>VZTE01000681.1:216789-256133 GCA_013397775.1 Eulacestoma nigropectus | reverse complement strand
ATTTAATTAAAAATCTTTTTTTTTTTTTTTTTTTTTTTTTTTTTTTTTTTTTAATGAAAGAAAAGTTTTGGCAGGGAAGTTAGAACAGGCTTAGCTGTGGTAAGGACATTTGAGTGTATCCAGGACTGACTTTTCTCCTCTGAATGACATCTGTCCTTCACCTTCAACGGGACATTGCCCTGCACACAAGTGATTTTTACCCACAAACGCCCCCATTAGCTCCAAGTTTGATACCCAAATATACTATTAGTGACAGGAAATCTTCAAGTAGCTCACTAATTCAGTTCAGCATCTATATTTTGATAAGTTGTCTAAAGCTGCAAGGTATGGAAAACAAGACTGAAAATTCCCCAAATCTGGGGAAAATCTCGAGAAATGTTCCATATGACTTTCCCTGGGGCTTGTAGCAAAACCACAAGAATAGCCTTTCTTCAAGGTATTTGGAAACCTCAGCTCCTGGTTGGGTTGGAGAAGGGCAGAGGCAAAAGGAAATGAAAATCATCTGGGGAAATGTTCTAAGGCTGCTTAAGGCCTTGTGGAAGCCTCTGCCTGGATTTGGGTGGAAAACGAAGACAAGGGCAGCTTCAGGAAACGAATGAGGTTAGAGGCAAAGGTGCTGTTTGCATTTCAGCAGAAAGCTTCAGCAATCTCCAATTTCAAAAAGGCTGAGAAAGGTGAAATTAGACCAAACACTGTTCCACCAGCAGCTGTGATGGCCTGAACTGGTAAAAGCTCTAAAGCAGCTGAATTTAGAGGTGGATAAAGAATGATTCCCAGCTCTATTCCTCAGTCTTACATCTAGTCCTTAACCTCAGCACAACAAACATGTTCCTGTCCAAACTGAACAAACGAGCAAAATTCTCTTCGAATGGGGTGTAAAAGGAGAGTTGAGTCTTTTCACTTCAAAAAAAATCCTCTCAAATTACTGTGTGCATGCAAATTACATGTAAAGGAGGCCTGAACTACGTAATCAAGCCCTTTCCTGGCACCAGGAAGTCAGATGCCCAGCGTCCACATGGGGTTTCTGGGAGTTTTGGCAGCTGCTCCCTATGGAACCATCACTCAGGTTAGAAAAAACCTGTAAGGCCATCAAGGATGCCACTGATCAGCAACACCACCACCTCCAAGCTTCCAGAACCTCGTGGCTGGCTCACCAGCAGCATGTTGGCTGAAGAGCACGTGAATTCTGGGTCAGATGCACAGCAAATATTTTGATTTACAGAGTTGAACTGGGGTGAAAGTGCCTGTGCAGGTGGGAGGAAGCAAGGGGGGCTTTCCTTCCTCAGCCCTCTCCATCTGGCAAAAGGCTGCAGAAATCATTCAGTGCCAGGCAGAGTGGGCTGGAGCACAGCTGAGAGAGCTGGGGGGGCTCAGCCTGGAGAAAAGGAGGTTCAGGGGGAACCTTCTCACTCTCTACAACTCCCTGACAGGAGGATGGAGCCAGGTGGGGGTCAGGCTCTGCTCCCAGGGAACGAGAGGCAGGAACAGTCCTTCCTAAAAGGCTTAGTATGTCTTGACCTGTTTTAATCCCCAGAGGAGCCTCACCCATTTCAGCACAGTCACTTGTTCATGGGCAGTCAGTGGTGAGAACAGCTCCAGATCTTGCTGCGCATCTCAAAAGAAACACCCCCATCACAGGCAAGACAGAGGAGCAGCATCAGTACCCCTGTCTCCCAGCGATGATGGGAGGCCACAAACTGCCCCTAGAAAGGCTGGCAAGACCATCAGCTCCCATGGAACGATGCCAGCTTGCACTGGGGCAGATCTAACTTTGCCCCTGCACAAGACAGAGTAGAAAAATATGAAAGCCTTGTTCATAAATCACTGTCAGCCTGTGACGAGGGTTGCCCAAGTTACAGCGAGATTAATTGCTCCAGTCGTGATTCCCTCTCCAATCCCCTTCCTTCCCTCTCCAGAAGTTGAAGGATTTGGAAACCATAATCCCACAAACGTGGCTTTTCTTTTCCTTTAGCCTGATGGTATTTCATATGGATCAGCTGCAAAAACATTTCAATGCCCTACACAATCTTTCAGAAACTCGTGCAAGGGGCACAAGGTCTCCTGGGGAAACAAGTGCCTGATTATGGAGGCAAAGATGTCCTGCCACACCACGCCCAACTAGCTGTTGTGTGGTGGGTACCCCTCACAAATTACTCCTGCTGCTGATTTTTATACTTTTCTCTGCCTAATCACCACTTGCAGCCTGAAACAGACCAGCATGTAAAAAACCCAGTGCTGTGGGGCAGTGCTAAGAAAGACTCTCCTCATCAGGGCAGGAACTCACATGAGGGATGGAGAAAATACTGGAGAATTCATCAACAGCAAAATCACCCACTACGATTATTTTTTTACTTTAAATTACTTAATAGACACCTTAACATTCTAAAACCACATCCAGTTGTTGCAATAAAAAGAGAAGGGTTGAGATTTCCCTCGTGTAAAATATTCCAGTTCCTTTTACTGCTCTCCAGAAGACAGGTAACCTGCCCTGAACTACATCTGTGACTGTCTTAAAACAATCAGTAAGAGATGAGGAATTGGAAATGACTCAAATGCATCTCAGTGAGCGAGATAAAATCTGATCTGGTTCAATCTGAGCCCAGGTGTATGTGACAAAGGTTCGAGTAGAAACAAAGGCGAAGATTTAAACTGAAGGTTGTCTGGAAGATGTGTGTCAGGGCTACTGCAGGGCCACCAACCTGTGCAGTGCGACCACCACACCTCAGCACAAAACCCCTCAGCTCCCAGGCCGGAGCTGCATTGCCCCACCCAAGCGGGGATCCCAAGGGTGACATGCACTGGCTTGGCTGCAGCCACTCCAAAACCCCTTCTGGCACGTCCAGTGAATCACGGAGCATTACGGAGTGGTCAGAACCGAGTTGGATGGGGCCCTGAGCAACCTGGTTTGGTGGAAGGTGTCTCTGCCCACGGAGGGCTCCGTTGCTCATCTTTTCTTCACGTCTCCAGTTTTCTGCTCAGCCTCCCACCCTGCTCTTCCACACCACTCCTCGGCTGTATCCAGCCCAGCCTGGGGCTCACATCCTGACTTCCTTGCACCCACATCCTGACTTCCTTCCGTGCACCATGCAATTCTGACACCATTCATTAAGCAGTGCTGTTCACTAAGCTGTAGCACGCTGGGCTGTGCTGTATTGCTTTCCCTCTTCAGGTGTAATTTTAGGAACCATCTAGATGAGATCATGCGCGGAGGAAGTGACACTTCGTGCCTGCACCAAGGACCAAGTGGCAGCACTGTCCATTGAAGTGCCACGTATGCTTGAAATTATTGTCGTTTCAGCCATTCCCTCCCTTCCCAAACCAAAGCAGTAACTGGGCGGTTTCCCAGTGACTTTTGCTCTTCAATGCCAGGCTGCAACTCGAAACATCTTCTGATGCAACCAAAGGTTTGAAAAGTCCAGGTACAGACCAGCGGGATTGGCTTGAACACTCGTACGAGCTGTGTTGGCGTCATTCGCTCTCCTCCTGACAAAAGGAGGAGACAGCAACAACTTCTCCCCATGTAGGAAGGAGACATCAGCTCCTCAGAGTCCCAGGTTTGTGAATGATGCTTCGCGGGTCCCCCCCATTTTCCACAGCCGCACGAAATTGCAGCTGGCAGGCAGACAGAACACCAAACCCAAAAGAAAACGTGATCCTCTCGGAGGGAAATTTTACCTTCTCAGCCAAGAAAGAGCAAACTCTGTCCCAGAGTGCTTTGATTTTAATAAGGCATGTTATTTTTAGCTTTTATAGATGAAAATGTCATTAAAAGCAAACATATTTCTGGGGGGAAAAAGCTAAATGCCTTGCAGTTTGGACTCTTTTGAAGGCCACCTTTACTTTCAAGAGAAGATGATGGGTTATAATAATAATAAAGCTGAACACATTGGCCACATTTTTCCTTTCCACACAGAGTGCTGCAACGATGCTTCCAGATAGATAACAATATCGTTTCCTTCCATTTAGAAATCCCTTTATTACCACCGTGTAACTGAGAGCCTGGCCTCCTCCTGCCAGAATGGCCATCTGAAGTCTGGCTGAAGAGGCGGCACGTGGAGTCCCAACACAAGGCAGACGGCTCTGAACCCAAGCAGGCACAACAGTGATCAGTCCAAGCCCACACTCATAAACTGAGCTAAACAGAAAACTCTGTACCAGCAAGGAGGTCAGTTCATTTTGGGGTCAGTTTTATTTGTCCTAAGGGCTACTGGCACAGAGGATGAGTAGGAGGGTAACTTGAAATCGATCTTCATAGAAAGCTTTCAGACCAGTGAAAACATTTTTGAGCAAAGCAGTTTGCAGAAAACATTCATCTGGTGCTTGGGTTTCAATTGTAATGATGCCTTGAGTGGCTACCTAGAAACAGAGACCAGACAGGAGCGAGGGAATAAAGGTGGATATTTATCTGAAAGGCCTTCAAAGGTGCACCCTGGGGAGCCAAAGGCCACATCCAAGCTGGACCCCAAGATGGACCCCGAGTCCCGAGTTCTTCACACTTTGATAGGTTTGGTTCATTTGCAGATCAGCATCAATTGGCCAATTCAAACTTGAGCTGATGATGGAATTTCTTCCATTTCTCCCCCTCTCCAGAGGCCCTGGTTTACACCTTTTGGGCCTGGGACAGCCTGAGTGTCCTTGAACAACGCGCTGGGAGAGGCTTTGTTGTGTCTGTGTGGCACAAGAGATCAGCAGCCAACAGGCTCCAAGGAACTCCAGAGTCCCACACTGGGCAGTGCAGGATTTAAAAATAGAAAAGCTGGAACCTAAGGCATCAGGAAGAGCACAACGTTGGGCCCTGACTCCACCTCTGGACATTCTGGCTTTCTGCACCAGCAGCACTCTCAATTCAAAGATGCAGCTCTCCTGTGCCAGTAGAAATCAGTCTTCTCTTATGACAGGACCTAAAGCTGGATTTAGGAACCATTCTGGGAACCACATGGTGAACATTTTTGCTCAATCCCTTGTCGATCTGAAAATCTTCCAACACTCTTCGAGAAATATAAGTCAAAGTAGTTTAATGACTTTATCCATGTGGATCTTGCCACCTCCTTGCTCTCCCCAGCCCCTTGCACTGGTAAATATGGGTTCTCAGAACTCACAAAGTGAGGAATGTGGAATTTTCTCCAGGATAAACACATCCATCTACCAAGTCAGGGGAATCTGACTCAGCTGTAACATTAACAAAGCCTCCCTTGGACAGATGTGAAGGTGGACATAACCAACATTCTTCCCTAGGTCTAATCTGCTGCTGCACTGGTGCTGATCCCAGAATCCCAGATGGGATCATTGCAGTGCCTCCAATGAGGTGCAGCTGGAGGAGGGTGAGAGGCTCCAACTCTGCCTTACAAACCTCTCTCTACAGAAGCTGAAACACCACACATCCAAAAGCTTCCAGATACTGATGTCCCTCAGCCCCGAATATCCCTGAGGTATCATTCAGGGTTTAATTTACTGAAGGATTAAAAACATCACTGGGAAACCTTTAAACCAAGCACACATTGCACTCTCAGATGTTTACAGCGAGGGCTCCATGATCTGTTTTCTCTTTGCAAGAAAATTCTCCAGGATCCAAACAGGAAAAGCAAATGGGAGGGCTGGAAAGAGCAGCAGTTCCAAAACTGTGTGTTAAACACAGAACCTGTACATCCGTGTGCCCAGGGAGCATGGAAGCCTTAAGATGTTTATGGCTATCTTCTGAAAAACCCATGCAATGCAGTCTTGCTCAATATGAACTTGGGAAAATATCATTTCTGGCGTGGGTGAGCTCCAAACCAGAGCTTTAACACTATTAATTTTAATCTCTGCCTCTCTGGACTGTCTTGATGAATTTATTCTAAACACCAGAATAGATTCCCAAATGGTGCCAATCAGCTTTTCTCTGGGGCCAGTGGACCTCTGCCAGCCTACTCTGACTCCATATTTACAGGGTTCTTTAATAGGCAGAATTCAGATATTTTTGAGAGGTCCAAATTATAAAAAGTAGCACTAAATAAGGGGGCTGAAAAAGGGGACAAGGGGCAGAGAAATTTCAGAAGCCTGTTCATGAGCCTTTGCTTTAGGACATGGGCCACAATCAGAACAAAACCCACATGTAGTCCCCACAGCCAAATTCAGGGAAAAGGGAAACTGCCCTCAACTTCCACCCACTGTGGACCAAAAAGTACTGGGGAGAGTAAGTAGCAAGCAGGTTTTCAGTTCAAGCAGCTTCATGTCTGTAGGTTCATGGGCACTTGTGAAAAACCCTTCCCTCCCCAGTAGGTCACCAGGCAGCCAGAAACGGCTGAGTAAAGATCCCCAGAGCACCCAGCCGTGCTCCTGCTGTCACTCAACTCCTTTACAAACCTCTACCTCCACCACAGCCAAGAGAGACACAGCTCTGCTATTGGACAGCCTCTTTTGGCCACACAAATACACCATGAGAAATTTCAGGCTCTAACTACCTCGCTAAATAGCCTGTAATGGGTAGGAACAGTTCAACTGACTTTCCAGTCTGCTTTCAGTGGAGATTAACTCCCAAATTCAGTCTCTGAGCATCCCAGCATGTCCCAAGTTTTACTACAGGCAGACTGAGATCAGCATTTGCTCGATGTGTTTTTCCAGAAAGGGGAAAAAAAATTGCATTTAAAGGATGGCATTCTATTCAAAAAGGGGTCAACAATACAACAAAATAGGTGATGTCATCTTAATTGGGAAATCATAAATTTGGGGCTGTCCCCATCCTGGTAACACAGCAAGAATCTTTGTTCCAAGCATTAGGCAAAAGCCAGCACCCTTAGCCAAAAAAACTTTTCAAGCAAACTCTCATTGAATAAATCTTTCACACTGAAGGGAACATTTTTCAGTACTCTGTTTTTTAACACCATTAACTTTAACTGTCAAGCCTGACAAGTATGGAAAACTGTTTTCTTACAAAAGTTAACACAAAAAACATTTTCCACTGAAAGGAGTTTTACTCACTACACATTAACTCTCCATTTTACCATTTAACTCTAATTGCTATTTTTCTCCATTCCAAATTTCTTTTCCTCTCCAAGATCTGGACTTTAAAGAGTCCGAGCAGCCAGACATCAGCACTTGTTTATAGAAGTTCTGTGACATGGAAATGTTGTAACGAAGTAATTATATTTAAGAGAAGGATCTGGGAATAACCATGACCCGTTAATCACATTCATTCACATGCTGCTATTCTTTTTCCCTACTGTTTCCAAGTGTCTAGGTGGATTCTTGAAAATATTCAGGGGTTTAAAAACATTTGGGCACTTTCAGAGCAGAATCAGAACAGGAATTAACACCCACATGGGACGTAAAGTCCATTAGAGGACCGGTGGGCTGCGGACACGAGTCTCAGGGGGCATTCCTCTCTCCTCACTTCACCTTCTGAACATCACATTTAGTCTTGGGTATCTCCTCAGTCAGTGGAAAGCATCAGTACCCGCTGGTGAGGGAGTGGGTGACAGGGGACAGAGCTGTGCTGCACAGGGTGACGTTACCTGCTGGGTGGGATGTGCCCTGGGAGTTCCTGCTACCCCCAGCACCTGGGAGTGACGGGCAGGATAAAACCTGAAGTCATTTAAGACACGTAACTTGATTTTTAAATGTCCACGCTAGAGGGATTTGTGCTGGTTTACCGCTGTGTGTTTCTGAACTGAGTTCAGCGGCTGCACGAACAGTGCAGAGATACCCTCTAAACATTGCTCTCACCCTGGGGGACACAACGATAAGAGGAGCCTGTCTTGTCTGTGTGGATGTGCCTCTCCTCTCCAAAGAGGGGGAGGAATCAATAAGAAGCTGAGTGAATTAATCTGTATCTGCAATGCTTCAGTAATTAGCAAGGTTTTCAGAAAATTCAGTCCTGGGTTCATTGCTCTTTTCCTAAAATCCTCATCTAAGCTGGTAAGAAACAAATAAATCTCCTGATCCACTTCTAGACCAGCCTGTTTTTGTGAACCCTCCTCTTGTGTTAGGCACAGGCAGCTGAGCTGCGAGCACACATCGTCTCAGAGGCCCTCGGAGCAATCGATGACAAAACCACACGAGACCACTGTGATTCTGACTTCTGACCCCTTGGATAACCCAGGTCATAAGACTTCCCAGAACTGATTCCTTCTAAAACCAGAGCAGAAATACCAGGAAAAGGAAAACCATGTAAAAATTTCCAATGAAACAGAGAGCTTCATATTTCTCAGTGTGCTGTTGCGAGTGGTTAATTGCTCTCACTGCTGAGTGTGGTTTATGTCCTGTCTGAGTTCCTCTACCTTTGGTGTCTCTCTGCTGGGTTTTATTGCCTTTGTTTGCTGGACTGAACTCAGCTTTTTAACTGTATTTATGTTTCTGTCCATCAGAGTAATCAAAACTCTGCACCACCTTTTTCTCTCTCAGATGATGCAAAGTGTCTCCTCCAGTCTCCAGTGCGTGGATGTGCTTTCCAATCACTTAACGAGTCCTCTTTCTCAATTCTCTCCAACTGTTGATGACAACATCTTCCTTGAACTACCAAAGTCACAACTGGAAACTTCAGGAGGAGTCCCTTCCTCCTTGTCTCAAATATTCCTGTTTTTATACCCCCAAATATGACATTTCCCTTCTCTGCCACGCTCCCTCACAGGGGTCTGTGCTTGCTGATGGTCCCACAGCTCCACACGTCTTTTCCCGTGTCAACAGTTCCCTGGACATGGCTCAGCCCTACCATGGGTCCTATTAAAATGTGTTGCTTGTTTTCATTTAGGTTACCAATGGGACCTGAACCATTCTGCTCTGGTGATCTGTCTTTAATTTCAGTGATCTCTTCTTCAGATTTTGACCTCACCATGGAGGTAGATCTGTGATAACCCCCGGACTCCATTAGAAGCATGTCCACTCACTGATGAATTTCCACTTAAAACTGGAGAGCAGTGCAGTTTCTTAGCTGTTTCAGAGGTGCCTAATTGGTTTTCTACCATCCCAGTCTTGTGTCAGAAATTATTTGCAGCCAAAGGCAATATTTTCACAGGACCACGGGGTGTTCCAGGTTGGAAAGGGCCTCAGGAGGTCACCTGGTCCAACCTGCAGGGTCAGCCATGAAATCAGATCAGGATCCTCAGGCCTTCCCAGAAGTTTATCATATCAGTGCTATTACATTTATCAACACAATTTGTAATCTTCCCGGAAAAAAAAATAAATCTAATTAGACAAGAACTGTACTCTATAAGCCCATGTTGATTGACACTACTTGCATTAATCCCTTTAATTCTTTACTAATTACATGCCCTATCAGCAATTCCATTATTTTGTCTAGGATTAATGTCAGGCAGAAAAATCCTTAGTTCTGTGAGCCACCTTGTTTATCCTTTAAAAAATAATGGCACACAGCTAAAATTCTTCCACACAGATGTAACTTGCTGGTATTTACTACCTGTAATTAAGAGCTGCTATACAATCCTCATTCAGTATAAAAGGTGTTTTATTGTTAAAGGACATGACCACACAATCTCTCTTTTTCCCTTGTAAGAAACAGAAATATTTATTGAACTCTTCAAAATTCTGCTCAATATTACTGACAACACTATCATTTTCATGTAGCACCGAGCTATTGTAAACACGGTTATTTCACTCAAGAAGGAGAGCTGCGTTTCTATGGGGATTTCATTTTGAAAGCCATATGTTGGAGCCTTGTGCTGCAAATACTAAAAATGTGCTCAGAATTCCTAAAATTATACTTGAAAATATCCAGACACAAAAACAATTGCATCTAACATAGAAGAAATTCTATATTAGACCTCATTTTTGCAGATCAAGAGGAACTGATGACAGAATGTAAAAATATAGCAGCAGCTTAGGTACAAGAGACTGATTTGATTACATTTGTTATGTGCAAATAGAATAAAGTCCAAATGAGTAATGTATCTACTTGATGGTTTCCAATGCCAGCTTAACAAAGCTGAAAATAATTACAAAGCAAAACAATTGAAAGAAAGAATTTGAGCAGGAATCTGTGACTGATAAGTGGGAATTGCTCAAGATCATTTTCCTCCCTACACAGAGGAACCACAATCCCATGGAAAAGAAGGAAGGCTGAGCTGGCAAAAAGCTGCTCTGGCTTGGAGGATAAGCAAAAGCCAAATCAGAAAGTAGAAAATAAATGGAAAATCCTTCTCCATAGAAAACAGGAAACAGTAATGGCAACGAATGTAAGTCAGCAGTAAGAAATGTCACAACACTGATAAGGGATGTCATGCACGGGTTGGAGGAAAATAAAGATACGGGGGCTGAAAGAGGAAATGAAGGTTTTGTCTTCTGTGTGCAGGAGGTCACAGATGCAGATCAGTAAAAGCAGCAAAGGTGCTGCAACAGGCAACACAAGTGGAACCTTGTGCTGCTGCCAGATGGGGCAGCCCCCGGTGACTGTCCCCTGCTGGAGTCACCCTGTCTGTGACACAGACATTACCTAAACACACCGAAGGATGGCAAGCCGTCCCTGACGAGGTTAAGACAATGTGCTGCCTCAGCTGGCCACTCTTCTGAGATGTAGAGGCACAGAGGAGGTGGCAGCCTGGCAGGGACAGAACTGTAGGCAGAGGCAGGACCAAGGAATGAGCCAACAGGATGCTCTTCCAGATGGGCTCCACTTGTGATGGCTGTGGCACACACTGGGTGCAGCAGGACACTGGGATAGGATTTCGCCCAAAGACTGCAAGGAACCTTCTAGAATCAAAAAACACCACTGCTGCCTTCAGCTCTCTCCAGCTGACCTTGGACTCGCTGCTGCACAAGTCCTGGAGAATAACACACAACTCATTACATCATCGTTGCGCTGTGCAGTTGGTCCATCCAACCCATCTCCAATAAAACCGAGGACCAAGAACGAGGGCTGTGGAGATGATCCAAGGCTTCAGAACAACAGCATACACAGCAGGCAGAGCCATTCCCAAAACAGTGATTCCAGGCAGCATGTGAATGCTCCAAAACCTCCCCGAGCCCCACAACTGCCAGGTTTCCCCTACAAAAATACTGAAGAACACGAGGTCTATGAGATCTTGATATAAAGTGTGCTGGGTTGCAGAGAAGCAGCAAAGCTCCTTGAGAATAAATGCAGTTATGAATGCCAGGAATCCATAAACACTCCTGGAGACATGCACGATGTCCAAAGATCCAAACCAAAATGTGTAACTTTGTGTCTGCACTCACTGAGTGTCTCCCAGCATCACACGTGGGGTCTGAGCCAGTTCCCAGCTAGGGAGGTCAGGAGAGAACTGTCTGGGGCAGGTTGTCCCACAGCTGCTGCTCTGCAGTCCCTTCTGCCTTGCTCATGGCACAGAAGACACTGGCTTAACCAACCCTAAATTCTTGTCCTACAATGGTACCATCCAACAAAAAAAAAACCCAAGGACCCACCGACCCACAGTCGGACTAGATGATCTCAGAGGCCTTTTCCAACCTATACAAGTCAATGATCCTCATGAAGACCCAAATATTCTGTCAGTCTTCTGTCAGATGCTCCCCCAAATCCAAGGGTGCTTCTGAACGCTTCACTAAACAGATGATACACAACGAAACAGCCATTAAGGCTGCTCAGGTTCACATGACTGAGCCTAGGGAGAGAAAAAAAAGACTTTGCCATGTCCCTCTAACCCAGGACACACAGGATGATCTGCTTTGACACAGTGGAACAGGACAGACACAGCCAGGTCTCCCACAAACACCAGCTGCTCTCTGTGCACACAGAAGACCTTCACTCATGGGGGAGAAGATGCTTCCAAGGCAAAGATTTCTTTGCAAAGGAAGGTTGTTGAGGAAGGCCCTTAAGGGTTAAATTCCCTCGCTGTCTCCTCCTCTTCTCCACCCACCTCCCTCCTCCCCTCTCCAGCAAAGGATCCTTGTGAAGGATCTGTATTCTGTACTCGATATGCACCAAGAGAGACTCTGGTCTGGCCTTTTTAATAAAGGGCAATTCCTTTGCATTCTCAGACGTCCCTTAAAAAGCAAACTCTGATATTTCTGCCGTATTATTACTGTGGTCTGTAGATGTCTTCAGACCGAGGAAAGCCATTTGCTCTGCAGGTGTGACCGGCTCCTGCACTGCTGAACAGTTTCTCTCTGGTAAGAAAAGCCCCTCTAGAGAAACTGGTACTTGGAGCCAATTAATAGACCTCTTCCACCTTCTGTTTTGCCAGTTTTTGTTGGCAACTGGGTCCCGTCCCTGCGGCTGCGGCGCCAGTCCTTACAACGTGCCACGTAGAAGTGAAACTGGGGAAAGAGTGTGTGGAGCCTCGGGAAAAAGGAGGTGCCTGAAACACTGCTGGCCTGACTTTTCCCTAACCTGTGCGCCATTCTTAATGATGCACTTCATGATTCAGCTTTCACAGCGCCGCTAATTAACTCCAGAGGACGTGAGAGCTGAGTGGCACCGAGATAAATTTAACTCTGGAGATGAGCAGAATCCCCAGAATTACCAGCAGAGGAGAAGGGTGTTCCTGGAACCATGGGGAAGTGGGGAGGGAATACCTGGCTCCCCAAGACAAAACTGCTCAGCAGCGTTTCTGACCACAGGGCCAGCTCTAGTTAACCACAGAGAACCACCTGAGACCTGGGATGAGAAGGAGCCATTGTGTAGAGCCCAAAGGGAAGGTTCAAGCTCTTCAGCATCTTGGCCAAAATCCTCACAGATGAAAAGACTGAATTAAACTCCTCAAACTACTGCCTTAGAGAATCCTTCTTACTCCTCCGAGCAGACAGAATGAAGCAGGGGAGGGAATTTAGGTCTGAATTAAGTTTAAATGCAGGGCTTGGAATCAAGGGACTTGTTTGGGTTTCGATTCACAGATTCTTATCTTGTCAGATGTGGTAGCCTGACCTCCTGCATCATCCAGGTCATGCAACTACATTTAAAAGAAAATATCTGTATTGAGCCCCTTAACTTCTGTTTCAGCTATGGAGTGTTTCTGAGGAAGACATGCATTCTTGGTTTGAAGAGACCAAACCATGGAGAATCCATCACATACCCTGATAAACTGTTCCAGAGTTTAATTACTCTCACTCTTGAAAATTTGTACCTTATTTCCAATTTGAATTTTTCTGGCTTCAGTTTCCAGCCATTGGACCTTGTCATGCCTTTGAGAGCTCAATTAAAGAACTCTAAAGCATCAGATACCATTTCCATCTGTCAGTGCTTAAACACAGAAACCTCAGTAGCTGATTCTTATGAGGTTTTTGGCAGGATTGGAACGACCAGCAGTGACTTTTCTGTCTGTCTTTAGAGCTGGCTTGGAAGCCAAGTAAAAATGGTGAATGCAGTTGATTTTTAATAATTAGTGATTATTGAGAAAGCTGGGAAATAAATAGAACTGCTTAGATAATCTCTAATGAATCGTGGTTTTATCAGAATTCGCTCTTTTCTCCACTGCAAAGTTTTACTGGAAGAGTTCAGCTTCAAAGGATGGCATTGAAGGCTTCATTGCACCCTAGGAGCTGAGTGTGTCCTGGAGCCCAGACCCCGTGGCATTCACACCCGGAACCTCGCAGAGAGGTGGACACGTGGCTGAAACTGCACAGAGTGATGGAAAAATGGAACTGCAGATCCACTGGGAGCTGGACCACAACTGAAACGATCATCTCTGCTGTGCCTGCAGTGCAAATGAACCTGAACACACAGAATCCCAGAAAGGTTTGGGGTGGAAGGGACCTTAAAGATCATCTCGTTCCACACCCTGCCATGGGCAGGGACAGCTTCCACTATCTCAGGTGGCTCCAAGCCCTGTCCAGCCTGGCCTTGGACACTTCCAGGGATGAGGCAGCCAGAGCTTCTCTGGGCACCAGGGGCTCATCACCCTCACAGGGAAGGATTTCTATCTAGCATCTGATCTAAATCTCTCCTCTTTTCATTTCAAACTGTTCCCCCTTGCCCCATCGCTGTGCTCATCACTAGCTGCTCTTTTCCACCCCCAACAGCTCTGAAAATCAACCCAAACTCATCCCGCAATAGTGTTGGAGGGCTTTTCTTCTCCCACATCCCACCTCCCTCCTTCCTCTCCCACAGAGCAAGTTTTTGACAAGCAACTGGCAAAAATAATCCAGATGTTCAAACAAACATCAAATGCCATCGCCCCCAGTGCAACGGGACAGGCACCCTCCTTGGCAGCTGCCTCACAGCAAACGGTGATATTTTCACTCATGGGACTTTTTCTCTCTCTAAAGAGCCAACGACAACTTTTAGACAACCAGAACGAGCGTGGGGTGAGAGCTAGACACGACTCAGGCATTCAGACTGCCTGGATTTGAACGCACGGGGCAGTGAGCGCCGGCTGCCGAGCGACCTTTAGATGGATGGTTGGGAAAGCGGGGACTTGTGATGGAACCAGACTGGCAATCTCATTTCTGGAGCTACCACCACGACTCCTGCATGAGAGATGTTACTTCTTTGCTACTCCCACACGCTGCTCACGAGCCAGCTGTTGGGATGAACTATGCTTCCTGCAGAATGGCACTTGCCTGCTTGAGGCAATGGTACCACATTCTGCCACTGAATTAATTTGCCATGTGACAGGCAGACAGAGTACTTGAATAAGCCCAGAGCCCAGTGAATTTGGCTCTCTATCACAAGGGAGATTTCCTCTTTGCAAGCAGCCTCCATCACGACAAGGGAAAAAAGGAACCAAGTTTATATGCTAGACAAATACATATTTGCCAGCCTGTCAGCAAATGATTACTTCAACCTGAGGTATTACTTTCCCCACTGCTTTTTTTATTTAGCCTGAAAGCACAAGGTAAAATCACAAAGAACAGGACTCTCAGGTGAGACTTTATGCAAGACTTCACAGCTGTATGGACTTGGACAAATATTGCAACAAATACTCAAGGTGTGTTCAATTCAGCTACAGACACTTTCTGTCATGGTAAATGCTCAGAAAATGAAAACAGGTTACAAAGGTCTATTCTCTCCTACAAAACATGAAATGCTCACCTGAGGGAGACTGATTCCTACGCCTGACATTTGCTTCTATAAGGCCAGATCCAAAATGCTGCAGGGAAGAGGCTCAGGCAGGAGCTGAGAGGCATTTTGGAGGATGATAATTCGTTAAGAATCCTGCTGCAAAACCAGAGACATACCTGGAAACGGA
Organism: Eulacestoma nigropectus; assembly: GCA_013397775.1. Lineage (NCBI taxonomy): Eukaryota > Metazoa > Chordata > Aves > Passeriformes > Eulacestoma > Eulacestoma nigropectus. The sequence goes on along the minus strand of VZTE01000681.1, from coordinate 241,041 downwards.
AAAGACCTCACGAGTTCCCCCGCCTTTCCTCTGGATTGATCCCAAACCTTCATCTGCCCACGGAAGGGAAACATTCCCTACAAAAGGCACTTCCATGAACCAAGGGAAGCCAAACGTTCTGCTGACCTCTGGGACATCCCCGCTCACTTTTGCCAGCTGCAAACTGGTGCCTCTCTCACAGTCGGGTTTTCCAAGCCCCTGGACAAGAAATCAGACAGCAGGGGGTCGGGCTCTTTTCCCACATTTTTCAGGTCATCTGTCCCGTAGATTCCTGTTACTGAGCCTCTTCTTGACCCTGTGACCTTGGCCAGCTTAATCTTTCTATTATCAGGAGGAAGTAGTGATAGTTTTTTATTACATTTACCTGTCTTAGATTTATTGTAACCAGAAGGATGACTGTGTTTTCTATTAAGAAGTATTTTCATTTTACCCTATCACTAGGAGAGGTATGCAGGTCCTGAAAGCTGTTCAGCCCAACCATCTGACACTTAATATTTTTCTTTGCTAAAAAAATGCCAGGAGTTACTAAGGCCTTAAATTAGCAAAACTCCTAAGTATAAACGTAGCTTAAAAATACACGCTTAATTTCCACTTAGATCATGGGAAATTACAGCCCAATCCCAGCAGGCACCTCCAGTTTTTTATATATACATTTATAGATCTATAATTACAGGTTAGTGGAACGAGTACGCCTCAAAGCACGTGCCTGAAAGTGTCGCTGAATCAAAGCTCCAACGCCCTCCACACCAACCCTGCAGCAAAACACGGCGGCGTTGGTGGAAACACCATCGGCAGCAACCCCGTCCCAGTAAAAGGCAATTTTAATGCTAGGAAATATCCTGTGTTATCTAACCCAGCCAAAGCACCAGTGGCTGCTGCGTGACAAGACCTGCATTTGATCTTGCCTTTACACGGAACGCAGGAGCACCAGCTCGTAAACAAGTTAGCAAACACAGTGAACCCACAACCCACAACTTACTTTCAACAAGCAGCGCATGCGGTAAAATTAGCCCGTTGGAGTCTGTGATTTTGGCGTGATTATCTGCTAATTATGCTCTGTAAGCTGAGAGGGGTGGGCTTAGCAGCTCGCCGGGGGCTGCTGGCTGCCTGTCTTCCCACAAAATTTGCTCACGAGGCATCTAAAAATAACTTTATAGACAAGAGGCAGGGCAAAACAAAGGAGCGTAGACAGCTTAACCTCTTCATGCCCAAATAGCCACACTTGTAGTGAGGTAACCAACACCCACATCAGCAGAATGGAGTCCTTTGGCACCTTTTCATCAAGGACCCAAGGCCTAAACCCTGCTGTTTTTCTCACTTACCCCAAATTCAGTTTCCTATATCCTCACATCAGTATCCTCCCCCTGCCCCTGCAGTACCTCACACGTGGTCATTGCCTCTGTTCCACGAGCTGGATGCTTTCAATCCCACAGGGAGCTTTAGGGCTCTGCTGCCACACACCTGCTGGCTGAGAACCCCCTGGTTTCCTGCCCACAGGTGACAGGGTGTCCTGCCCTGATGGCAGCACAGGCTCTGTGCTCACGCAGATAACACGAGCAGAGGTTTGCCCAGCAGCTTTCCTGCGTCCAGCCTTCTCTGCCCTGCTTCTACTTCCCCAGCATCAGCTGCTGATTTCCACCCAGCTCCTATTTTATGCAGAGGGCACATCCATCCCAATTCTTTTCGAAGGCTGTGAGTTATCTCTGTCCTGGAGTACACTGGGGAAAATATGATGATGTTCATTGTCACGGGCGTATGACAAGCACATGATCATTTTCACTCGCTCTCCTGATGCAGGAAATCCTTTAAAAGAGTGAAATAAGCTAAGTGGATGAAACACAAGCAAAATTTTATCCACTAAGCAACTCTATTAGGTTACAGAGCAAAGGAGGTTATTGATCCAAAGAGCACAGCGTGAGGGACTAAATACTTATGAGCAGCAAAGCCCCACTGCAGTCATTTACTGCTCACAGCCAGCGACTGGAGCTTCACATCAGGAAAGGATGTGTTGTTCCAACAGCAGCGATTTGGTGGAAAACTCTGCTGTTAGTGCTAAATGTGACAGAGCAACTGTAAGGACTAGAGACAAGCGATCACACAGGGAGTGTTTAAGCTCCTCAGCAAACGAATTATGCTGCTGATGATAAGCAAGCCAGAAAGAAGCACAGAAATTCAAATACAGGCTGCACACAGCTCTGGCCTTTACACAAAGGTCAAACTCCCACTTTTTAACACAAAAGTCATAAGAGACCAAGCTTATCCACTTCTTGGTCATGTTTTTCATTGCAAGGCCATCTCCATATTCAATCTGGTGAATTTTTATCTTAGTCTAAAGGCAACCAGCAACACCAACAGCTGAAGGGTTGAAGTCTGCCTGACACAGCAGGTGGGTGACATCCACAGACAACGCACAGGAAAAAGCAGAATTACAAGGAGCGAAATAGTGGCAACTTCCAAAAAATAAGAGCAACTCCTATGAGCAGCAGCAGAGAAGCAGTGTTAGAGGCAAATGCTGGAGCTAAACCTCAGCAAGGATCCTAAACTTTAAAAATTCCTTCGTACTGCCACGCAGATAAGATGTATTTCTTTAAAGGCTTGATTTTTGGAGGCTGCTGAAAAGGAAATGAAGACATTTGCACATCTCATTCCCCTCATCTGTCTTTTAAGCCAGAATGAAGACACCAGCCAGGCCTGTTATGTATAAAACCAAAAAACCACACTTGCAAGTCTCCTGATATTTGTCCATCATTATGTTTCCACTCCTAGATAAGGCTAAGCTCCAAAAAAACCTCAGTTCTGCTAAGGGAAAAGCACAATATTGCTGGCAGATTTGAAGGACCACTTCCCTTTCTCCTCAATAATCCCCCCTCTCTGTACAGCTCCTCTGTGGATAGATTAAATTATTTCTTAAAGCTAGTTGTTCTTCCGATGGTGTCACCACTGTTTTCCACTAGAAGCAAATGCACATAAACACGAGTTCCACGAGTTCAGGCTGATTTAACAAATCTCCCCGTTCTCTAATCCCATTATTCCTCGGCCAGGCTGGCTAACGTCACCTTTCAGGAGTCAGAAGAAGCTGCCCCCTCCCCACAGTGTGGGACCCACTGGGAGCTTTGTTTTCAAAGTGTGTGGTTTGTATTCTCCTTAATCCTCAAATGCTAAAGATGAATTGAGGAACTAGGGCAGCTGCTGGAGGCTGTGGTGAGGTGGCAATTTAGAAGGGTTTATGAAGCCAGGCACCCTGCCTTTTACAGAAAACATTGTATTCCACAGAGACATTTTAAAATAATAGGCTAGGAGAGGATACAGCTCTAATATTTTCTCACGTAAATTGGTTTCCTTCACCCTTTTTTAATTCTGTTGGCTGATGCCAAGGATTATGAGTGTCAGCATGTGGAAATCGTGCAGACAAACCCTCAACAAACCATTTTTACTCAACCTGTAGATATCAGGCCTTAGTCTGTGAGCTGAGAGACAGAAACCAAAGGGTGCTCTGTGACCTGAGCTGACTGCAACACAAAATGTCACCAAAAAGGATCCAGCTTCTATGATTGATGTGGGATTGATATTTGGATTATTGGTATTCCGTTCTTTCCCTGGTTTGGAGCAGGGTGTGGGCTGGTGTGCGTGGGCAGTCCAGCGCGGACACTCAGAGCCACACAAAGCCAGCCTGTGTCCTCCTGGACACCTTCCCTCCCAGTTCCAGGCTGTGGGGATGCATTTTCAGCTCCAGGCAGGTGAGCAGGGACACAATTCATGCTATCACTTACACAGGTCTTGCACGGCTGAACGTAACACAAATCTGCCCCAGGAGCCTGAACAGGAGATAATTTTCTGTGCAAACATCTTGCTGGAAAAGGAAAACCCCCGGTGCACGCAGGGGAGCTGCACTTTCACCTCCAGCTTCCCCAGCCCTGCAGAGCTGCCTCCTTCCACCCCACTGCCCAGCAGGATTCCAGCAGACACCGCTTCTGTGCCATGCCCAAGAGGAGGAGAGGACAAGGCACCATCACCTCGCTGCCTCCTGTCTTGCTGCTACAGCAGCAGCACTGCAGGTTTTGCAGTGGCCATCACCTACCAGTTCTCTTAAAAAAAAAAAAAAGGCTAAAAAGCCAGGGTTGTAAAGGCTGTGGCTTTGTGGGGTACAAAACCCATCAGGTCACGAGTTTTTTGAAACCATCCATTTCCTGCCCGGTGGAGAGGTGTGAGTGCTGAGTCACAGACACGGCAACTTAGCAAAAAAAAAACATTTTGTTGAGAGCAAAATGTTTAATCTGAATGCTTGACCAGAACCAGCCCAGGTTTAACTGAAGGGTTGCCACGATCTAGGCAGGATTCCCATGCTCTTCAAGAAGCTCTAGATTTGGAGCAAAGCTATCCTGCACGGGCTGGATGTCCTTAGCACCCACAGCACAGCAGGATGTTCTTACCACCCACACTATAAAATATCCTGAGGTCTGAATAAGACCCACCAAGGACTTGCCAAAGCCCAGGACATCACCAGTCATGCCTGAGGCTGCCCATGATCCCATGGCCCTGCAGCTGTGTCTCTGTAAGAGCAGCCCAAGACCTAAGACCGCCACGCACTCACTGCAACTGAATTTGTCACAGCCACTGCTGTTACTATCAGAAAGGTCACTCTCCCCGAGAAACTCCAAGGTTTGAGATTTTGCATCATAAACACTTCGTTCACACGTTCGGAATAGATCAGATTAGAGAGAAACCGAATATTTAAGGAACTCCGTAAAGATTCTTCCCATGGGAGAGTGGGTGATCATAAAGCAGACGACTTGTACAGTCCTTCATTAACCCCCTCACGTGGTTCCGGGTCCCACCTGGTTTGATGCTACCCCTTTCCACATAAGCTCGTGTTTCCTGCCACAGCCTGACTGAGCACAACGTGCACGACACGTCCTGCCATCACCAAAGCATTCCTCATCCTCATGGCATTTCAGGAGTTTGCAACTGTGCCAAGTCAATTGTCCTCCTGCTGGCAATTTCACAGCACGTAAACCATGGGCTGCCCTTGATTTTCTCCATTTTTTCGCTCACCCATCAATATCCAAAGTCCTCCTTCCCTCAAAGCAAGTGTTTCATTTTATTTAAAAAGACCAAATCAACCTACTGATGGTTCGGTACCAATTCCACAGAACAATCCACTGCATGTATAAATTTATACTTCCATTAATCAATACTTACTCATAGACGAAATGTAGGAGCAGCTGTCTGGGCACATGTGTTTAGCATCAGTTCATGACTATAAGCTAAATATACCTCCCATGGCTCCCAAAACCTCAAACAAAGAGCTCCTGTTCGCTTGAGATGCACAGCCAGGGTCAGGTAAAGGTTATGAGTTATCCCTATCTCAAGGTTACTTACACAGAACATAAACTCCAGGATCAAGTTGCAGCGTCAGCAGCAATTGCTCACTCAAAGTCAATCACCTTCATCAGAGACCAAGCAAAAGCAGAGGCCTTTGGGTCCGCCCAGCTTCCAGGAACTTTGCTGTTATCAGCTTTCCTTCTCCAGGGAGCCTCCTTAGATGTCAGGGCTCCTACTGCCAGCCCTGTGCAGCAGACCCGAAACAGCATCACTGTTAAAATTCCTTGGCATATTGTGGACTTCAAATTCAGGAGAGCAGGAGAAGCAAGGTAAGGTCAGGGTGAGAGGTGTGAGAGGGCTGTGTGAAGGTCTGACTGCCCAGACATGGAGCAAGATGTCATTTCACATCACTGTCCAAGGGAGTTGTGGGGCACAGGGACCACAGTCCACAGGACTTCTCTGGTACACTCTCATTTAAAAACCAGCATGCCACAAGGTGTGCTCAGCTCATCCTTCACCCCAAAAGTTTGGTAATGAAGAACAATGCTGTCTTTCTGAAGGACAGCCAGGAAACCCAGCAGACCAAACTATCCCTGATTTTCACGTGTATTTAAAAAAAAATGCATAGCCTGATAACCAGGTAGGATAAAAGGATAAAAGACATGAACCACTGTTATGCCTTAAATCTGTGCACTCGGTGAGGCAAATACTGGGATTCCAACTTGCGAGTTCATTTTGCAAACACAAGATTTCCCCTTAGGAATGTCCACCAAGATCTTGCTTGCCTTAAAGGCATTTCTTCTGAAGTACAGGCTTGAATGCACTGTCCAGATTCACAGTTCAAGCGTCTGATGGGCTGCTCAGCATTTTGAAGATGATAATCCATCTTAAAGTTTAAGAGCCAAACTGCTCACGCCCTCACAGGAGAGCAAAGGACACATTTGGAAGAAGCCCCATTCCCATCTGCCTGCAGACTGCTCTTAGCAGCATGAAGCCTTGATGAATTCCTCCCTTGTCTCACCGGAGAATTGCGAGGCTCAGGTCTGTATTGTCTGCAAAGTGCTTTGAAACTCTTCTATCAAAGCTTTAAATAAACAGTGAGCATTGTTATTTTATTACTGGCACAGGTGGCCCAGAGAGGTTGTGGGTGTCCTGGGAACATCCAAGACCAGGTTGGACAAGACTCTGAGCAACCTGGTCTAGCTGAAGATGTCCCTGCTCATTGCAAGGGAACTGGAATGAGATGACCTTTAAGGTCTCTTCCAACACAAACAATTCTGTGATTCCATGACACTTTCCCTCTGCTTTCAGCCAGAACTCTCCACATCCCACATTTTCCGTGTCAAAGGGAGAAACCTTTCCTCCCTTACTAGATTATTCTAACTTCTTTGCTTAAATAAACACTCAGTAGCTTTTATGTGGCTGTAGGACCTGCTCAACAACATCCCTGATGCTCCAGGCAGCCTGGAGCATCCCCAGCTGTCCCTGGCTCCCTCCCAACATCAGGAGCAGAGAAGGGGAACAGCTCCTGCTAATGCAGCATTTCATCCTGCATGGAAAACAAAAGGTTGGAGCCCCCACACCCAATCCTGCACCTGCCAAAGGCTTTGTTCCCCTGGCCTGAGAAACACATCCCAGCAAAGGCTGGGGGAGCCACTGCAGGGTCAGCTGGTGCCTTCACCTGCCCCATGTGTTGCATTTCCCTTTCATTCTGTCCCTCCCTTTTTGCAGTGGTAGGTGGGAAAACAGAAGAACAATCTCACACGGACGTCAGAAGCCATCAATCATCTGCCACAAACAGCTGAATAATAGAACAAAAAGGAGAAAGAGAGAGAGAAAAGGGTCAAGGGTGGTCCTTCAGTAAGAAAATGTCTGTCCTGGTGAAATATACTGTAAATTAGTCTGAGACAAGGGAATCTGGAGCCAGCAGGATCCCCAAAGCTCACTTAATATCAACTCCAGAAACATTACACTAATGGATTTTTAAATGTGATTTACAGGATGCTCTATCTGGGAGCATCGAGTCGATGGAGGAAAAGGAAGAGCTGACCTGGCCTGAGTGATGTGCTTTGGGAAGGCTGGCACTGCCTCCCTGCTGCAGGAGGCAAGGTTGGGTGGCAGAGAACGAGAAGCACTTTGAGGGCAGCACAGCTTGAAGGTGGGTGGCCACCCTGGAACTTTGGAAATGCCACTCAAAGTTCCCAATTACCTTTGGAAATCAGAGCAGTGGAGAGTTAGGCACACGCTTCCCATCCATGAACACAATTTGAATATTTGGAAACCTGCACCCCGTGGAGTTTAAGGGCCTGGACCCCACACAAAGCCTAACCTCAAAGGACAATGTCCCAAACTTCTTTGGGGGTGTGTGAGATTGAGCCACAGACACCCCTATGCAGGGCTGCAATTGTCCATGTGCTTCCGTGCTCCCTGTAAATAACCCCAGCTTTTCTCCAGGACAAAACCTCCTAAATACATTAAACATCTCTATCAGGATGGATCTCAAGTGGTTCCAAGGGGGAAGATGAAGCCCATCCACAGGGACCCTTAGGTTGCACAGACCCCTTTGAAAATGCCTCTGCATAGGCTGAATCCCCTCCCAGGGATGGAAGAAAATCCCTTCCCAGCAGCACAAGGTGTTCCTTCCTCAGCACGAGCAGAGATTTTTTCACGGCGAGCAAACAAGCTGCTGCTCACGACAAGAGCCCAGCCAATGGCACTTGCCAGCAGAGCAGTGCAGAGTGAGGGTCTCCAGCCCTCTGTGCCCCCGTGCCAAGGACAAACCAGCGGCTCCAGCTGTGGAGGGACAGAGCCAGCAAAGCACTTGAGCAGGCACTTCAGTTTCAGTGTGCCAGGATCTGCCCCCTGGCCAGCAAAGCACTCACACCTGGGAAGGAAAGGAGGCTGGCAAGAGTTTGGAATTAAACACTGATGAACATGGCCATGATGCTGCCATTCCAGTAATTTTCACCTGCCCAGAGTTCTTTTTTTAATAGCTCATTTTTTAATTAAAATGTCCTTCTAGAGAGAAAATAAATACTTGCTCAGCTTAATGCTCTGTTTCTAATCTGGGTCGATTAAGAGGGTAACCAAATAAAACAAACACAAATAACTCCTCTCTATAACAATTTCCTATAGCATCATCATGTGATTCTGACAATGTATTTCAAATTATTAACAGCTCTTAGCAGCTCTATTCATCATCATCTGTGGTGTCAAGATACTTCAAGACTCAAGCGAGCTTTTAATGAGCTCTCAGACTGAAAGAGGAAAGGAAATATATATCCAGTGCATAGTACTTTAATGATCACCTAATTCCTTTTATTGTATCTCCTGTTATGATTTATGAATTAGGCAGAAAGAGCAGAGACATTTGAAAAACCCTCGTGTGCACAATATCCAAAATAAGGCAAACTTGCATTTACATAGGTTGACTATGTACGTCTGGATTTTATGTGCAACGCTGGAGCTTCGTGCTGACGTTTGTTTTTCCTTATAAGCCCAAGACGTTCTCACTGCACAAGTCACTATGTAATTATGGATTTGTCATATTGATTTAAACTCCCACAGCCCATGGGCCCGCCTGCTCGCCTTTGTGTTTTATACCAACACAAAGAAAACAGCTCGGAAAGGTGGTTCTGTGGCCCCGGGGGTATTAATGAGCTGTTCCTTATGGGCTCTGCCTCTCTCCCTCCCTGACCTCAGCTCACACCCCCCTCAGTGCAATGATTTCCATCTGTTGGCAGCGCAGGGGACAAGAGGCACTGGACGTTTCACAAATGCAGGTGACCCCTCTGACCCTCTCGGTGTAAGCACTAAAAACTTGCTCTCACTTTTTATTTACCCTGCAGTCATATCCCACGAATAAAGGGGAGCAATTTCCTTTCTGCAGCAATGACTACTCTCAGTTAGGTGGATATTCCCTGCAGATGCCTGTTGCAGGGTTTAAGAAGTGATTGGTGATTTCTCAGTGTCCTTCTGGAGACCCTGCAAAGAGCCTGGAGCTGCAGTGCGGCACCACGCTGGGCTCTGTGTAATACCACGGCTCAGGAATCCATCACAGGGAATGAAACAAAGAGCCAAAGCCTTATCTCGACGCACATCTGAACTAAAATCTTCCCTTTGTAAAGAATAACAGAGACTGAAGCTCCGTGGACATGCTGCAATACAGAGAATAGATGTGTGGTGGGCAGGGAGAAGCCCAGGGGTGCGCATGCTGCGGGCAGCACTTGTGCAGAAAGCTGATCCCTTGGCCAGGAAATCTGCCCCCGTGTCCTCATGGCCTGGGGAGAGCAAAAGCAGGGGAATGGACACCCCCAAGGTGTCTCTGGAGAGATCTTCCTCAACAAATGTCTCTCTGTGGCTCCCAAAACCTACAGTCAAACCAAGCATGCCCAGCACCCAGAGAAGCTCCCTCAGCCGCTCGCACCCAGCGTCACCCCAGCCTTCACGTGGGGACAGGGTGTGATCTCTTTCCAGCATTAGCAAGGGCGACACAAAACATCTGTGGCTTGGTTTGAATTTTCCTCTCCTGGACTGACAGGGGTTAATGCTCACATGGGGATGGGAAGAGGAACAGGGACCCCAAGCCCATGGCCACCCTGTGCCAGGGCTCAGAAGCAGCTGCTGAGGGAGCATGCAAAGAGAAACACAATGGATTGCACACACAGGAGCTGCCCCACTGCCCCTTCCCCTGCCTTCGAGCCCTTCCTTCTGTGTCCTGTCCCCTCCCAGAACGCCTCCTTCCCTCCTGGCTACTTCCACAGCCATTCCAGCCATCCTGGTGCAACCTAAAGCTGAAAAGTGAACAATGAGGGAGGCATTTCCCACTGCTTCCATTCCGTCTGTTTTACCAGGTGTTTTTTCACAGCTCTGATTCCTTGCTGCGAATATTCTCTGAAAGCAGTAAAAAATAAATAAAAATACGGACTTTGCTGATTGTGCAGGAATCAAACACCACCTGAAACACCCCTGAAGTAAGAGGCGTATCCAGAAGTCCCAACCCAAAATGGAGCTCTCCGAGGCAGACATGTCAGCTGGATGGAGTTTGGACATGATCGCGGGGAAAGCACCAAGGCAAATCAGTAGGACTGTTCGAAGTGATCAGCTACCCTGGCATTGCTCTCACGTGAAAAATTTGGAAAGATATATTGATGCCTGGTAATCAGCCAATTCAATGAAAGGAATCTGTTCAAGGGAAGAGGCACACAAAGTATTGTAACTACCCCAGCTTCCCTCTGATGGTCAAGCATAATTCAAGACATGTGAAATAAATGATAGAAGCAAAACTAATGCCTCCATCAGCTGGTTCCTGAGATGAAAAAGACACCTATGGGGAAATTAAAACCATCCTTCACATCACTGACAAAACAGAGTTTCAGCAGCCATTGGTTGTGCTTCTCACAGGCTGCTCAAAACATCCAATACATCCCTCTCTGTCATTAAATAAAGGAACTTCAGAGCATCTCACCAAATTCACTGTGATTTTATGATAAACAGAACCCATCCCCACGAAGAGCAGCAGTGAACAAGTAGGTTTGTACTGGGTAGAAGTGACACACACATTCTGCCACCAAGCCTCTGCGGCGTGCACAGCAAATTTATCCTACAACAACCCTGGATAAAGTGGAAGCAGCTGGTGATTGCCCTGGCAGACACCTATTAACCTACATCATACACAGCACTGACAGCCATAGCTCATTGCTACAACCCTCAGAAATACCAGTGTTAGCGTCCAAAAAAAAAAAAAAAAAACCCAACAAATAAATAAGGCTATTGATGAGGATGGGCTACCCTCAAGCATGGTGAAAACAGATGTGTGTGTGCATGTGGATGCAAGCTGTCAATATATTAAAGGAACTGATGACTTTGATTATATGAGACCACAGACATCAGACCAAAGAGGCAGTTCCCAAAAAACCCAGAGATCATTAGGAACAGCTTCCTTAGCTGTGGCCTCCCTCCCGAAAATGCGAAATAACTGTGGAGTCTCAAAATATTTCAGGCTTTGATGAAAAGTTTAATTTTTCCCTTAGCAATTTACGGATATGAATCATGGGGAAAGAATGCTGCTGACGGGGAGAAAAAACTGAAACCTTAGTGATGTGGTCCTGACATATCTTTTAGATTGAAAGGAAGATGAATGCTGATGCTAGAAATATTACTGGAGAACAAGCAGACTCTGCTGTCAGAAATCAATAGATACAGACTTATGTACTTTGGTCACATCAGACACTGAGATGAAAATAAACCTCAAGAAAGTGATTACGGGAGGGAAAGAGGAGGATCCCTGCAGAAGGAAATGAGCAGTGGGAAGATGGAGGGGGCAGCACTGCAAGGGATGCCCTCACATGGAGAAAAGGACTGTGCTTTGCTCAGGTCCCACAGTGCAGTGATGAGACACCCAGGAAAAAAACACAGTAGTGGCTGGGAGGGGTAGGAAGGCAGAGCAGAGAGAGCAAGAAAGCAAGGTGAGACAAGGAAAGGTTGCGATACAGTCTGTGTCCACTTAGAACAAGATTTTAGGACTTTATCCCATGTAAATTTGTTCTTTAACCCTTTCCAGAGGTCCATCATAACCCTTTCTTTTCCATAACTTCGCAAGAAAGGAGGGGGGAAAACCAAAAGTTTTAATTTCGTATGAGTGGCCCTTTCCCATACCCCTCCTACCCTACCACCACCACCACACGCAAAAGGCGAGCGCCAGCACAAGGTCTGTGTGTGCAGAACTGATCAGACTGTGTGGGATGTCCAAATCCACACTGGCCTTCAAAGAAAGTCTTCAAGAGTCTTCAAGAGCACAGGCAGGGAGCAGCAATGCACACAGCTACACCCCTGGAGCTTTGCACTCCAAAACCTGAAAGGAAAAAGCCAGAACAAGTCTCCATCTTGCTAGAGAGAGCAGGTTCTATGTGCCTGTTTGTGTCTGTGGGCCGCTGTGGGTGCACAGACCCACCTGAGATGCACGACCAGTCTGTGCACACACTTGAAGAGACACGTGGCACCCAGAGCTCTCACCAACGCAAGTCAATGCCTCCTGCTTTTCCTCCCATCCCTTCCCCTGCCCACTGGCTTCACAGCGCCACTGCAGGTCTGTTCACCTTCCTTTGAACCCATCCTGGATTTTTTCCCAGTTCAGCCGTCTCCCACATCATCCGTGGCTGTGGGGATGGAGCAGCTCACACGCTGTGCAGGGCCACCCCGGCCACGGGGATCTGCACTGGGGCTGTCGCAAAACCACGCCTGAGCAACAGGCAGCAGCTCCTCATATATTTTCAGAGATGAAATCTCTGACACAAGCTCTTAAAACTGTGATTTAAGAGTATGGTCAACAGCACAAGAGGCAGACAGAGGAACCTAATCCATCTGAGGCAACTGCCACTTTCAGGAGCTGCTGCTTGGAAAGGAAAAGGAGACCATGAACCCAAAGAGCATTTCCAGATCTCTGCTGCTTCCAGACCCCTGCTAGGACCAGCTTTGTGGGAAGCATCAAGTACCCACTTGCCTAAAATCCACCCTCTGTTGGGAGCTCTCAAGTGCCAAAATATTTTGACAAGAATCCAAATCCTTTTCATGACAAAGGAAAACAAGAAGCAATTTGCAAGGCTGAGAGTGTGGAATTAGAAGATGCGTGCACGGAACGCACACCTCAGACTGACTGAGCTGGTGTAGCTCATGCAGGAGGTGATTTCTGGAGCTCCCCTGGGAAGCTGGAGATTACTGAGAAGACACTGAACCACATTTTTTTACATCAGCTACTCATTCCAGACAAGTGTGAAGAAGTTAACTCTAAAATTCATTCAGTCAAAGTCTATTTTGCTCTTTCCAAATACTTGGGGATTAGCTTTGCAAGCACCAAGAATAGCTCTAACCACTGATAATTTCTCCAAGGTACACAGCTGAGCCCTAACACTCCTCCTCTGCACAAAACCCAAACAGAACTGGCTCCCTGGGCTGCTGTTCAGTTTTGCACACTCTTTCACCCATGAAATCCATCCTAAAATGGTACCCACAATCTAATCAAACAGCAGATAATGCCTCAGACTTCACTGGGATTAATTCTGATTTCTTCTGGCCAGAGTGTGTGCGAACAACACCAGTTTCTTAAACCAAGAGAATAATTCAAGGTAAGACTGAGCCAAGTCCCAAGCCAGCAGGTCAGGGAGGGGATGCCTGTTTCCACAGGGCCTTTGATCTTTGCTGCTTGACCTCGCTTTTGGCAACCTTGAGAGGTCAAGGAAATTGTTTGGGGAGCCCCACAGCCTATTGATTTCTTCACAAGGGGGAGGCCAAAGGCATTGTCATGGTAATGGCAGACCCCCGAAGGCTTGTTAGGTGTTCCACCCCTCTGAGATGTGCACAGGCAAGGGCACGCCTGGCTTCTTTGGAGGCCAACAATCTGCCAATCAGTTCCACCCCATAAAATCTAAGGTGAATCTGAGGAGACCTCGCCACCTGTATTATAATCTGCAGCTGTATTGAAATTTTCCTGGCAGGGCTGAAATTCTAATGTTTAATTTACTTGAACTAATGTGTCACAAAATTCCCATCTACACTGAAAATTCTAATGAACCTTTGGGTGGACGAAGAGACCTCCAAACTTTGATCCTTTTCATCACTGTGTTTTAAAAGAAGCAGCTCCTTAAGAAGGTTAAGGAAGCAATAATAAAGACTTTTTAGTGTGCATACATGATCATTCCATGCTGATGCACTTCAGCTTTAATAATATTGTATTAAATTTTATTGTAACCTTGCTGACATTTACTGCGAGGGAAAGTGAGTAAGCTTAACAGCCTTATAAAATACAGCCCAGTAATGTACCTATAAAGCATAATATTTCTATACCAATGATGAGCTATTGCAATTGCATCCAATTTAGTGGCTCATTATTAACGAGTGCAATCACCTTCTCAGTCACATGCTCTGAAACACAGCCTGGTGTGTCGATGCCATTCCACCTTTTACAAGGCAGCTGCTCCAGTTTCGCTCAGCGGGACAATGATCTGACAGTGGAAATTCTCTTCTCGTCATGAATTAGCAGCAAAACGCACCTGATGATGAGGAGGTGAGTCCTCATGCGCATCACCATGACTCGAGTTTATTCGAAGGAGGGAAATCAGCTTGCACCACCTGAGGTTGGGGTCATTTAAGCTGGCGTGACTCCCTCAACTCCCAGATATAGCCTTTCACTAAAAACCTCTTCTGGTACCAAATATTGGACTTTGGTGGAAGTTAAGTTGGACTTTGGTGGAATTCAAGCACCTCCCTTCACAAAAGCACATCTGAAAGTCCCTGCATCCACAACCACTTGTTCCTACAAGCCCTCAAAACTCTCCAGTGAGCTCTCTGTGACACGTTTTCTAACAGAAGCTCCCAGGATTTCCCAGACCGTTCTGATGGGCCAAGGACCTGCTGGGATGCAGAGACCTGGGAAAAAAAATACCTTAACTGTCCTTATAATCCCAACAGAGGTCTCCTAAGCAAGTCCTCTGGATCGTTCCCAAAGGCACTGAGGACAAGGTGATGCTTGAAGTCAGAACAGTTGTTCTTATTAAAGAGAGGATGGACCAGGATACAAATTTCAGCACAAGCAACAGGCTCTGTTGCCACCTCCAATCAGCATAACTTGTCTTTTCTTCAACAGCCCTTTCAGAGCTGAGGAGAACTCCGTGCTTTCGCTGTCAAGCTGCAGATTTGTATCATTCAAAGACCAAATCCTGGTGCTTCCTGAAGGGCACAACTTTAAAATAGGCAGAAGGGGAACTCATCCACACCTAATACACCCACAAGATTTATGACTATGGATTCCACATCTCCTTCAGCTGCACTGAGACAAAGCACAACAAAAAGACAATAGGACAAGACCCTACAAGATGTAAGGGGTGCCCCTGGAACGACCCAAGTTCAGAATGTCTGAGGACCCCTATCACATGGGAAAATCCCAGTGCAATGAAGTCCTCAAGAGCAGCTGGGGATTTTCTGAGCTGTCAAGGTGACACAGCCTCAAAGCAACCCGTGCTGCTCAGCAGGATGAGACAAACACAGCTGGTACCTGGCAGAGATTAATCCAAGGAGTCATCTTGGCTGGAAGACAGGCAAAGATTTGGAGACTCTGTGTATATGGTGTAAAGAAAATAAGTAGTTCATTTTCTCCGAGCATTAAGCTGTAATGGCTGTCAAGGGGGATTACCGATATTGTTACGCCAGTGTCAGCACATGTTGTAGAACAGCTATATTTTGAATTTCCATACTTGCTTAATTTAATGTTCAGCTAATCTGGCAAATGAAAGACGAGGCTCAAAGACTCTTCCCCTCCCCCCCCCCTTTAAAAAAAATCATTCTATTAAGAATGTTAAATTCTTGGGAGCAAGAGCTGGTGTACATGGAGGGCACATACTAATCTCATTTATGCTGAGATTTGCTTTCTGTTAAGCAACAGAAAAACAGCTAATCAAGCATAATTCAATAATACATCATCTGCAGATGCAAAGACTCAGAAGATTGGTATGGAGCTTTGCCCATTTACATGAACTGATGATCTAGTCCAGGTGCAATTAATTGCACTGGGGGTGTGCGTGCACACCTCAGTTCCTCCTCTGATGGCTCCTCCTCAGCTTTGGGCTCGCTGGAATCTGGGACAGCTGCCAGGACATGACTGAATGAGATCTGTGCTTCTCTACACGTGTCATTGGCCTGTGGCAGCCAAGAGAGCCCACTTCCCTGGGCAGGCAGCAGTGGCCCAGCTGCCACTGTCCCCACTGCCCAGTGTCACCAGAGGCACTCATTGCTTGAGGAAAATGTCAGGTGGAATCTGGGACCAGCTGGTGACACCGGCATGCCCTCTGCATCACACCACAGAGCATTCCCAGACATCCTCAGAACAGCTTTGTGCTCCTTGCAGAGAACCACAGAAGGCAAACATGGCCTGCTCAGCCACTGCTGGGTGGGTCAGCGGGCATTTCCCTATTTCCATGCCCACAGCCACCACCCAGCAGGAGCTCAGGAGAAGGCACCCACCCGTTCTTGACGAGGGCCAAGCCATAAGGAGAAAGGGTCCCTGTGTCAGGAGCCCAGGCACCCTGCAAACAGAGCAACACACTGGCCCTGCGCCCTGGAGCTGCTGCCAACACCCCACGGGGCAGCCCTGAGTCCCAGTTCTGCAGCTGCAGCTGAAACAGGGGCAACACTTCACACCCATGGCAAATCTTGCACCACACTACACTCCTCGGAGCTGTCTGGAGGAAGCAGTGTTGTTTTGTGGGCGATTTCGATACTGCTTTTCTTTGTTTCATTCAGATTCGATCAAAAAGGAAAAGCGTTTGAAATTCCCTACCTAAAAGAACAGAGCTGAAGTCCAGGGAGAGCTGCTGGGTACTGGAGACAGACTCCAGGAGCCCTGGGCTCCTTGTCAGAGACACTGTGCCAAGAACTGACAAAGCGGTTCCTTCAAACCTCTGAGATCAAAATAACAAAAATAGTCTAAATAGTCTAGTCACTAAATAATCTGCTTGGCAAACTGGCAAATTCTATCCTCTAAACACTTTTTCAGAGTTCCTATCATGCAACCTCATAGACCACAATGCCACACAATAGGGCAAAAGCCTCATATTTCAGGCTAACTTACAGGAGTCCACGTTTACACCTCCTGCCAATGCTTCCTCTGACTAATATCTGATACATAAAGAGAAAACATCTGGGGAGGTTGGAGGGTTTGGGATGTAAAACCTAGCAATACTGATAGACAGAGTAGCAGAGAGAGTGCTCAATGCATGAGGTCCATGGCAGACACGCCAAATGAAACACATACAAACAGGAGAGAGGCTGAGATACTTCTCTTTGTTCTCCATCCCCTGCTTTGTCGTTAAGGCTCTACGCTGATTTCCATGGAATTACTACAGCACATTTGTAAACACACATGAAACGCAGCCAGCTCTGCAGTCACTGCTGTCTTGGACTATTAAGTACAATATTTAGCTCAGCCAGATGCCACCGGAAGTTCGCCAAGCCCATAAAAACAAGCTTGATCACATATTTTCCAAAACGAGGATTTGAAGCCCTTTTGGAAGAGTTTACGTGTATGTTTGTGTATTCGTTTCCTTCCATCTGGCAAATTCCCTCCCGAGGCAGCGAGATGAAGCCCAAGGGAGGAAGTGTTTGTCTTCAGTCACCTCTCAGCAGCACCCTTCCGAAAGAGGATTGTCGTGAGGCCCCCTCAGCCAGAGCACAGACCGCTGCTAATGGCACAGAGGATTCCAGAAGATGCTGCTGTTGCTTTTGATGGCCCACAAAGGGAAAACGGGACCCTCTGCTCTCTGCTGGGTGCAGACCTCAAGGGTAGCTGGCTCCAGAGTAGTGTGGAGGCAGCTCTGCAGGTTCTCAAGGTGCTAAAACCCCGATGTCCACACGCAGCACATCTCCAGCCTTTCTCTGCCCTCAAGGCAGTGGGTCCTTGTCCCATGAGCAGCAGATCCCTGCCCCATGGCCAGTGAGCCCCTGTCCCATGGCCAGCAGATCCCTGTCCCATGGCCAGCAGATCCCTGTCCCATGAGCAGCAGATCCCTGTCCCATGGCCAGTGGGCCCCTGTCCCATGGCCAGCAGATCCCTGCCCCATGGCCAGTGGGCCCCTGTCCCACGAGCAGCAGATCCCTGTTCCATGGCCAGTGGGCCCCTGTCCCATGGCCAGCAGATCCCTGTTCCATGGCCAGTGGGTCCCTGTCCCATGGCCAGCAGATCCCTGCCCCATGGCCAGTGGGCCCCTGTCCCACGAGCAGCAGATCCCTGTCCCATGGCCAGCAGATCCCTGTCCCATGAGCAGCCATGGTGCAGAGGAGCACTGGGGTGACCTGGCCAGGGGCCAGCGCTGTGCACACGTGTTCCTCTCACCAAATAACCAAAGTCGGTTGCCAGGCCCCAGGTTTATCCCCAAGGTTGGAAGCCTGAGATGCTTGGCCCTGCCCAGAGCCAGAACACATGTTTGTGGGATATACAAAGTGCTTGAAATAGAGGCCACAGAGGACCCATTAGAAATTCAATATTAGCTTTGTAAAATTGCTAATAATTAGCTACAGCTCTTTTCTCCATCACGGCAGCTGGTGACATGAAAGTGATTAAGTTTCTAATGAATAGATTAGGGTTACTGAATATATTAAATAACAAGGTTTTTAATCAACTGTTTATTGATTCCAGCAAGACAGTTCTGACGGCAAAAAAACCACCGGGTAGCAGTGGAATTTATTTATGGGCTAGTGTTCTACATCAGAAATAATTAAAAATAGATTATTTTTCACCAAATCTAGAGCTTTTTTCTCTTTGAGGCAGGTCAATATGGATTAAATTAACTGCAAATAATAAATTAAGGGAGAATTGAAAGTTAAATTCAGAGCAGAGGGGTGCTCGCAGCTCGGCAGTCAATCTTTGTTTGCAGTTGTTGGGGCAGAACCAGTCTCATATTTTTTGTCTGGTTTCAGCCAGGAGAGACAAAAAGGTTGGACATCTTGGGCAAAGGGTTTCTGAGGCACCACCCCCATTGTCTCATCTCATGGGAAGGTCCATAAGGATCCAAAAGCCATCTGGGGATAGAATGGTGTTAACTAACCAGAAAACAAACTTTTATTTGCTTGCTCAGTTCACTGGGTGCCACTGGGAGCCAGGTGAGCTCCCCTAGGAAATTCCTATGGAGCCAAGCAACAGTCTGGAGCCCTGACTCTTCTTTTTGGATTGAGACAGCAATCCCACCTTGTAGCCTGGTGCTTGGGATGCAGCCGGCAAAGCCCCGTAGTAAAACAGCTTTTCAGCTTGGCTGCACCCCTGATCAGGTGTCAGGGGTTGAGTGTTGCAAAGCAAAGGATTGTCTGGGGAGGGTCACTCACAGCTGGGAAGTCCTCTCTGACCAGCAACAACAGCTTCCTGCTAAAAGCTGTGAACCAGACAGCGACCTCTCAAGTCCCAGCCCTCGGAAGCGAAGCTCAGGAGCAGTTTCTCTCTGCTCATCAGAGACTTTCCCAGCGCAGCTCATTGATCCCCAAGGCCAGCCAGGAGACAAGCAGCACATTCCACCTTCTCTTTGAGCGATTTCCATTCCTGCTTCTGTCAGGTTCAGAGGACCACGGCTGCATCCCTTCATGCAATAGGATCCAGGATGCCCTGCAGTTTTAAACACTCACCGTGGAAACCGTAAGAAAAAGACGAAATCTTTAGGAGCTCTGACTTTTTCCATGGCTCCAAAGGACCGAACAACTTTCTGCCAGTACATATAGCTACCTTGGGGTCTATTATTTTATTAAAGGGTATTTGAAGTGCTCTGTGACATAAGCAAATCCATAATGTATGTATATATAGAGTGCATATGCATATGGAGCCATTTACAGAGCAAATCTTTCTAGCTCTGAGAGTTTAGAATGTAGAAGACCTTTAGTCTGGCATTGAACCAAAGCCAAAAGCTTCATGTGCTTCTTTAAACCAGGGTAACACAGAGAAGATGCTTTTCTTTGGAGCCTCGGTGGGAGCAGGATTTCATGGAAGGTTTTGCCCTCAAAACAGCATCTGTCTGAAGGGTTTGGATCAGTGTGAGCAGTACCTGTAAAAGAGGCGTGCAGAGGGGCTGTTGAGGTCATCGAAGGGCCATGATAAATCAGATCACTGTGTTTGTCTGTGGGGAGCTCCAGAAACTGCTGTACGTGTGATGTGGGCTGGCATTTGGAGACAGAGCGTGTGAAAACAGGACGGACCCGCGTTGCCTTCACAAGGACCTCAACCATGCCCTGTGAGGGCTACAATCCCCTCTTCCCTCCTGTTCTAACTGTCTGCTAAGTCTTCTTTCCGTCAAGAAAGTTATCATACAGGGAAAGTAAAATCCAGATGGCTTCCCTACCAGCTCCCCTTGCACTAATGTCACAGTTTTAAGACCAATGAGACGTGATTTGCAATATTAATATTGACACTGATACCAACACAGCAATTACACATTTATACCGTGTAATCAAGTATTCATTCCTAGAAAGTTGGACATAAGGATCATCTACATCCCAAAGCTCTAATGCAATTCCATCAAGTTTTTCCTTTATTTTCCTTTTTTTCATTCTGCTGACTGTCAGTCTCTCAGCTTTTAAATACAGCAAGGGTGGCCCTTTGGAGGAAGGGAGAAACTCTGGAGCATGGCCTGCCAACAGGGGTTCCCTGAGGGATGCAGGGACATTCCTGGCTTGTGCCCCGATCTCAGATACACCCTGGACACGGGAAGCTGGAGAGGTGATTTAGAGCATATTTTCCACGCCACAACCAAAGAGTTGATCTGCAGTTAACACCCAAGTGTGAAGAGCAGAAAAACTTCATCAGAAAAGAGAACAGACCCCAGAGGAGGAGCCAGCACCTCCTCTGTGTGCCAGAAGTGCTGCAGGAAGCAAGTCCCCGTTGGCATTGTAATTCCCAGCTGCCATCAGCAGCACTGTGAAATAAATGGAGGTGCCTTCAAGGCATCCTTTTCCATCACAGCATCAGGCTGCTTTTTCTCTCTCAGTCATACAGCTGCTTCTCTCAGCATACAGCTTCTTGAGCTAAGCCATCTGGGAGAGCCATCTTTTGCAGAGGTGGCTGGAAAATCAGCGGGAGAGGTGTGTGGGGACCACACATCCGAGTGTGGGGAGAGTCCCCAGCACGTTCCAGCAGGACCCAACCGTGCTGGCACCTGACTGCACCTTTCTGTTTAGTCCCTGAACTGTGTGGGGAGCCAGGGAGTGGGTCTGTAGGGGATGGGAGATGCGTGGCAGGAGGGCACACGAGCCATGGAATCCATCTCTGAGGTTGTGGGGTCACTCCTAGAGGCCACTGAGCCTGCAGCTGAGCTTAGCGGGACCAGGTTAGATGTCAAAGGTGCACCACAGGAACCAGCATGAAAACCCTCTCTGGTCATTACCCCCTCTTCCTTTCTTTCACCTCTCCCATTTGAGGAGTTCCTGGAAAGTGCAAGGTCAAAGATGAAGAAAGCAGTCAGTACTTCCAGGGAGACACTGCAGGGAGGTGGCAGGGCAGAAAAACCACTAAGAACAAATCCACCCTGGGCGTTTTCACCATCTGGAGCAGCATTCCCTCAAATACACCCCTTGAGGGGATTACCCCGTCACCTTCAAGCTCAAATTACAATTTATAAAGAAAATACAGGAAAATATCATGTCAAAGCTCTTCAGGGAATGAAAGCATTGCTGGGTTGCCCCAGGATAATCTCCTGCTCTGCCTTTTCCTCCCCTCTGTGCAGCATCAGAAAGGTTCCAGGCATTCATCCACAGGCACATCCCACCACCAACCCACCTGGGTGCCCATCCTTGCTGCCAGGAGATGCAGTTGCAGAGCCAAGGAGGAGTGCTCAAGGCTGCCCTTATTGCACCTCATCTGCATGAACCCCCGAGAGCCGCTGGGAATTTGAGATTTGTCAGCATTTCCCATCTCACGTTTCCTCCTGGAAATCCCTCCAGCAGGTGAGATGCTGTAATAGGTGCTGTTTAGCAAGTTAATTAAATCCACATGTAATTGTCACAAAGATAATTGACGCATTAGGACTCCGAGATGTGCGTTCGCCCTTTTTGCAGTTTGTATCTCCTGGCGTGGCAGCTGCAGGGATGGCAAACAGGATTTAACACCACTGCAGGTGTGTCACCTTCCCTCCCCACATTAAAAGTTCTACCTGCCTGGAAAGCTGGTTTAGCACAGCACAAAGGAGCCCACTCAGCCCTTACCATTCCCACCTCCAGCTGAAGTTGTGACCATCCTAAATACTTTTATAATCTGCAAAATCTGTCACTTCACCCTGCATTTTGGTCACAGGGAACTCCATTAGTGACCATTCTCCAAGCAAGAAGACTGAGCATTTATTCTTTCGCCAGATCAAGCCCAGGGAAGGACGTGGCTTCATCTCCCACCCTAACTTAGTGTTAAGAACCTTTGATGAGACCACTCGAGTAAAGATTTTTGGAAATCCAAGTAGATTCTGCAGTTTGGATTGAGCTTGTTTGCCAAAAATCTAAATGCTGTGCAATCACCTAAAGCACATCTTCCACAGGTTGAGCATGAATGTCCCTTGGTGGAGGGAAAGCCAAACCCACCACACAGAACTTTACATCCAAGGCCCTTGGTTCAGGCCAAGGTTTGACTTTAAAGGAGATCCTCTGATTTTCTGTAGAAGCCTCTCAATGTGTGAACGCATAACCAGATAACCACAACACATTTTGGGCTGGGATGTCATCTGGAAATCGTTACAGAGCACAGACTCGCCCGTGGGATTTCCTGCCCTTCCTGCCCGACATGGGAACAGCCTGTTCCTCATCCTTCGGCTGCTTCTGTTCCTCGACACATCAGCTACAGACAGGAGAGACGGAGCAAGTGTCTCCACACTCTGAGCTGCCTTTTCCTCCTGCCCTTTTGAATCATTCCTTTGTCCCGAGCTTCCAGCACAGTAATTCCCCTGCTGGCATTCTCTGAGGAGTTTCCCTCCTGCCAGAACAGGGCGATGCTCCACACTGGAGCACACACAGCTCACAGGGACCAGGGCAGTTTCCAGAGCTCTTGGCCAAGGCCTAAACCCAAATGTAATGGAGAGGTTTGGTTTTCCAGGTCTTTTTTTTTTTTTTAACATATTTTGCTAAGCACAGAACAACGCAGGAATAGCACAGAATATAAACTTCTTTCCTTTTTCAATTAATTTCACAAACTAAACAGGATCCGTAGCCTTCCTGAGCTACCTCAGAGACTCCCTGGAGTGTCTCATATGTTCATATTTCAGCCTCCTTTCTGTCTGCATTTTATGCATTCCTCCTCCCAAAATTCTGAACTCCCTCTTCTCTCTCTTCTCTGCTTTTAGAGAGGTTTTTACAGGCATTAAGAGGCTCCAGATGAAACACAAAGAGCCAAATTCTCTATTGCCATATAATTTTAGCAGTCACTTCCACTACTGAAAAGCAAAATAAAATGTCAGTAAGGACATTTCTGATTTTCACTCACTTTCTGATAACTAATGGAGACCAAAAAAATGCTATTCAGCTGCATATTCTGAGTAATTCTCCTGGTTTGGTCACGCATATTGAAGGTGGAGAAGCAGCAGGTAATAGATGTTCTAACAGCTTTGATAATTATCAGATGACCTCCCAGTTCTACCCTGCAGAAGGAAAGTCTGACAAAGCAGGAACATCTGGAGACAGCCAGAGCAGTTTGTGCATGATTACTGAACAAGCTTATTTACCATCTAATTGTTTCCAAGCAGTTTGATGTTCCTAATGCCATGTCAAGAGCAAAGACAGAGCACTCTACATGTTTAAAGCCCCACTAGCAGGAGTCACCCCGTGGTAGGAGAAGTAACACTACTCTCTGAGCTTCCAGCCAAGCAGAAAACACCTGCAGAGAACTTTCTGAGAGGGGGTGGATGAGTAAAGGGCTTGAAAATGGAGACCAGAAAACTGAGGGCCAATGAAAGACAGACAAATTATGTTTTTAAGAACTCCTGAGTGTGTTTTCCTGCAGGATGGTTCGGCTCATGCCATAAACAAAGGCGGAAGTGGCTGCTCAGCCCCACACATTTGCAGCCAAATGGAGGCCTGGATGGGAATTTGAGAAAATGGAGAGTGACTTTTTACATGGGCAGATAGTGATAGGACAAGGTTTTAAATAGGATGTGGTTTTAAACTAAAAGAGGGGAGACTTAGACCAGATGTTAGGAAGAAACTGTTCCCTGTGAGGGTGGGGAGGCCCTGGCACAGGGTGCCCAGAGAAGCTGTGGCTGCCCCTGGATCCCTGGAAGTGTCCAAGACCAGGTTGGATGGGGCTTGGAGCACCCTGGGATAGTGGAAGGTGTCCCTGCCCATGGCAGGGGAGAGGAATGAGATGGGCTTTAAGGTCTTTTCCAACCCAAACCATTCTGAGATTCTACAGGGCATGGATGGATGGATGGA
>VZTE01000681.1:120209-213918 GCA_013397775.1 Eulacestoma nigropectus | reverse complement strand
GGAGGGGTGAGGTGAGTAATAAAAGAAAAGAAAAAAAAGAGCTTCCCCCCCCTGCTGGAAGATGAGGGGATTTTTGTCTAATCCCTAAACAAACACATTTAATGCCATTAAAGACTCCGTGGCATTACTGACACGTATCATTCTCATGCTGCTGCATGCACAGCACAGGCTGGATTTGTTGCATTGCATTCACAACCTGTCCCCAGTGGTAAAAACAACTCTCGTGTCACCGTTCACCAGGAATAGGAGGAAAGTGGGAAGTTAACTTCAGGGAAACTGATGGTTTTAAAGATTTTATGGCCCAATATCTCTAATTAATTTCAACGAACTAGTGCAAACCTCAAACCAAACTAATTCTCTCTTCTTTCTTTTCTTGTTCTACGACTTTTCTCTCCTTTATCCTGGTTTGCCTCTACTCTTCTTCCCAACAATTAGTCCAGCTCACAAAGGAGCATCTCTTCTCTTGCAGGGCAATGGGGAAGGGAACCACAAGGAAAAGGAGGATGACAGCTGAACAGGGTATCTCCCAGCTCCTGACACTTCAAGACAAAATATTTTCTTCTTCCCATCTTAAAACTGAAGGCACACACAGAAAAGCACAAAAGCTCTGTGAAGTTGCAGAAGCCAACATCAACTGAATTGAGCAGATGTCAAATTTTTTTTTTTTTAAAAAGGCACCAAAAATGTTTTTTTTTTTTTTTTTTTTTTTTTTTTTTTTTTTGGTTAAAGAAGGAGAAATATTAACCTGCATTTTGTTTTATTAAAAATTAGTGATAATGCCAAAGCAACCCAGCATTTACATGAAAAGTCATTGCTGAAGCTGGGAATGTTTAATTCTGTAACACGAAAGAAGTCCAATTATCCCTTCAAATGATCCCTTTCTCATTAAAGGCTATTTCAAAAACTGGATTTCAAGACTTATATTTCCCAGACATTCCTGACCAGCTCTTCTCTGAGTTATATGGATAGAGATGATTATGTGGTTAGGAATTCAAATCACTGACATGATGAGTTGGACAGGGGTGGCCCAGCTCCAGCTTGTACTCAGAGCCTGCTACCACTTGAATCCTGATCCACGGCCTGAGGGCAAAATGAGCTCTGCAGATGCTCATCCTTTGCCCATCACTGCGGTAGGTCTTTTGCAGGCTCCAGGTGAAGCAGTGATACTCACAGTGATAAATACTTGTGAAGAAAACAATTTTGGACAGGATCTGAAATCACATTTTTCTAGACTTAAGGCAACACCTCTGCACAAAGGGCATCTCTACTCCAGCTCTTCCCTGTTCACTGTTCTCTGAAGCACATGGCTGCTCTGAGACCTGGGTGTGGATCCACTGGGCAATCCCAGTCTTCCCATGAAGCCTGTAAGACAAACAACACGGTGCAACTCGCCCTCCATGGAAGCAGCAGGAGGAACCAGCTCAGCCTGGCTCCTGAGGACTGTGCCCATCTCACACCCTCCTCCTGCTGCAGTCTGTCCTCCTCACAAAATCCCACCTCCAGCTGCTCGGGAGCCCCTGTCCTCTCCCTGATTTCAACAGCACAACCAGTATAAACAGCAATCCTTCCCTGGCCAGACCAGCTTCGCCCCACACAGGTCAGGGAGCAATTACCAGAGCAGCTTTGCTGGTGGGCGTGGGGGAGAGGATGGACAAACAGCCAGGAAAAACAACCACTGTTGGCAGCACAGCTGCAGCCTGAGGACAAGTCCCCAGCCTCACAAACGCCCTCTGGTTTAGGGCACAGACCCTTTCTTTAGGGAGTCTGATGGACTCTTCTGGCTCTGTCTTCTCACCCTGCTCTGCCTCAGGCTCCCACACAGGGACCTGCAGAGATGAAGGAGGTGCCAGCACCTCACTGTCCCCAGCTCCTCCAACCCCAGCAGCTTCAAGCACAGAGGAATTGCTCCAGCAAAAGAAAACCCACGGAGCTGCCACCGAGCCTGTGGCATCACTGCAACACTCCTGCCATCCACCTGAGCAAAATAAAGCCACAACCATCCCTTTAGAAGGGGAAGAAAATGGTTTTGTAGGGCTATAATGATGAGGAGGAGTTCAAATCTAACCACACATATAAAACTTTAAAACTCTCATAAACAGATTTGAAAGGGAGCCAGAGGCACTGGTGTAAATGTGAGCTGCTCCAGTACAAAGCAACACCAAACTAAAAACCTGGGCAAGGAGAAAGAAAGAATCAGCGAAGGGTTTTCCATTTTCCTGTGTGCAGAAATAGCTTGAACACAGGATATTTTATAAGCAGGGAGAGATTGGGTTCATTTTCTGGTTTTATTTGATTTTTTGCACTCCTGATTAATTGGTAAGCACAGCCAGAACACAGACACGTGCCAAATGCAGATGTGTCAGGTTCTTCAGGTGGCCCCTGGCCAGGTAAACATTTGACTGCAAAGCCCACCTAATTTTAGTGGGCTGAAGTCTGGAAAAGTGATTAACTACAGAAAGGCCAGCGTGTTGCTTTGTACCTGGGGAATGAGGGAGCAAAGCAAAGGCTCTCAGGTCCTAATTAAGAAACTGCCTTTTCACTCCGTGGAAAGCCGGAGCGCCATGAAAAGAAGGAAGCTGGTGCTTTTCCAACAGTGCTCATAAAGCTGTCAATAAGTGAAGAAAGTGGCCTTGATGGTGTGAAAAGCCATCTCCAAGAATAAAAAAAAAAAAAAGGAAAAAGAACCTCTTTGCTGTCCAATAAGGCCTAACAAATCATCTAGGAACATATAAATGGCAAATTTAACTGCAAATTAGCAGTGTTTAAGAAATCCAGACAGTTAGCCGGCTCAAAAATATGAAAATCAAGAGCAGGAAATTCAGATTCAGCAAATACTTTTGGGGCTTTTTTTTCATCCTGGGCTTCTCTATCGGGTACTGAAGACAGCAGGGAGTTGTCCTTCTTCTGGAAGCAAAATGTTCCTTTTGGGAACACGATGCCAACAGCAAAGCTGCCAGGCACGGGTCACTGCAGGCACAGGCCAAGGTGGGCACATCCCCATCCAAAGGATCCCACTGTGGGGACCTTTCTCCAGCAGGATGAGGTTTTCATGGGTTTCCTAAAGATCCCTGGCACGGCACAGACCTGGTTTCCAGATGTAGCTCTCGCAGCTGGGAGAAAAGTCCATCACCTTATCTTCATAGACTCCAGAGCTTCCAGAGGACTCGAAAGGCTACTTCTCTTCATAAAATTAATGGTGTGCTTTTTATGGATTTCAGCTACAGCTGGGAGCCTGATTCTGCTTAGAAGGGGCTGTTAATACAATCACCAGGCTGGTTCTAGGCCATAAATTCTCTGTTGTTTTCTTTGCGCTGTTTAGGAGTTTCATTTAGACGTGCCCTGGAAATCAGGTCGGGTTGTTACCACAGCTGTACTGAAGGCTGTGCTGGCACTTGCTTTATAAAAAACATATTCTCAAGGTTCATAATGGCAACAAAATTTTCCCCTCTCGCCAAAACTTGGCATTGACACCTCAGCAGAGCTCCAGAGGACACTTTCTGGGCAATTTTGAAGAAAATAGGCACACACCCCACGCAGTTTTCAGGCACAGAGAGTTTGGGGGGCAGACAGGACTTGGGGGTTGTAATTGGGGTCTGGGGACATTTCTACAGCATCTACAACATGGCACAGGTTATCTTCCCAAATACAGGCAAGCCCAAAAGGGACTTTAATTGTTTGTCCTCCGTTAGGAAGTGGTACCACATTAACTTAATTGCAAGCTGATAGATGTCCTGATGTGAATACAGTTATAAATATTTATTTTGAGGTATTTTCCATCTTTTTTTAACTCTATTTCCTCACAGGAAAAATAATTTTACCAGTGTAAGTTCTTACACTATTATAATTACCCTAACCCAATTTTAAATGTGCAGTTATTAAAAAAAAAATCACAGTTTTATCCAGTGTGACCGTATTAAATATTAAATATAAGCCACACTTAATCAAATGAGCGAGGAAGGGGGAGAGAGGAAGCACAGCTCAATTTAAGCATAGTTATTTACCACTAGAAAAACAATCAGGAAACAATTTTCTCCTCCCAGAAGAGTTTGAGATTCCCAGGCAAAATCAGATGAAAAGTTAATCTCAAGAATATTCAGGTGTTGAAAGACAGGAAGGGAAGGGGAAACTTCACTAGATGCATGAAAATGGGAGAATGTTTTGTTTTGTTGTATCTTTATGTGGCTTGGTTTTTTGTCTTCAGGCAAGACGCAATTTTCAGCCCAAACCAGATTTTTTAAATCTATTTCAGAAGATGTTGGCTTAAGCCATTTAGGAAGCTAAGCAAACACAAAAGGACAAGAAGAAAAGTTCTTGCAAGGATAAACCCTGTTTAGAAGCCAGGAAACTGGGGATGGTCAGGTGGATCAGAGCTTGCAAGGAGCAAGGCTGACATGGAGCCCTAGAGAGATCTGTGCCATTAAAAATGCATGGCCATAAATGATCCGGAAAAGGGCGTGAGCGGTGAGGTGGGAAAGTTTGCTGACAATACTAATTTTGAGAGCATCATAATGAACTCCAAAACAATTTTATGATACAATGCCAGGTAATCAAATGGCAGATGAAATTCAACGCACATAAATGTAAAGGGAGTCACCTGGGGAAAAAATACAGTCTAAACTTCCTGTGTGGAATGATGGGCCCTGAGCTGGCCATAAGCACACATGAGCAATGCCTCAGGCCGTGAGAGATGGATTTTGTGGAACACCAACTCATTGGTCAGCAGCAATTTTAAAAAAAAAAATCATCACTGGAAATTTTTAGGGCTAAAGAACAAACCAGGGAAATCCATTACACCACAGTGTAAGTCTGGGCTTCACCTGCAGCTTCATCACCGTGTCCAGCTCTTGTTCCCTCATTCCAGAATTACTGTGCTCTTCAACCCCTCACACCATTACTTTATTGATTTGGGGTTTGCCACCAGTTATGCAGCAGGTCAGTACTTCCCAAGTACTAAGATTTCTATGAATTTTAAACTTCAGGACAAAGATCAGAATAACAGATCTATAACCAACAACACTGTGCCCCCTACTGCATCCCTTTCTGCCCAGGACACCACGTGGTGGTGAAGAGCAGCTGGACAGAGTTCAGAACTGGCTTTGATGGACCACTGCTGAGCAAGACATCAGAAAATAAGACCAGAGGGCTCTGTATAGGAAAAAACTACACAGCCATGGCTGGTCTGTCCCTTTCTTTCAATATTTTTTTTTCCTTACTGTGATTTTCCTTCTCATTTACCTCAATCAATCTCTTCTCATTTCCAGGCCAAAGACAATTCTGTAGGGATTCATTGCAGTTGTTATTTTCACGGGACAGCAGCCACGCCGAGTGCTAAATTAATTAGCCATCACCTTCCACTTCCCCTGCTTCGGGCAGATTGGAACAATTACTCCTTTTTAAAGCCCACCTTCACCCCTGCCATCACCAACCTGCTCAGAGGAGAGCCAGCCAGTCTAGCAGGAAGTAAGAGTGAACCCTGAAAAGTCTTTGCCATGGTATTTTTAGGATCAAGGCCCCTACACTAAGAGTGTGTTCTCACTGTGTGTCCATTGATTATAATGTTTGCAGTTTGAATCAGAGTATGAGAGATTTTGACAGCATTGACACAATGAAGGAAGAGGTGGATATGATCTCCCACGTTTATGAAGGACATTCTTTTCCTGCAGACTGTGGTTTCACTACATAGCTAGCAGAAGCAGAGCATTCTATCCCTGTTCCAGGTACTTTTATCCTTTAGAAATGAGTAAGAGAAGCATCTGGTTTGCACGGGCAGTTCCACAATGGAAAGGAGAGCACTTGTAGGTCAGCCCTGAGGCTGGACATTGAGCTCTGTTGAAACAGCAGCAGCAGCACCTCTGGTCACTCACTGGATGAACTTTCTCCCTGCATCAAAACCCGGCACCAGTGAGAGCATCAGCGTGCCCAAAGATCCTCCTCCCATGCATTCTCTGGCTAGTCTGGCTTCCTGCCCTGCACTAAGTTTAGCCCTGGGCCGAGTTCTGATATCACTCACATCTCATCACTCCGATGATGCTAATCTGGGCACCCTCTTACCCACATCTGTCAACTTTTTGTGATAAGTGTATTTCTGATCATCGCAGTTCCCCTTTATCCACAGCCAAGAAAACGCCTCCAGCAACATCTCCAGCAAGTCTGGCCCATATGTTTGGGGGTGGTTTTTTTAGCTAGTAGCTGTTAATAGAACAAGAGGTAGCTTGGGGATGAAAGAGACCAGAGGGGCACTGCAGAGTCATCTGCAGAGTATCAGATGGACACAACGATGAGCATTATAGCTCGTTTTTAGAGAAGAAAGACACCTCATCTCTGGAGCTTTCCAACACTGAAAATACCTGTGCAACCTTCCCATTTCTCCTGGCAGAAGTCCCAGGTACCTGCAGCCTGGATGAACAGAAGGCACTGGAAATGCTTTTCTGTTCCCAGAGGCAGCAGCAGCAGAAGTCCTGTTCCTGTGGGGAGAAGAGAACAGGGCAGCCTCGTACACCAACGTGGCTCTTTCTGCTCCTCACGGGGAAGGTTCAGGGCACGTCAGGGCATTCCTCTGCAAATCTGAAAGCAGATCTTTCAGGGCTGCTCTCTCTCTCCCAGGAATAGATTCGCAACCTGACCTTACTTTACGGCAGAGACCACCGCTGTGAAATAAAACATGACTTTTGAAGTTGTGTTTTTATGATCTATGAAATCACCCAGACCTTTTGGGTAAATAAATTCTGGCTATGAAGCTGACCTCTTAGCTTCTAGCAGATCAGTAAAGCCTTAGGGTTTTTCATTAGGCTTCAATAACATCTAAAAATCCCTGTTTTCTAGTCTTCCTTAAAAATCCCTAGGAAGTAAAGTCTCATGGTAAATTTTGCTTCAAATATCAACTAGAGATACAAGTTCAATAAGTGTAATATCTTAACTGCAGAGTGCCAGAGGCAAGCAGTGCTGTTCATACAAGGCTTTTGCAATGTTATTTCACTGTGCTGCCTATGCTGTCTCTGAAATACTCTGTCTTAAAGGTTGGCTTCAGAGCTCCAACTGATTTCAGTCACCAAGCAAGTGAGGAACAGCCTAGGCCCAGGGAAAATACCAGATTTCCTTCCTCAGCCTCCTCTGTTGTTGGTCACCAAAGCCCAATCTGGCATCAACTGAGGGGCCACAAATAGAACCAATAATGGATTAAGGACACAGGGAGGAAGGACAAGGGTGAAAATCAGATGCTGAAGACGCCATCCAATAAAGAATGCCTTCAGTCAAAAGGAAAAGCAATATATCAATCTCTGCATTTCTTACAGGCAATATTCCAGCACGCTGGAAGGTGCAAAATTGAAATCCAAAGAATGATGCAATGAAGCTGCAGAACTGACTAATACAAGAAGTTCTTCTGGCTACAGACTTAGCAAGAATCAATACAATTTTTTATATTACTTATTAACATAAAAAAAATCACATAAAGATACTAGAGCAGATGCCAAACCCACCTAGACTTTTTCAGTAAGCTTGAGGCACAATCCTGTCCCAGAGACAGGATACAAAACTGTACAGGTCTGACTAGTCCAACACGATCAACTGTGGCATGAGGTTTTCAAGCAAAACTTGATTATAGTGAGAGGTCTGGTGACAGGCGAGACCAGAAAGAGCATTCCATGATCAAGGGACAAAAACTCCAAACGTACTCTGCAGACCAACTTCTAGCACCTCTCTATCTCCAGAAAGTGGATAACATTACTTGTAGAGAAAAAGTCCAGCTGCTGCCAATTATAACCCAGCATATCTGCCTCTTCCAAAAAAACGTGGTTGAATACCTCATATAAATCATGACTTTCCTGAAGTCAATGCCAATTTGCCGCTGCCCAGACTGAGCAGAGCTGTATTTTGGTCTGGTCAGATTACAAGAGGTGTTGTCCCTGTGCTCCTCAAGCACCTTGGAATTCAAACACATCGGCATGAACCAAGAAATCTCCTATTGGCTTCCCCTGTGCTTGAATCGGCCTCCACATCTCCCCCTCTGACGGAAGGGGACGGGGGCCGAATCCTTTCCCCTCCCTACACGAGCACTTGGTTCACATCAACCATAAAACCCACACAAGATTACAGAGGAGTGATTCACAGGGAAAGGCAGAGAAGGAGGAATGGCAGCTCTCATGCAGCAAAGTCTTTATTAGGAGACTGGGGGCGAGGAGGTTGTCTGGAACACACCCAGACCTTGCGGGATCCATCTTTCGGCATGATGTAACCAAGCACACCCATGTGCCAGCTGGTTTGTGTAAAGTCCCTGCTATTGCCCTCCAGCCATTCCCCCAGCCCCTGGTATGACACTTTCCCAGCTTGCTGAGCTCACTTCCCCTTGGAAGTAGGAGTTTTGATGAAGTGGAGCAATGGTAACCACATGGCCTTTTTCACCCTCACCAAGTCATCTGCTCCAGCAGGCGTCTGCTCCGGGGATGCAGGATTTCACACATTGGCTCTTAAGGCCCCAGCAGAAAAATAATAGACACTGGGGATGGAGTGCACCTTGCTGCCTGCATAATTTGAGGGTTTGCTTGGGTTTTTTTTTTTTTCCTAAAGGTCTTCATAGTCAATTTTCCTTCTGTTTTCATTTGTTGACTCAGCTGCACTCACAGCCCAAGGCGATGGATCTGGCCTGGCAGGGCCTTCATTCCTGCAGTTCTGTTGCTGGTAACAGCTGGGATCACTGCAGGTCTGAGGGTCTTCAGGTTCTGATTTAAGCAGGGAAAAAAAAACTAACCCAGACTGCAGGCTGAAAACATCTCAGCCACGTAACATTGCCATGTTTAGGATTTCCTCTTTTCCTCCACCCATATGTTCTTTAAGTCATCAAAGTTTGTTCAGCCTAAAGAAGAGGAGATTGAGGGGACACCTCATTGTCATCTTCGATATCCTCATGAGAGGCAGTGGAGGGCCAGGTACTCTCCTCACCAGTGATAGGATGGCTGGCAGCTGATTTAGGGAAGGTTTAAGTTGAATAGCAGGAAAAAGTTTTTCACCCAGAGGGTGGTTGAGCACTGGAACAGTGGGCACGGCCCCAAGACTGCCAGAGCACTAGGAGCATATAGACAATGGTCTCAGACACAGGGTGGGACTGTGGGGTGTCCTGTGCAGGGCCAGGAGCTGGACTGGATGATCCTGATGGGTCCCATCCAACTCAGCCTCTTCTAAGATTCTGTGATTAAAAAAAGGAAGATCAGGAGATGGTTGATAGCCTAACCAGAGCTGTGCTATGGAGCTGAGGAGCAGTTACTAGGGTTAAAGAACTATTTGTTATTAGTTAACAGGAAATCTGCTGTTAGCTGCCTGATCAATGGCATATCCTGGACATTACTCTAACCATCCCTTACTACCACCATCTATTTTTGGAACATACCCTCCCCCAAAATGAAACTTGACTGACATTTGATTGAAGGTGTCATATGAAGCTATTCTCTGTACAGTCCTTAGTTGCAAATTATTCCCATCCTGATCCTTTGCCACAGGCTTAATTTAAGAAGAGTTGCAAATTCCAGGAGTACTTTCTGCGCCAAGACGTTCCTGCTAGTCACCCTCACATTTCAGCCTCAGAAACCAAAATAGTGGGCTGAAAACAAGAACAGACGTTGTGGAAAATATCTGAAGTCCTCTCATTAACTCTCTTCCCAGGACCTGATGAGATCCTTCACATCCAGAAGACTCTTTGGCAAATGACAGCTTCCAATGTGTACAACATTGATACGTGGCTGGTGTAACCCTCCCTGAGTCACTTCTGCTCTAACACTTTCCCCTGTGAGCTCTGCAGGTGGGATACACACGATTTATGGGTACAGAATTACTATTTATTAGTCAATATCCCCTGTAGTTTTCTAGGAGTTACATCCTACCAGGATAAGTATTAGCACAGGCAGCGAGTTTCTGCTGGCCAAGGTGGAAATGTGTTCCCCTTCTTTACACAGGCTGATTCCCAGCCTTCACAGTTGCTGTCTTATTCTACATTTTTTCTTACAGTTTTATAACTTTTTTTTTTTAAATAACTTTCCATGTCAACAGTTTCCCTCTTGAATTCTTAAGTCATTATCCCAACAATGACTCTCTGTTTTCCCCTTTCCTACCTTGCACGCCTTTAGCCGATGGACTTTCTCACAGCTCAGAAACAATTTTCTCAGCAAAACAGAGCCAAGGTCACACAGCTGTGCTCCTCCAAGCCAGGCCTGGGGTCTGAGAGAGCCGAATTCCTGGGCTGCAGGTTACATTGGGTCATCTTGGCAACCCAAGGCTCGTTTTCCTGGCTTAAAAAAGATCTCTGCTGATTCCCAGGGCAGAAATCTTACATGTCCATTTGAACACTCAGTTTGAAGCATGAGCAGCGAGGACAGAGCCCCAGGGGTCAGACTAAGGCCAGGCTAAACCCCACAGCAGCATGTGTGTGTCTCAGCACACGAGGGAGAGCCTGACATAGACCCAGCCAGCAGAACCACAAGCGGCATGTGCTGGTGACACCGCAAGTGAGACATTTCCAAAAGGAAGAGACATCATCACGTCCTCAAGGCTTAAATGTGTAGAGTGGAGAAGGATGTGTTGTTGCCATTGAAGAACAGCAGCCACTGAACACCCCTGAGGTCAGTAGTTGCTGCCTGGATGCGTTTCTTCCAAGGAAAAAGGCAGAAAGAAGAGGGGCTGAGCTCTCACAGGGCTCTGTCCTTCAAAACAACAGCTGGGAATTTGCCCCCAGGAGTGCTGTGCTGAGCCTCACTGCACCTCGAAGGCCATCACTGCATCTGCATAGGAAATTACTGCTCTAGATGAGGGCCAGGGGATACCCACCCCAAAATAGGATGGGTGTGAGCCAGGAACGAGCATCATTTTTACGTTTAGTCAAGTGGAAAGCTCTCAACAAAGCATGGGGAGAGTGGATTCATGGGAAAACTTTGATGGAAGTGAAAGGGATTTGGAAAACTCTAACCCTTCCTGTCAAAGAGGAGTTTTTACCAAAAATACGTTGACTCTTTACATACACACACACACACAAACACAAATATTTTGCAATAGCAAGGTAATGCCTCAGCAAAATTTTGCTTCAACACAAACCAATTTCCTACTGAGAAGCAATTTTAATAGACAGTTCTTGGTCAGCCCTGTCCAACAGATCATATGTTAAGAATAGGGGTGGACAAAATGAACTTTCTTCCTCCTGAGCATCGATGGAACCCGCACAAAACAAGCTCCATCACCATTTCTCACTCTATCCCCAAGATCAGTCAAACAATTAACTGCGAGTAGCAGCCATCGTGGCTTCAATCTTCATCATCTGTGAACTAGCCCATGAGTTTTTGTGAGCCAGTCCATGACTTCATTCCTTAAAGCTGCTCAGCCCAGAGCTGGAATGAATAATTTTCATCCAATGGATCACTCACAACAGTGTGGTTGCTCTTCATTACCCAAGTGTGAGACTGCCCATACAGGTCACACAATATCATTTCTACTGCTTTAGTGGATAATAAACTGAATTCTAAAGATAGAAAGGAGGAAACAATCCTTCTGTTCGTGCAGGAGTACTCTGTCCTTTCAGAGGACAAGAAGAAAGAACTCCAAAACAAGGCATAGAAGTAGGAAAAGATTCTTAGAGCTGCTTGAATGGCCAGAGATAATTAGGAGGATCAGCCCTAGGCAAGACAACTGATGTCATTACTGAAAGAGATGCAGACACAGACTTTGCCTTATGACAATGAGAAATCCACCTAAAGACAACTAAAAATGGCTAAAGAGCCCAGGATATCCTGTAGAAAATATCAAGATGACTGGACTCCAGCATTACCATGATAACATCCCACAAATAGAGTATAGTTTATCGGTAAGAAAGGGTTATCATCCAAGATGTTAAAACATTACAGTATATTTAACCAACCGAGTTATTTGTGACTTTACTCATGCATTCTTCTGTCCTGGGGGTCTCTTTGGTGGTCCTTGGTGGCCGTGGACCCCAGTGTTACAGCTGGAATACTCCAGTTGGCAGGGCACTGGGGTGGTGAGCTTCCAGTTCTCCTCCTTCCACACTGGGCATCGTGCAGTTCCCTAGGCCAGTGGTTTTTTGAAGAATAAGCATTGTGTGAGCTCGCCAGGTGTAGACAATTTATCACCCAGTAACAATCCCATTGCCAGGATTGCCACGGCTCCTAGCAGAGCAGATGCCTTCCACTGCATTTTCTGTCCTTGGAAAGATTCATCTTCAGCAGCTTTCAGGCAGTGAATGCTTCTAGGTGGAGAGGGACACACCTGCCAGGTAGTGCAAGCTGTATTCCCACCCACCTGGAAGCATTCCCAGCTGGAAGCTTGACATTAAAATGTCACTCCTAGTCCTACAGCAGAGCTGGAAGAAAGCTGGCCCACAGAAAAGTAAGTTGCTAATACACCTGCTCCAGATGAGAGCATCGAGATTTTAATAGGCACCACATTTGCATAATACCCTTGAGATAAGCAGCACTACAGCAAAACCTTGCAATACATGAAGGATTTATTTTGTGTCTTATCCATTTCTGCATTCCAGAAGAGGCCATTCATCATTGTGCCGATACTTCAGAGATTTCCCTGAAAGCTCCAACAGCTCTAGATTATCAAGGAATTATATATTTTTCCCCACTGAATAATCATTCCCAGAAGCCTGTGAGGAAAAATAAAAATCGCATTTTCATCATGTAGGCTAATGACACTGCAAGAGATGACATTCACTTTTAATGACTACCCAAAGACACTGAAACCTCTCTTTTTGACCAGCTGAATGGATTTGCTCATTACTGCTTCATTTCCATCTAGATACACACTAAACATCTTACAGACAGGTCTTCCTCAATGCCCTGGCTGCACAGGACTTCTACAAAAAGAAACAAACTCCCAGAGTTATTCCACTATCACTGTAATGAGAGATTCATCCCAATTCAGGAATATGGAATGGATCTTCCTGTTCCTACAGCCTCTACACTCTGCCTCCTATGCATGGGTCCAACCCTCTCTGCCACTCTGGGGACCCCACACCCACACAGCCACACCATGGCAAACCCAGGCTAATCCCTGCCTGAACACAGGGATCTCTGAAAACTCATCATTGCCTTCCTTGGCACTTGAGCTGGCTGACAAGGAACATGTCCAGCAGTTGGAAGCTGGACAGTGGCAATGCATTTAATCTAAGAGTGACCATTTTGTTCACCGGCACAACATCAGAGGAATCTGGGAAAGCCAACAAAAGCTCAAAACTTGTGGACTGGTGGGATATCTAGAGAGGTAGAAGCTTGTATTGCAGTGGTTTGAGGGCTTCACTCACTTAAACTCCACTTGAGACTGCCAGGCTCAGATATATGGTGATGAAGCTATAAAACTTTCCTGTTGAGACTAATGTATTGATCAATCCAGAAGCTACATGAAATTTGTCCCATCTGGAGAGAATTCTGTATGAGATATCTTGCCATCAGAAGTCTGTGATAGCCTTTAAACCTCCAGCCTCTGCTTTGATATACATGTGGTTTAACTCAACCTGTTTCTCTTAAATAGAAAAGTGAACACATCTGGCAGTGATGTTTAGGCTGGAAAAACCTTTTGATAAGGAGAAAGAGGTTACTGTATATCAAAAAAACCCTGTACCATCACTGCTGGATTCAGCAGAACTCATTGCTGTGTTATTCCTTTGCTCTGAATCTTCTACTGCTTCTGCAAAGAAACCCTTGGAAAAATATTACAGATAGCACCCTTATGCTTTAAATGGATGCAGTCACGGATCACAGACAGAAAGTGTGCACAAATGTCAGTACTACCATCACTCTTACTTGCAATGCCCGTTAACACTCAAAAAACACCTTCAAAGACCAGTAAATAAATATACACAATCACTCAAAGGAGAAAGCCAGTGCAGGAAGTGGAACTACTTCAGGAGCTTCCTTGCTCTTCTGCCTTCAGCCTGAGTGATAAAATCAACTTGTTAATATGGATCTTCTGCCCTTACTGCGAGACCATGGGCCTGTCTCTGCCACCCAGACCAGGGACTTCTGAGCCCAGTGACCTTCACCACCCAGGCCCAGCCACAGTGC
This sequence comes from Eulacestoma nigropectus, assembly GCA_013397775.1. Taxonomy (NCBI): domain Eukaryota; kingdom Metazoa; phylum Chordata; class Aves; order Passeriformes; genus Eulacestoma; species Eulacestoma nigropectus. Next base: position 199,855 of record VZTE01000681.1, on the reverse strand, counting down.
AGAGCTTTCAAAAGCACAACAGGCATGAAGATATGTGCTGAAAGACCTCATGAGACAGCTTGCAGCACAAGCCAAATCTTCACCAAGCACCAAGGAATCCCAAGGAAACACATATGGTTTGAGTGCTCACAGCTATGGGAACTATTTCCTGTGGTGGGCACCAAAGAACCCAGTCCCAAAACTATTCACAAATCTGAGTCAAATCCAGGGAGCCGTTACTTGCAATCTGTGAACAGCAGCATTTTGCATGGTCACCTCCCGTGTGGGACCTGCCTGGTTTTGGCACAAGCTGAGATGTCTCTGAAAACACACAGAGATGGAACAAAGGGGCCCAAACCAGTGCAGCGCACAGTCAGGCACAGCACAGATCCCAGCTCCACAATCCACCCCAACCCACAACCCAAGCTGGATGACTTCATCCCTTCTCACTGCACAGATCCCCGCTGGGCTGGTTAGCAGGACAGATGTGCACTGGTTTACAGCAGGAAGACTCTTGGGTAGAGCAACAACGAGAAGTATAATCATTTTTTAAATGAAAACTGATCCAAACCTGACAGGGATGCCAACAGAGACTAAGAATCCCAGAGGAGAGGGCTTGCTTGGGAGATTTGTGGAATTTCCTGCTTCTGGACCAATTAGAAATAGTCCAAGATCGTAACAATATATTCTGATGACAGTGCACCATGTCAGTCATCATTTTGGCCTGAAAATTGGAATTAGAGATGAAATAATGGGAAGAAGAAACTTTTTTTCACACTCGCAAGGTTTCCTCAAAGACTCTTCAGGGAAATAGGAGTGTTGTTCTTCCATCTGTATTCTCTCACCCATCCCATCTTTACAGACGCTCACCTGGCAAATTACATCTGTTTCTGGAACATGTTCTCAGGAATTTGAGTAAAGGATATTATAGTTATAAATGAGAACATCCACACTGCCTGGCAGACAGCGCATTCACTGCGCTCAAAGAATTAATCAACACATCTCAAAGAGCCTCAGGAAAAAAAAAAAAAAAGGGAAATTCAAGGGGTCATTGATCCCTGTGGATTAGGTATTTCACACTGTTAAAATTTCCGGTCACCTCGTAATCTTTCATACACCAAGGCCATCAATAGCCCTGGGAGATAAGGATGAGCTGTTGTCCCACTCTTCTGATGGGGCAAACAAGAGACGTAGAACACAGGCTCAACACAAAGCCAGATCTTGACCATTGGCTTTATAAAATCTTGGTGGGTACCTTCACACTGGGCAAGGCTTCCTCTGAGTTCTGTTGAAACCTGATGAGCCCTAAACCTGTCACTGCCTCAGTTTTTGAGCTGGGAGAGGTGGTTTGTGCTGACTAAGCTGCCATTCCCCATCCATTCGACCCTGCACTTTGCAGTTTCCAACTCTGACGGTGCCATGGTTCCTGCTGCTCTACAATCCACGCAGAGACTCACGTCTGGAGTGTTTGCACTGTATAATCACACAACAAAAGTAAGGCTCACAGCCTCCAAGACCCCGTGGCATTGCTGAATCACCCATAAGAAAGAAAGCTTTTATGCCTAGGGTGGTGAAACACTGCTAGGAAAGAGGTTGCCCAGAGAAGCTGTGGCTTCCCAGTCCCTGGAAACGTCCAAGGCCAGGTTGGATTGGGCTTGGAGCAACCTGGGACAGTGGAAGGTGTCCCTGCCTGAGGCAGGGGCTTGGACTGCATGACCTCTAAGTCCCTTCCAACCCAAACCATTCTGTGATGATCTAACTTCGCGGCTGGAAAAAGGGATGATGTCCGTAGGAAAGGTAGCTAGGAAATGGCTGAGGGCAGCCAACATCATTTAGACAGCCCACACCTCGCCTGTGCCTGAGAGGCCCTCAGGAAAGCAAGAGGCTGGGAATGGGCTCCAGGCCAGATGAATTGTCCTGGCAGGCCAGATGCTGCTCGTGAGCCAGACACTGGGCAGCCCAGCTTGAGGCCATTAAACAGCAAAATCTCATCACTGTTTATGGCCCAGTCCAGGTTCACACGCAAGCCCTGTATCCCAATCTTCTGACCCAAATGTAGGCAGCAGGTTTTCAAAATCTGGACTCAAGCCCAGAACAGAATTTTCAAGCCCCAGCCACCTTTTTTCACTGGTGCTTTTGCATTTCTGATGTCAATATCATTTTAGGTAATAATATGTTTCAAGTCAATTCACTGTCTGGCCTTCATACACATACAAAGTCTGACAGGCAAATAAAGAAAAGAAACATATATTTGATAGATTTAAAAGCTGTTTCTATTTGGATTTCCTTTTAATAGAAACATTCTGTTGATCTTTGGTTTTGTGGAAGCTGAGGGTGCTGGATTTTTTTAATAGAAAGTAATTCAGGGGCCAAATTTACCTTAATGAGGTCCTGTCAATCCCTTCAAATACCACCTCGGAAAACTGCAATTTAAAAAGTATTTCAAAACAACAGGACAGACATTAAGTGGACCATTTAATAGAAATAGCCCCCTTTTTGCAAATTCTGCATGATAGAAACATGCATTTAAAATACAGAGGCAAGTGAAAGAAAACAGAGAAGCTTCATAGGCAGAGGTCACATGGGTCCTGAAAAACCCAGAAATAGTTGCCATTCAGGGCTTGAGAAGAACACTACCGACCTGGACTAGAAGTTCAAACCCATGAAGACACAGTGACCAAAACAACATAGGAAAACTAACTCTGATGGGCAAGTACAAAAATATTTACAGGTCCATTTTTGCTTACACAATTCAACATTTCAGTGTAAGTCTTTGATAACAGAGTAACACACCTGTTGATGCCTTAGGTTCCAGCTTTTATATTTTTAAATCCTGCACTGCCCAGTGTGGGACTCTGGAGTTCCTTGGAGCCTGTTGGCTGCTGCTCTCTTGTGCCACACAGACACAACAAAGCCTCTCCCAGCTCCTTGTTCAAGGACACTCAGGCTGTCCCAGGCCCAAAAGGTGTAAACCAGGGCCTCTGGAGAGGGGGAGAAATGGAAGAAATTCCATCATTAGCTCAAGTTTGAATTGGCCAATTGATGCTGATCTGCAAACCTATCAAAGTGTGAAGAACTCGGGACTCGGGGTCCATCTTGGGGCCCAGCTTGGATGTGGCCTTTGGCTCCCCAGGGTGCACCTTTGAAGGCCTTTCAGATAAATATGCACCTTTATTCCCTCACTCCTGCCTGGTCTCTGTTTCTGGGTAGCCCCTCAAGGCATCACCGTCAAGTCAGCATCACTACAGCAAAAGCCTCTCTGACAAAAAATAAAGGTCCCTAAGGACTGGAATACCGCTTCTAATGTCCAAGGGATTATAAAACAACTGATGGAGGAATGGATTTACAGATAGAGAAAACTGCTGGATTTATTACAATTCTTACTGAAAAACTTTATTTTGATAGATCTGTGTTAGCACAGGTATCTGGCACAGAGCATGATGCCAGTGAAGCTGTTTCCCCTGCCCTTGCCCTCCCCTTGGAATGGTCCAGCAGAAGCTTTGCTGCTCCAGAAGGCAGCAGAGCCAAAATCCTCAGCGATGATCTGCCACAGAGAAGTGCTCAAGGAGGTCTCCTGGCACACAGCTGAAGGCTACACCCACCTCCATCCTTCATGTGAGCTGCACATCGAACACACACATAAATTAGCAGCAACAGGGTTTCCAGGAGCCAGAGTCTGGCAAATTAGTTCAAGGAAAGAGGCTGCCAAATTTACCAAGCAGGAAGGCTCCCAAACCTGCCTTGAGTTTTGTGCTATTCTTTGATTATACTGACATCTAAAGGTCACCAAATCAACTGTTAAACTTCCTGGCACATTCTTTCTGCTTCTGTTTCCCTTATCTGATGTCATCTCTAAAAATCAATGAACATTTGCTACGTTGTTAAGAAAAATGGAAAACTGGTAATGCATTACAGATCTTTCACTGCTTTGGTTTTCAAACAAAAAGAAAAAAAACCAACAGAAGTCTAAGTCTGTTGATACAAACACATGTGAAGGATCAAGAAGGTATGAAGGATTAAGAAAGCAATATACTATTTATCATACATCACAATTGTAGACTTGATTCGTGATTTACTTCTGCATTACCCCATTGGCTTCTAAGAAGGAATTCCAGGTATTCAGCAATAGAAGGAAGAATCAATCTGGCCCATGCGTCACAAGTTTCAGCAGTAAATTCTCCTCTTATAACAATTCCATGCAAGAGGAGACAGAGCTTTGTTTGCACAAGCTGAAATCCCGTTTTGTGCCCTGGCACACCCTGGCATCTCTCTTGATGCCCTATTCGGTGTTACCAGCCTGCAGGGAAACAAACGGGGAACCAAGGAGCAGTTGTCTAAACCAGCCACCCCACAGGCAGGGTTTAGCCACGTTTATGCACATTGCCACTTGGAGTCACACAGCAAATGCTGGTGGCTGAGCTGGACCAACCCAGTGCCCACGATGGGTAAAAGCAGCTCCACAGGCAACTGGAGTCACAGCAACTTGTGCTGGCGGGGCCAGGAGCCAGCTCTCCAGGTGAGGGGGGTAAGGGGATAAAGTCACAGCCCCGTCTTGGCCAGCCCAGTGTCCTCCCACAAGCAACAACCTGGAAAAGCCAGGCAAATCCCCAAGGACCCTTCAAAAGGAAAGGCAGGTCTCAAAAAGGGTTACACAGAGGGCAACTGACTTACCCACACATAATGTCTCCGAAGGGGGGACATCCAAATGAAACAAGTCATTCACCCAGCCTTAACCCCCCGCGGCTGCTCTGAAGGACAACCCCTTGAATTTCCTTTCTGCAGCCAAAGCAGAGCCAAGAGCTCAAAGGCGTGCAGTCCAGGAGCCCCAGACTCGGCCCCCAAGTGCCTTGAACTTGTATTATTATTATTATTATTAATAATAATAATAATAGTCCTGCACACATGGACACAAAGCAGCCATCAGCTTCTCAGAGCCAGCTCCCTTGAGGGGATGAGCACCCTGCACTCAAAGGGTAAACACCAGCTCCCGAGCCCCTTAAGCCAGGCTGCCATCAGCAGACTGGCACTGAATTAGACACTAATCAGATTAGGATAAATTGCTTTAATCTGACATTCAGGAGTGAAAAGCCCCCACACCTCCTCTGCAGGGGCAGAGCCCAGGGCTTTGAGCAGCCCTGACTGCTGCAGCTTCACACCCAAACCATGAAGTATTTGCCTTATTCCAGCCAGTAGTTTTATCGTCTTAATCATGGATTAAACAACTGCATTTGCAGGCTCAGGAAAGAAAGGGATTGGGTTTGAACAGGCAGAACAAGGGATGCTGCTCTGTCTCACAGGCAAAAGAGCATGGCTGGGGAGAATGTCCCCAGAAGGAAGATGGCAGAAAGTGGAGGGGTCTGAGGCAGCCAGGCTGAGCAGGGGTGAGGATGCCCTCAGAATCGGAGTGGACAGGGGGAAGCAGGGTCAGCAGCACCCCTGGTGGGACTTTGGAGATGCCCAGCAACACCCATCAGGAAGAGCGGGCACCAGAGCCTGCACACCCAAGCAGAGATGGCCGAAGGAGTGCACATCTTGCTGCAGGGCTGCCGGAACAGCTGCCTCAGCTCCCCTGAGCTTTGCTTCACACACACACGTTATTCGAGAGCAAGAGCAGCAAAGCCTTGGGTTTGGTGCTTATTAAAGCCTGAAAACACAAACACACACACAGAGTCCTCCTCATTTCCTCCCTGCAGTCACAGCTTTCCACTCCCCCATCACCTGCTTGCAGCAAAGAGCCATAAGCCCAACAGCTCTGGGACCTCTCTCCCACCATCAAACCCTGCTGCAGTCGGCTCGAAGGCTATTTGAGAGGGCTGCCAGCAGAAAGCAGCAGCCTTGCAAACACAGCGACATAAACCTTGCTTCCTTAGGGGACGGAACAAAAAGAGCAGCCGAAGATGAAAGCAGAGAGCACTGCGGCTTCGTCCTCTGCTACAGTCAGGCACAGCACCAGCCCGGCAACAACGCCAGAAAATTAAAGCCTCAGTGCTGCAAAAGGGCAGTTGGGTATTGTAACTCCACAGGTACATCATCACAAATGCCCAGAGCAGAGAGGCTGACACAGGACAGATTCCTGCTCTTCCCCCAAACTACCACGGAAACAGCCAAACAAACATGGGACAAGCGAAACCAACACACCCATTTTATTTGTAAATGCTCGTCCTGCAGAAGCTGTATCCTCCTATACAACACACAGAGGCCCAGCCCTGAAGCAGATCTATCACTGGTAACCAGGCAAAACATTTAGTGAGGATCACTGGGATTTTTGCCCAAGTAACACCTCCAGGACCGGGCTTCAGCTGTTTTGGTTTCCCTGGCAGACTGATGTCATTGCCTTGCTTAAACAAGGGCTTGAGTTGCCTTCCTCGCCATGACCTCCCCTTGCAGAATTAGGAGGTTTATTTGTTCTAAGATAAAGTGTGGTGACACGTTAAAGATGCCCTCATTCCTCCTCTTAGATCAGCTTGACATCTGTTTCGAAAATGTTATGAAACGCTCTCCGAACCTGCTGCGGAATTGAACATTACGGTCTTTCACCAAGACGCGGTTCAAGCGAACGTTCACCTCCGAGTGAAAGTTTGAGTGTCAAAAGTGAAAACAAACTGCTCAGAGCCTTCCACTGGGACAGACCTTTCAGTGACACTGGATGTAGGGAAACAATTGCAGATGGTATTGTTGTGGGGGAAATATCACCTGCCACGAAATCTCACCCTGGGCAAACATTCAGCTGTTGTGAGATCATATCGTGGTGCTGCTTCGTGGTAACACAGCCAGGCTGGAGCAAGGTTATTCCACAGGAAGCCCTCACACAACAACAGGGTTTTGTTCACTCTGGTTAATGGTACTAGAAGGGGTGTGGAATAAAAACAACAAAAAAAGACATATCCAAATATTTTTGCCACAGATAAAGCAGGCTTCAGTGAGAGGGAGTGCTTTTTCCACACCCACTTACGTGAAGAAATTTCAGGTTTACAACAGAGAAACAAAAACAGCAAAAACATGATGTTCAGTGAACCTGAGAGAGGGGGTTTTAAACAAAAAAAAATTTAAAGCTTGGTGTATTAATCATGAAGAAAAGAGAATGCTTGCCATCTGAGTGGTATTTTCTCACCCGTAACAGCCCCAGAGTTTTGGTGTTCCTGGCAAAAACGCCTTTCTCAAAGCCCCTGAGTGATGCAAGATTTTCACTTCTTCAGTGGAAAGGAACCTGGAGAGTCTGTTTTAGCCACGTGGAGGTGTTACAACGAAGAGTGATGCCAGCAGAGACACAGACACACACTGGAGAGCATAAAGAGGATGGGGATATCTTGGTGAGGGTCTGGAGAGAGAGCAGAGAAAACTCATGGTCCACAGTGAAAAACTGAGGATACCATGAGGGTCATCCATGATCAAAGCCACTGCAAGAAGCTCCACTTTGGACTGAGTCTGCTCAAGTCCTCACCTCCATAACCACTAAGCCAGCCTTCAAATTCTTTTTTTTATTTTTTTTTAACTGCCTAAATAATGCCCTGCCTCCAAAAAGAAAATCCTAAAAAAAAACACTTTACAACCTGTTAATAGCTAAAGAAGCCGCCCAAAACCACGTGTCCACAAAAGCAGATGACTGTGCTTTTAATTAAGATTCACAATTTCATTTATTCAAGGTGGTGCACTGTAATGAATTCATTCATCCACAGGAGTCAGCTCAACCTGTGCTGCCTCCATCCTCCAGCCTCTCTGGGATAATAACAACTCCATTCACCCCTCAGTGCCTTCCACCTCACACCATCCCACAGCCAGGAGGGTGAAGCCCTGGATGGCCTTGCACGAGCAAAGTGACACCAGAAAACATTTTTTGTGACTTCAGCATCATCCCTAAATTTGAGTCTCTGGGAAACCTTGCTCGGCACGGAAGTGTGAGAAACACCAAAGTGCCCACAAAGGAGCTTAATGTGGGATTACAATTCCTCCAACAGTCCCCATCTGCACCTCTGAAATGAGCAGGCACCCAGGGCACATCCCTTGGGCCAGCAGCACACATGAAAACAACGGAAAAACTGAAAAAGTGCCCCTCCCTCTCAGTCACCCTCACTGGGGAGCCATTAAGTGCCTCCTGCTATTGCTTTTTTAAATTTGTGAGTGATTTTAAGGGCCACAGAAGGAGATGGATGGACAAAGGCACCTCCTCAACACCACATCAACCCTAGCTCTGGCATCTCCACACAAACACCTTGCCTCTCCCGAGGCTCATGGGGTCCTTACATGGCTCTGGGAGATAAAATCCCTTCAGATGAGCCCAGGAGCAGAGACAAACAACTGCTGACGTGGTACAGATGCTAAACAAGAAAACGGAGAGCAAAAGGGTTAAGGGGCTTAGACATGCTCTTAAACTGAGGACCTCTGAACACTGTCTGCAAACCCAACCTATCAGTTACTGAGAGCAGGGGCTCCTCAGCCCCTCTGAGTCCTGTCCAGGACTAAAACAACGTGATTTAAGTTGATGCACATTGACCTCTGCAGTCACGTGTCACTACCTTTACAGGGATGGGTGTCTCCTCCTTAATGTAGTGCTCTTGCAGCCGTATGGCCCAATGATACACAGCAGGGAACAGCTCTGCAGGAGGCTTTGCAGGCATTAAAAGCTCGTCTGTGTTTCCCAGCTGTGTCAGGTGGACGAATGAACCATTACCTGTGCCTCCAGCCTGAGCTTGGCCTGGCCAGTAAGTCTGGAGCTAGCCCGCCTTCTTCTCCATCTACTCCCTGTAGTGGCTAGAAAGCATCTTTGTGTGCAGTGGCATTCACACAGAAGGAAAGGGTTTCAAATTAAAAAATAACACTAGACCCTTCTAAATTTAGCCAAAACTCCAAAGAGAGTCTGAGTGTGAAGTGTCCGGACACTTGGAAAACCAGCATTTACAGGAGCACGTTTCACAGACATTATCCTGACTAGGAGTGAGAGCTTCTAGAGTTTAAACACAGGAGCAACAGCCTGACTTAAAACTCCTTATGTGAGGCTGTAATGGACCCCAAAACTCCCCTGAGCTCAGGTGAGAGTGTGATCAGTAGTACCCAACAGGTCTGAGCTGCGTTTCCGTATCAGAGCAACAATCAGTCTGTTGGCAATGTACTGCTCCATCTGCAGAATTGGCCATGGTCAAATATTGGAGGGCAGCTGAAAGAGTTCCTGAAACGCCTCCTATCTGCCATCAACCCGGAAACCTCTCAGTTTCTAAGCAGAGAGAAAAGACAACTGCCAGCTCCAAGACTACGGGCAAATCCTGAGGGAAGGAGCTGCTTGTGGGACGTGGGAGCCTGTGTCAGCACAGTGAAGGTGGTGAACCCTCTTCCTCAGGACAGCCAGCACCACGGCATCAAGATTACACTGCACTTTTTCACAACAAACGTGCTTAGACAGAGAGGAGGAGAAAGGAAAAAAAAACCTCTGTGCCCGAGCCACTGCAGGTGTGATTTGTGTCTTGGACACCAAGCAACAGGCACACGGGTTCACAGTGTTATGCAGCCAAGGCAAACAAGACACAGCAAGGCCCAATTTTGGCCCCCTCAGGATCCATAAAGTGGCCTCTGGGAGCTGTGGGGGGCACGTTATTCCTAATTGTGTCTTGTTTAACTTGGCTCTTTAAACAGCAAAGCTTTTGCTGTCTTGGCCAGAGTCCTCAGTCTCACACCTTGGTGGGGCTTACCTCTTTTCTTGGATTGCTAAGTTAAAAAAATCCCTTGTGTTGACACATGTTAAACGTTTTTGATCAAAACCCGCTAATTTTTATAAGAAGTAGTTAGGATGACATGCTGAGAACCTCTCCAGTGCACAGGGAGAATTCTTCACCCAGAGGACAGGATCCTTCCCTTCCATACTGCAGTTCCACTGACTGCCATCACCTCTGTCTGGATTTTCCCCTCCTAACCAGCAGCAAGCAGAGATTCACACCCAGCAGACGCGATGGGCATCCCTCTGCAACCACAGGTATCAATCCCAAGAGCCTCATTCCTCACTGATACACAAAGTGAGCTAAGGAGAGCCCTTTTGAGGAGAAAGCACCAAAACCTTCAGTTTATGCTAGGACAGCGACATCCTTGGCCTACAAGAAGTGAACAGCTGGTGTTTTTCACACAGGAATAACACTGCACCAAGCACACTCTGGAATGGCAGGACCAGAGCCTGCTCTAGTGAGTCCAAGAGGGTAACTCCCCATTTTTGCAGTTGTTTGCCACCAACCACGTCAACAAGCCCAGGGATGCCGAAGCCTCTGGACCAGGCAGCCTCCACAGCAGCCTGGAAGCTCTGTGCAAGTACGTGAGGGCACTGGGTATCTTCCAGACCAGTCTTTCCCTCTGTTTTCCCTCCACATTTCTTCTTTTGGCCCAGTGGGGAGCACAACTGTGTTTGCTCAAACCGAACTGATCCGAGCTTGAGAAATGGAGGATGAGGTGTGATACTGTCAAGCTTCCCAAGTTTGAGGGATTTGTTAGTCTAGTGCAGAGACAAAGAAACCTGAGGTAGGAAAGGCAAAACATTTCATTCCTTCCTCCTGCAGACTTAATGAAAACAACCTGGCATTCAAAGAGAAGTTCGCTCCATGGCAACCCCTAGGCTGGGCAGCACGGCTCCTGCTGGCCCACTCAGCTCTGCTTACTGCAGGAAGGGCTCAGGCGACACTGCCCTGCCCTGCTGGGCTGGCTGCAAGGCTCACAGGCAGGCAGGGCCTAGAGGGATGTCTTAACATCACACCTCATCTATGTTCTAGTCTATCACTGACAAGGTCAAAGAGATATAATGGTCTTGAGGGTGACTGCTCCCATTCTCCCAACCCCTCAGTGGCTCTGTGACCTTATTCCCCCTCTCACCCGCAGGTTTCCCAACCAAATCCCATCCTCTTACCCAGGAGAGCTCCTTCAGCCATCTCTCTACTCCTTCTGCAGGGGCCAACCCTCCCAGACTTCTACAAGTTACCTTTGCTGCTGTACCTATAACACCTGCCTGCTTTAGAAGACAGGAGTTGGGGGTAAACACTCCCTTTCACTCCTTCAGCAAAAGCAACCATCACCTGCTTGGTCAGTGGTGTGCTGCAGGCAGAGGCAGTGCAAAAATACACTGGTTTTCCCTGAAACATGAAATAAACTAACCACAAAACCCATCAGTTGCTTAATGCATTGCAGGTTCCTCTCTGATCTGCTCAAAGCTCTCTCAGCCCTGCCAACAACCAAGCATCTTCCTTTGGTATGCATGTCTTGGATTATCTTTTCACAGGGGAGTTCACTGGTTTTTTTTCTAGTTTGCAGCTCCTTTCCTTATTTCTGCTCTGTATTTCCCACACTTTCTGAGCAGTCAATACACTGGACACAAGAAATGGAAACTGGATAAATCAGCATCACACCTTGTCCAATTACCTCCCGTTATAACCACATCCAGGTGCTACACTTGGAAGCTGCAAGAAATTCCATTGGGGGTGGTTATAAAATTTAAAGCATATCTATTCCATTCCTCTGTTATCAAGTTGCAATATTTCCCCTTTTAGCATCAAATACATACATAATTTGCAATACACACAGCCCTCATCCCAAAATAGGAGGGAAAATGCAGAGTTGGGCATTTCCAGTACCTACAGACCAGACCACACCTTATGCAAAGCCAAGGCCAAAACACAAGGAAACCTGTGGCATGAGAGAACACAAGATCTTGTCCACATGAAATAACCCCGTTCCTAATCTTTTACAGCATCCAGATTTCTCTAGACCTGCTTCCACTGGGATTTTTTCCTTCTTTGAAAGCTTGCAGGCAGAACTACACCAGGATTCCCAGATCACTGTGTCCCATGATATTAGTGCTTCCTGATGGCTGCTGGTGAGAGCCTGCATACGGCACTTCTGATTGTATCAGTGTCTTGAAGGCATCTGTGATTGATTTACACAGACAGTTCCCTCACTTCTGTCACTGACAGCCAGCGAGGCCCAAATTCACAGCAAAAATTCCTGCTCTTAATCCATAAATTCATCACCTTGCACTTACATGTCAAACCACTTCTATTGCTCCCCCTCTCTCGATGCCTCCCCACAGTCCATCATCAGCAACAGCTTCACTAATGGAAATATTTAACAAAATCAGCCACAAAACCCACTTCACGAGACTCCACCTCACAACATACTTAGTCCTGACAACTCTGCTATCAGCAAAATCCATCACATGTCCTTTAAGCAGCTCCCTGTAGGCTAACATTTAAAATCTTGCTTTAATCCTTTTTTTTCTCTGACTAAACTAATAATTTCCCGTGTGGCACAACAACAAATACTTGGACAACCACAAATAAGATCCCTGGCTTTTTCTAGATAAAGATAGCGTGGTTTACAGAGGTGTCATATTTAACCAATCCTATGATCCTAAACTGAACCTGGATGCCATCCCACTTTCCAATCCCTTATGTCTTTAATAATCTTTTCTCCGATATCCATTGCAAAGCTTCTCCTTCTATTCAGGTCAAACCCAAAGGCCTACAGCTATTCACTACCACTAAGTCTTTTGTTACAGTCACTATAAAAACACAATTAAAGCTGGATTACGGCATGCTTATGCAGAATAGTATGTTAATCCACAAATGGTCCTGTGCAAGCCACATTTGGAGCCAAATCCTAGCTGGTGCAAATAAGAAAACTGGAATTGCGCCCAGAGGAGATTAATACGAGAGTACCTCGCTCATTCACACCGAAGGCGAGGAAACCACACTGAATATTTCCGACTAAAAGGAGTAAGAGAAGTACAGATAAATGCATCTCAAAATGCTCTCCTGTTCCGTTTCAAGTAGCAATCTCTGAGCGAACATCATGGGGCACTGCAATGAGAGTCACATGCCAAATATAGCCACTGAAATCTTGCTAACATTAGACATGGCTACAGCATCTGTTACTAAATCTTTGCTGAGGAGTGTACGTAGACCAGCAGTTTCTGGAGAGCTTATAAGAAAAGCAGGGCACTGAAATGAAGCTTTGTCAGCTTCTATTGTACAGAAATACAACGTTAAATTGAGGCTTGATATTTACTGCTGTGTCATCTCCACAGGCAATCGTCATCAGTGCCCGAGGTGAGCCTCAGGGCATGCTAAACACTAGAGCACCAGCGATTTCACTGACTGTCCTTATTACTCTTCAGAAAATTTTCAATCAACACGAAGGAAATTATGCCCAAGGTACAGCTGTGAGGCTCAGACCTGCTCTCATGAACTCAATCTGCACCCACAGGATGGCCTGTTGGAGGAAAATATCACCTTAAAAATCTCTTCAGCACCTTCCACACACTGAACGTCGATCCCACAGACCCACCTGCCCGAGCCCCTTGCCACATCTGCCCCATAGGCTCACTGCCCCTGACCAACAGCAAAGCTGTGCAGGTGCAGCAGAACCTCATACAAGAGAAGCCAGAAATTCAAAGCCACAGGTAGGTTGTGAATCCACTCAGGCATGAAGACAGCAGCGGTATTCACTTAAATGCAGGAAGCCCACAGCAAAATATCTGGTCCCTGACAATACTTCCTGGATACCTCTCTTTCATCATCATGGTGTTAAGCAATAACAGTCAATAACTGCCTGGCATCTTGGAGAATATTCACCTGCACCTTGCTTTCTAGTGAGTTATAAAATTTCTGCCTCACAGGACCCAGGCCATTTTTTGTGCCAGTTCTCCCTTCAATTTCACACTTAATTAAGTCCCCGGATCAAGTCTCAGGATGGATTGCTCACTAGACCAGCAGCCAGAATTGATGTCGTGTCTAACTGATGGGCCCTGAAGACAAAAAAAAAGAAGAGAGAGCAGGAGTGATAACGAGAGAGAGAGAGGGAGAACAGGGAAAGCTGCTTTTATTTCAGGGTTAAAAGCCTAATCTTCTACTAAAATGCTATCACATGAGAGGGAAAGAGTCTCTCATCCATGTGATGCTGCTGACCCAGGCTTGGTTTAGAAGCTGTAACATCATTCCAAGAGAAAGTTACATCGGCAAGTAAATATTCTTCAGAGACAACTAAAAGGAAACAGAACTCAGAGAGAAGACAGCACGGGATGGAAAAGGGGGCTGCCCAGTGCTCCTTTGTGGAGGAGACACACCAAACCTCTGATGAGGAACAGTGTGTAACCAGACAGCGGTAATGGGAAAGCCGACAAGGGCTCGGTGTGATGAAGTGCTCAAAAGCTTGGGTGTTTCCTCTGAACTTTCTCCAAACTCCCCAATTTAGGCCGAAAACCTCACGAGCTAAACGTTTCTCAGGAGATTTCTGGAAGTTCCTGTTCTTTTTGGAAGTATCACAAGAGGGCTTAGTTTTATAGCTGCAGTTTGGCACTCCAGTTTCCAGCATGGTCAAACCCAGCAAGGCTGAAGGCGATGAAGAAGCAGAGCTAAAATTTTCTGAGTGCCGTGAAAGACTGAATCCAGATCATAAGTCTGAGTGTTTCAGGTCAGTCTTATTCTGGGCACACACAAGCAGTTCTTCACGAGAAACAGACTACATCCTCTCTTTAGGGCAATTCAGACAAATAATAAGGCATCTTCCAATGTATCCCAAAGACCTTGGTAGGCTGTTGATGGATAAGGAAACAAGAGAGGACTGTAGGGGTTTCCACCCTACACCTATTGCTGGTCCTATACAATACTGGACCTATGCACTGCCTGTCTGGGACGATAGAAAACCAGGCCATTGACCATATTCAAGTTTACAACTCACAACCCCTTTCTCCAATTCATTTATTGACCCAACTCCCCCCAAACACACTAGATAACCTAGATGTGATAACACATCCTAGGTACTGCAAACACTACCCAGCATCCATCACGCATCACCTGCTTTTCCTTCACACTTTCTTCATCTATTGAAATGTCACAAGAGTGAATTTAGAGTTCTTTGGCACAAACCTTTTGCTGATTGGAGCACATTCCTGGCCTCGAAGTAAGGCTACAGATTCTGGTACTAAACACCTGTCCAGAAAAGTGAAAAAGTCTTATTCATTAAAAGTAATTAGGTGGATTTAAGCTGGCCACTTGCCCCAGAGCTATAAAGGGGCTTTCAGTTTGGTATTTCTGAATTAACAAGCAGAGAAAGAGAGGACAGATTAGAAACAGTTAATGATAAATGTGGCCCTTTGAACAGGTTTTCCTATCAAGCTTCTGCAGAGCCTTTACTATCTGGTCCCATTTTTAGCCACACAGAGAGGTGGTATCTCAGCATCCATGAAAGGTTGAGCCATGACCTCATCAGCGTGCCCACCATGAGATCCACCTTCCATCCTGTAACTCCCTGGCACCCAGAAATCTACAAGTGCCAGGGCTGAGCAGATTTCCAATACAGGAATGCTGTAAAGTGTTAACAGCAAAGTACCTAAATTCAACCCCAAAAAATCACAGTATCTGGAGGGGGGGTTGGAAAAAGCCATGAAAACTCGTCCATATTTACTTCAGGAATTACAGGTTTGTTTTCTTGGTTTTGAAGCAAATACAGTGACAAAGAACATTTGATGCCTCAAGCATGTTTATCAGAATCCACTTGCTCAATGCAAATTCTTTTAATTCCAGGAATTAACAGAATCTCATTCCACTCTTCCCTAAACCCAAGTGAAAGACGTGATGGACCGAAGTGGCCGGAATGGCGTTGGTAGTCAGGGTTATCCACATCTGCCCCCAGCTGTAGAAGATTTCTATTTCTTGCACTTCCCATATGAAGACAACTGGTCCCATATGAATCCCCAGCACAGATTACACCCAGGTAATGATTCCAGCACCAAGGAAAGCCCCTCACACCCAATATCCAGGAGAAGTTTTCCAATGCCAACAACATGAGCTGAAGAACACAACATGAACTGCACACAGACCCTGAGCTAACACCACAGAATTTTGACTGGAAACTGCAAATAAACCCAGGCAATAACTCACCACCAGGTCACTGCAATTCTTCACAGGAGATTTGAGCCTGGCTTCAGGTCACCACACTGTTGGGGACAAAGAGACACCAGTTAGTGCCACACGGCCCAGATCCCCCTTAAGCTACAGCAAGAATTTGTTGCTGCCTGAGATTTCCCTACAATATCCTTTAATATTTCCCTACAATATCCTGCACTTTAATGGCGCTCACACACACAGGAAGCTGTGTGCTTATTATTTTATTTGCTTGCCTGTTTCTAGAGGAAGGGAGAAGTTCTCTGCAAGCCATCGCCTTTATCCTGACATTTGGATTTTGTGAAAGCAATTTTGGATTGAGCCTTGAACAATGACTCTCTCCGTTCTGCTTGTTCTTTTGTCTCCTTGGACACACTGGCAAATTTGCTTCAAGCTAAAGCAGGAATTTAGCAGGGTGTGAAGGGAGCAGTTAGTGCAGTGAGACAGCTGGAGATGGAGAGCAGGCGGTGTGTCACAGTTTTTAATTGTTCCTGCTGTCAGAAAACAAACTGAGTACAGTAGCTCATATTATTTCCTGCACAGAACCCTAATCATTGCCTGCATGGGACCCATCCACTGGCAAAGCAAAGACTTTACAAAATTCTGTGTTAGATTGAAAGTAAGCATCTGCAAGACACTCGTCCCACCTGCCTGCATGGAAAGCTTTCACTCAGCCACTCTGCCCTTTGCTCCTATCAGGGATTCACACCTCACGCCAGTCTGCCTTCAGAAAAGGAACGTTTTTAAGATCCCAGATATGCTTTCTGTCTGGTTTTAGACTGGCTTTTTTCTGCTGACCAGAAGATAAGAGCAGCTACTTCACACCCTAATTTATACTTCACATTTCCAACATGGATTACTGCAAGGACACCTACCTACATCCTTGGGCACCTCTCTTCCCCTCTCTCCTTACAAACCTGAATTTAAGAACATGTAAATAAGTCTTTTCACATTTTCTGAAAAACCTGGACCCAATGCAGGAACTTAAACCCTGCAGTGACAAGATTGCCCCAGCTGTGGGAGAGATGGGCTTTAATCCTCTCTGGTGCAGAAATGGATAGAGCAGATCTCCCCAAGCTCCACAGACACAGGGGGGAAAGGAAATGTGCCCCGACAGGCAGCACTGGAGGCAGAAATCTCTGCTGAACCTAAACCTGAGCAGATTCCAGGGGTCACATTGGGTATATTATTCCAGTTGGTATTTTGCAAACTGAAAATCTGAGAAGAGCAAAGTATACCCACAAGAATCGATCACAGCCATAAATCCAAGTATTTGAACTTATAAACACCTTTTTTTTGTGTGTTCATAAATCAAGTAGGGAGAAGTAAAATCTTTGAAGATTTTCAGAGAAAATGTTATTATGAGTTACAAAAAAATACAGAGCAAATTTCGTGGCTAGAGTTGAACTTTTTGGACATAGACTGAATGTGAATGAAGGGAGCAGCTTTACAGTTTTCATGATTTTACTCTGCCAGTCATTTCATAGAACACAGAAGGAGAGCACAGAGGGTGAATTCTGAGCCCTGAGGACTGAAGAACCATGGAATGGTTAGAAGGAGGACTCTCCTTAGCACAGGCTGGGGAACAGGCAAATCCTCCAGCTTCACAGCTGGAGCAGGATCTGACTGAAAGGCAAATGGACAAGCACATGCCCTCTCTCCAAACATTTGACACATTTATATATATCACAGTCATCAAGTATTTGGCCACCACCTCCCAGGGGAGAGGGCAGTGCCACGCCCTGCAGGAATTACAGGAGTGGACTGAGGTTCACAAAGCTCTGCGGGCACAGGAGACTCCTTCCCTGGGCCAGTGATCCCACGAGATCCCACGGCGTGAGACCCGCAGGGACATGCTTTATCCCTGAATTTCTGGTGAGGCACTGCCTGTTCTCCACCAAGAGCCTCCTTCCCTGCTGATGGCAATAAAGCTAACAAGGAAATTGATTCCGTATTTCAAAATATATTCACTTTGGTCAGGCTTTCTCTCCAGCAAGAAAAGACAACATCCTGAGGTTTTCTCCAACACCTTGAGAGAAGTGATTCAATTCCCTATATTTTCATGCCAATAGACTTTTTTCCTTCAAAAATGTTAATCTATTTAAAAGGTCACTTCTATTTTAAAAAACTCTTCATGAAAGGTTTCAGAGCACCTTTGACACTGGATTACATCATGTTTCCTCTGACAACTGAGTCACAAAATGCTCCGAGCAGGATTTCCAAGGCTTCCTTTTATTTTGTGTTCCCATGAATTCTACTCCCACCACGATCAATAGGATTATTGCCTCAGGATTCAACAGGAGAAGGGCTGGCAAATGCTGAACACGTTTGAAGGCCCTAACCTCAAAGTCAACATTTTGCAGTCAGGAAAACAGCACTTTGGTTATCAATAAACATGTCAAATGAGAGGCCCATTATGAACAGAGCAGGCTGCTAAGCAAGCCCAAAAGAAGAAAAAATAATAATAATAATACCATAATGTAACATGCTACATACTGAGCCTATGGCAGCTCACTGTGATGGATTTGAGGTGGCTCAAGGTGCCAGCTGAGTGAATCGAGAATTAAAGCAGGATCACTGAAGAAGGATGAAAAGGATGCCATGAGGTTGTCTTACTGCCCTGCCTGTACCCCAAAACAGGACCAGTTTCTCCATGTCTTTCCTGCTACACGTTTCCCAAGCAGCTGTTAACCAATTCCACTTGTTCCATGCTTCTTTCAAACTCCTCCAGAGCTCTGCTACCGCCATGGCTGGGCACTCCTCCCCTAGCACCTACCAGTTACAGCCCCTCCTGTGATGCAGACTTGGGGCAACACAATCCAGAAGTTCTCCTAATCCTCGTTCCAAGAGCTTCTGCACTCACAAAGTCTGTTTCTCCTGTCTCCTCTGTCTTCTCACTCTGAATTAAAACACCAGCATTTCTCCTCTTTATAGGTTCACACTTTCCCAGGTCTGTAAGTACCCACCTGCAGACTCTTCTGGAGGATCAGCCTTTCCTTAATTCTTGACTCAACCCCTTGCTCCAAAAACGCTCCAGTGTTCAAAGCTAAGAAACTCCTTATTTCCCCTGATTTTAAGAGTAAAGCCCAACCTCTCAGCTCAAATCTCGGCACGATCCTTCTCACAGTAACCTCACAACTTTCTGTTTTGATCACAACTAGGACACCTACTCTTGGAATCCGTTTCAAAGAAGTGTCTGTTTAGAGCAGCACCTGCAGTTTCACAATTTCGTGGACATTTCTGATGCAATCTGGACGTGATTCCATAAAACTTTTGGCCAGCACAAGATCAGCCATGCCTGGAAGCACGTCCTGGCAGCAGGATCAGTGCTCCTGCAGCTTAAATCGCAGTGCTGTATGTGCTGTTGCTTAAGTGGAAGATTCTTCCAGAGCAGTATTAAGGTTTAGGACTTATGACTGAAGTGCTCTAATCCTTCCCAGTAGAGGCCAATGGTGCATGTAAGAGTATTAAGCTTGAGATACATTAAATCCTAAACATTTCCAAGTTGCAAGCAGAAATAGATCACAATCAAACCTGCAATTCAAAGATGCTTAAGAGAATGAGCTCAAACCCAGGCTTTGATTTCAGGAGAACTCTTCTCCATACATCCTGAGTGCCAGATCTGGATGAAGATATTAAAAAGCAGTTTCAGTCCTTATCTTTAGCCCATCTGAAGATCAAAGAGAATTGGAAACAAAAGCATTCCAAGGCATTGAAGTGATACATTTGTAATGAGTTTCTTCTATTACTCCACACACTTGGGATTTTTTTGAGGGGGTAAGGAAGGCAATTTTGGCAGCCCGTTAAGAAGCGAGGATGGAAACACATTTTAACACATCTCATTACTAATTTTCTTCCCTCTTCTCCTATTTTTCCTCAATAAAACCACTGAAGAGATCCATGAAATTACAGGAGATGCAAATCCTTTATCCACAGTTTGCAGTTGCTGACATGCAAGACCCTTAACATGTAAATAAATTGGGCTGGGCGTTTTTTTTTTCCTTGCTGAAGCAGCATTGGTCAGCAAATAAACAGCAACAATGCAGCCTGTGTGGTGGCCCAAAAAATGAATCCCTGTAACCAGGAATCTTCTTGAAGCATCTCTTGAAGTCTAACTCTGATGGGGAGCAAGGGGGACGGGGCTGCTCCTCAGCTGTAGGTGAACCAGTGACAAGACTGAGAATGAAATTCAACTCCAAATCAGCTGCTGTTTTGAAAATCATGTCTCTTGATCACGCATTAGTGTCAAGGCAGATGATGAGGGATGAAGTAAGGAACGAATGAGTGAAAGAGAGCAGAGAGGGAGAGAAAGAAACACGGAGATTCTCCAGAGGCTTATGAGAATCATGCCAGTGAAGAGACTGTGCACGCAAACCATCTCCTTCTCAAAGTCGGCACTTTGCCAAAAAAATAAAAAGACTGTGATCCCTAGAAATGTTCCTGTCTGCTGGCTCCTAGAGATAAGGAAGTGATATTTCACAGTCTGACACTAATCATATTTGGGCATACTAAGTAAGGACAGTCCAGGGGCTTTCTTTGCAGCGTGCATATTCCAAGTTCAAAGCAAAAACTCGTTACTGTGCCTAAAAAATCCTCTTAACTCAGAAACACGAGAAAAAAAGGGAAGAGAAAAAAGAAAGTGAGGGAGGCGCTTGGAGGGGGGGAGTAGAAGGGTCCTTATCTTTGTATTGTTGTCCCTACCCAGCCCCATCAGTGATGCCTGCTGCAATATTTTATCACGGGGGGAAGATGCTCCCCTCTTTTCCCCCATCATGAAAATGTGACAGGAGGTTTACTAATGCAATAGTAACTAACTAACTGCAACATCCCAGTCTTCACTCCATCTAAAGGCAGAACAGCCACTGTGGAGCCAGTTCCTGGGGTGAAATGGGCGGAATTATCCCCCACTGGAGACCCAGCTGGCCCTGCTTGCTCCTACAGCAGGAAATTGCTCACCTGGCTCAGCTGCTCCCTCTGAGCAGAGGTCACTGTCTGCCTCTCTGGTCTGGGCTCCTCATTCCACTTTACTCCCCACCAAAAAACAACAACAACAAAAAATCCTTCACTAAGGCTTGAAACAGGTGGCTCCTCTACAGCGACCGGGAGCTGAGCACAGGCTGGGATGGAGAGCCAGGAGAAAACCTGCCCCAGTGTGCAGCAGCACTCTGCACGTCCCATGATCAACCAGCCCTCAGTTTCCTTCGCAGGCTGCTCCCCTCCACTCCAGCTGTGGCTCACGGGGCGTGAAGGCTACAAAGACAGAACACCTCCAGCATCTCCAGATAGCAGAGGAGGCTTTATCTAACACAGGCCTCTGTAAAGTCACAGTCCTTACCAAACCTGTCAGTTTGTGCTGTGCCTCCACCAGACCCCACCTGCAGGGCTCAGCAATGGGTGGGCCAGGGCAGGCTAAAAAGCTGGTTTCAGCAAACACTACATTAAAAAAGTGAATCAGTTTGGAGAAGAGCCAAGGAAGGTCGCTGTGTTGAATCTCAGCATTACCCAGAATGAATGTTTCAACTCCCCTTTTGCCAAATTGTATTTTTAGCTGGAGACTAACCTACTTTTAATGAAGAGGACGAAATAACCTCCACATGAACTTCGATTTGTTCCACAATTGACAATTGCCACATATTTAATTTTTTATTCTGCCCTGCAAGCCAAAATAAAACCCAGACTGCTGCTCACAGCATGAGGTGGAGCTATCACAAGACAGTGGCTTGCCAGAAGTATTTCTCATCCCTCCCGAGCTCTTCTGAACACCTCAGACTAAGTCCTGCAGACTGATCCAAATGTGAAATGTCTCTGGTCAACTTGGAATTGGTCAAAGAACCTCTTTGTTTCACTGAGACTAAACAGCTACAATTGACCATTGCAGGAGCAGCATCCTTGGTCTGGAGTTCTCAAACAGGGGATAATTAAAGAGAAGAAAACTGATTAAGATTGAAGCCAAGCAAAAACCCCATTGGTCCCTGGGGAGCCCTACAGGGAAACAGCAAGGGGTGGAGGTGGATTCATTTCTTTTGTTTCAATTACTATCTTGGAAGCGTTCACATGACACCTCCTATTGCAGTGCCTGGATAGAAGAACCAGAGTTTGTTTCCACACGCTAAACCTCATGGTGGTTTCACCTGAATCACCACCTACGAGCTGGCTCTGCTCGCCAGGGTGAGGTTCCTCAGCCTCCACCCCTCTCCTAAATGGAGACTGACTTGGACAGGAGCAAACATACATCAGGATTTAACGTATTCCCTGGTCACATCTAGGCTAATCCAGCAACACAGCGTCCTCCCTGGAGCCCACACTGCTCATTCCCATAAATCTGGGTGTGGAGGAAAGGTACAGCCTAAATTTTTTTCCCAATGGGGAACACACCCCTCCCTCCAGGCTTGTTAAATTGTGCCATGCCACTCACATGCTGATCACTCTCACGCCGAGGGCCAGCATTTCTTACATCAGCTCCCCCCGTCCCAAAGACCTCAGGAACTGGAAATGTTCAGGTTAGGGATGAATGGGATTTTGTGTTTGCTTCACAGAGAAAAGCCCTATGCATTGCCAAGCTAAAATAAAATCACCATCTAGAGTCCTATTCCCCTACAGAATACCTGCCCTCAGCTGTCTGCTGACCAGTCCAAAGGCTGTAGGGACAATAGGGAGCATTACTAAACCCAGTGGGGAATTTCTTACCCCACCAATTTCACGTGGCCACATTCCAGGGGGCCACCAATGGCCCCTCAAAAAACACCACTGCTGTTTCTTTCTGTTTAAAGAGCCTGAGATTCACATCCTAGCAAGGTCAGCCTGGACACAGCTGTTCCTGAACCCCGGAGCTCCATCAGCAGCTGGCCCTGGGCTGTTCCCTGTTCCTTGTCTCCTCCTGTCCACGCAGCAAACACTGCAGTGAACGTTCCGTGCCCCACAGGGAGCTGTGAGCACCTTCCCAGCTCCTTTATAATTCTGATCATCAACTAGAAAATCAGTTTTACTGGAACCCAGCCTTCCAGCCACACGGAATGCAAGGAATGAGATTAAGAGGGATTACGTGTTCCTTGCAAGCAACGAGGTTTGATAGCTCAGACAGGCATTGCCTTAACATGTCCTGCACTTTGTTTGAACAGTTCTTACCCCCCAGCTCTCGGAGTGTGAAGGTCTGTAGGGATAAGCCATACACCATGCAATTAGGATTCCATTTCTGCTTGTTGTTCACACAATTTGGGATGGTCTTTTGGAAGTTTGCAGGTTGCTGACATTTTTCTGTATCTTCAGGCAAGACTGGATGTTTAGCAGCAAACATCCCAGAGGGGGGAAGGAAAGCCCTAGAACTGAGTAGAACGAATACAAACTTCCCTCCAATTGAAGCAGGGAAATTTTTAGAATTAGGCTATCCATTACTGTAACAGAGCTCCAGAAAAGGCCATTCACAAGGTGCAGATGCTCTCAAGAATGGGACACAGGCTTTTTGTTCAGACTCTCTTGTCATTTTGGACTGAGCGTTCACCTGTGTTGCAACAGGATCCATGTGGTTAATAAATATAACCAGTTGTAGCAGATAAAATGCCTGTATTTTATGGGATGTCAGAGGAACAGGTCTTTTTCAGGAGGCTGTTCCAGTGACTCTTACTTGAGCAGGGACTTCAGGAATCTACAGCCAGCTTTCCCTGACACACCACCAAGGCGTCTGCACGACTGACTGCTCCATACCAGTGAAAATTTCCTGAAAGCACATACAAATACACAAGCCTTGAGTGGACCTGATCCCAACACTGCTCCTCAGCTGATCTTCATCTTAATCCAGAAGTTTAGCTGGAACAAACACCTCTGCTCTCCCATCCAGCCTGGGGATGCATCATTATCCCACCTTGCTGCTGGGAACACATCTCATATCCTGGAGATACGTGGCCACAACGTGTATTCTGGGATCCAAAAGGAGAAATGTTACTTTTAAAAGAGATACTTGCAGTGGCAGAACCAGCAGCCCTGGAAGCGGCGCCTCTTCAAACACAAAGCAGGATATCTGTGCATCACAAGCCTCCCACATCCCACCTTCTCCAGTTATCCCCACCCCAGCGAGGCACCCGATCCAGCCAGAGCTCCCCTTCCTTCCTTCCAGCAGCCAAATTCTGGATAGGTGCAATCCTTGCAATGGATGGATTGACACAATCAGAAGCAATTTAATTCATGATTAATCTGCAGCTAACGACTGCAGGTTCCCTCCAACTCTCGGTCCCCTTCCAATTTTTCACTGGTAAATGGCTACAGTTTGCAGTTGGAGCTCTTCACAGTAGATTAGTTAACATTATGTTTTTATTAAAGCCAAAGTTAATATCCTTATTCTCTGAAGGAGACCACTGGGGTGGTTGGAATTATTTTTTCCCCTTCAGTTTTTTACCAAGAGCCTTCTCTGCTGAGTTAAAAACAGAGCCTGCAGACCCCCAGCTGAAAGCTTAAAGGAGCCCCAAACAGTTACCTCTTAAATGATTATTTACATTGGAATATAAAAATCACTCTGTTGGATCAGAGCAGGGGCTTGTCTACCCAGGATCCTGTCCCTGATGGTGGCCAGCTGCTCTAGAGCAGGGATGCTCATAAATTTTACGTCAAAGCTTTACTGATAGATACTTTTTTTATATAATACATAACATTTTTCACCAGAAAAAAAGGCAGCCTACTGCCTACAGAAACTGTGATTTCACCACAACAACAACAACAAGCCCCAATGACAGAGCTCTCTAACATGAATGATTCTGTAATTTGGACATAAACTTTTCCATTTTCTCACCAAAAATAATTGCTTTTCAGTGAAGAGTCAGAATTTTCTGGGAAAAAGATGTTATCCGAAATTATGGTCATATTTATCAGTGTTTTCCATTAAAATAGCCCCAGCTTATAAAATAATCCAAATTTTCCTTTAAAAATATCTTCAGCTCTGATCTAAAGAAATCCTTGAGAACTGTCAGACAGAAAGTTATGGTACGAGTCCCTCCATGGGAGTTTGTCCTAAATCCCATAAAGCCAATGGCTACAGGGCACCAAAGAATGACCTTTTCTGCATATTATTGATCTTTCCTGAAGATGCCACAGGACCCAAATGGCCAAGGAACAGGAGATAGGGATACCTGACAGACAGACAAGGAGGGGTTAACACCCTTCTCCTGGATGGACTCTGAATGTTCCTCAATGCTTTTCCTTGTCCCTGGCAAGCAGGGGGGGTGTCAGGACCATCTTTTTGTCCTGGGAAACCGCACAAGGAAAAGCATCCATGAACATTCGGAGTCCATCCAGGAGGAGCTGCAATTAGCAACACACCTAGGAAAAGAATAAAGGATTCCCTGGGAGCAAAGAGAGCAGAGCCATTATCATCTGGAGAGATTTAGGAGACAGCTCTAAATCCCTCAGGAATCATATATTCAAGTTCATCTCTTCAATCAGAAGAGATAGAAATTGTCTTTTAAAAAGCCAATTCGTGCTGAACTGTCGAATAAGCATGAGATGAGGCTTGAAGAAAAAGGCTGATTTCTCTGGACTCTCTATGAAAGGGAGAGAAGCTGCCACAGCACACTAGAATACCTGTAAGTGTGCTTCCTGCAGAAGCACGGGGGTGCAGAGACCAGGGTTTGCCAAAAGGTGGTGGAAAATCTCTCACTGAGATGGGCTCTGACAGAGAAAATCGCTTTTTCAATTCTTGAGTTTATTTTTACAGAACTTCTTCCAGTTTAATGAAAACAACTGGGGGGAATGGATGAGTTCTACAAATTCTTAAAGGTTTGTGGGGTTCTCCCCCCTCTGGTATTGACTCTGTGAGGTGCTGGAACCTGAAATATATTCGTTCACCAGCTAAAATTGCAGAAATCGCAATTGCATGGAATTGACACAGAAAAGTGTAGGGTGACAGGCTCAGGTCTTGGATTCCCTCCCACCTCCACAATCTCAGCCAGAATCGCAGAGAAGCTGTGGCTGCCCCTGGATCCCTGGAAGTGTCCAAGATCAGGTTGGACAGGGCTTGGAACACCCTGGGATAGTGGAAGTGGCTCATGGCAGGGGGTGGAATGAGATTAACTTTAGGATCCCTCCCAATCCAACTCATTCCATGATTTTATGGCTCTGCTTTGCAGACCAGGCTGGCCACAGCTCCTGGACTTGCTCTCTCCATCTGCAGCCACAATCCCAGTGCTGTGGTCCCAGGATGCAGGAGGACCACCAGGAATTGGGGATTTCTGCCTCTGAGCCCACAGAGGATGTGACCCACAGCGCTCACCAAACCCCAGGATCTGCCTCTCTCCCACCTGACTCCTGTGCACTGTGGTTTTTAATTAACCTTGGAACAGCAAAGGGTCTTCTTTTCTTCCTTTTTGCCAAACGCAGCCATATTTTACAGGGATGGTGACAAGCTAATTAACTTAATTCTTATGACACCTCTCCAAGACAAGGCTAGGGTTGGCTAGCTCTGCAATGCAGTGTTGGGCTAATTAAAAAATAATTACTACTTCACCAAGGACAAGAACAAGAAGTTAATTAAAAGAATGAGGTGTAGCCTTAATGAAACTCATCAGATTGTATTCATTCAGATGTCCCACAGCCAAATCCCCCCCACTAGAATATAAATCCCCGCCGCCTCCTTCTTCACAGGTGTTCGCAAATGCGCTCCTCTCTCCCCCTCCTCCCTTGCACCTTTCCCTGGCAGAAACAACATGAAACATTTCAGGAGCACAAGAGTAAACTCGGGTTGAGATTACACATACCCTCGAGGGCTGAGGGACAAGGTATGGATCTCCAAATAGTATCTGGGGTTATTCGCTCTACCTCAAAAACCATGTGCTGCACGGGGACCAGGCCATGCACTCCCAAAAATCCTGTGGGTAATGTGGGAGCCCTCCAGCGGCAGAGCGTGCCTTCCAGGCACCTCTTTCAAACACTGGGAGAACGAGGCAGAATGCACCTCCTTGGGAAAAATGGGCTTTTACCTGAGTAAAACTGCCCCATGGCCCAGATTCGGACCTCATGCCGCGTCACTGGACAGGCTGGTGCAGTAACCAAGCAGCATCAGCTGGCGGTGGAACCCGCTCAGGAGCAGTTTGCTGAAGCCCTTCACAAGTTTAGGTGGAATGAACCTCTAATGTTTCTGTCAAGGTAAAAACCTGAAATTAAATGTCTATTGGTAATTCACTTCTAAATGAGGGGCAGGTGTCCCCGAGTTAAACGATGCTAAATTTTTCAGAGGCAACATCATTCTTTTACACACGTATTTTTAAAACCAGAATGTTTAGTCAGGAGTTGGCAAGATTTTTTGTTTGTTTGGGGTTTTTTTGGGTTTCAGTTTTGTCTGTTTGTTTATTGTTTGGGGGTTTTTCGTTTGTTTTTTTTAAATTAAAAAAACAGTGAAGAGTCAGACCAAAACAAAAAAAGGTTTCCTTGTATTTTGGTGCCATTGCTAACACAAAAATAAATTCTGCAAATCACAAGCCACATCCCTGTTTATATACAAAGGCAATGTCCCTTCATGTGTGCCTTGTCTTAGACAAACACCAGCTTATCTCCTTTCTGGCATGGAAACTACAGAGCCATCTCCCTGAGCATGTGAATGATTCAAGGGATGCTCGAATTTCCCAGCACCGGGCACATCCCCTCAGAAAAGGACTGGTCAAGGCTGGGAAGGCACAGTTGTGTGAGGGGTCCCAAGATTTGCTAGACACAGCAGCAGGTTTGCTCAAGCAGCATTTTAAGAGTTTTCCGGGCTTGAGAAAACTCAAAGTTTGGAAGTGATGGAGCGTAACAATAACGTTCTTTGGCTGACTCCTGTGACGGCAGGGAAGGTGGCAGCACAGGTGTCCTCACACATGCTACTGCCACCTGAAAGAAAATCCGAGGGAAAAAAATGGAGAGAGAAATACAAAGAAGTAGAGACAAGCCAACGTTTCCTGGCCCTGACATTACACACCAATGAACAGCAGGGGCTTGTCTACCCAGGATCCTGTCCCTGATGGTGGCCAGCTGCTCTAGAGCAGGGATGCTCATAAATTTTACGTCAAAGCTTTACTGATAGATACTTTTTTTATATAATACATAACATTTTTCACCAGAAAAAAAGGCAGCCTACTGCCTACAGAAACTGTGATTTCACCACAACAACAACAACAAGCCCCAATGACAGAGCTCTCTAACATGAATGATTCTGTAATTTGGACATAAACTTTTCCATTTTCTCACCAAAAATAATTGCAGCACTGGACTGTGAGCAGACCCACAACCCTGAGCAGGCATCACCTGAACGAGGCACGAGGGCCTTTTTCAGAATGGATCCAGGAGTCCTGCAGTAGAAGAGAGAACAAGAAGAAGACAACCAGACCTGCCATGCTCCTTAACGAGGAGCCAGCAGGACCTTCAAACCCTGCATTAACAAGTGAAACGTGGGCTGAGCCGCTGGCACGGGGTAAACCTGTTCAGGTGGCAGCTCTCACTGCAAGCCGGGGGAGAAACTTCATGTCCTGGTGGGATCTGTTCCTTGGGCCTACGAACTGCTGAACTCCCAAAGAAAGAAACGACAGGATAGAGGGGAGAGGTGGGGAATGGAGGGCTCCTTGTGCTGCTGGCATCATTCCTGCACACGAGATCCCCCAGCTGCAGCAGACCCAACCTGCCCACCTCCAACCTACGCCCATTTCCCATTTGCAGCTCTAGCAAACACCCCAAGCACTCAAGCCCTCAGCAGGAGCAGCCGTGGCTTTACCCAGAGCCCAGCAGGAACCTTCACCACCGTCACTGTACCACGTTCAAACACTGTGCCAAGTGGGCAAGTTCTCAACGGGCCCAACAAATCAGTGAAGAGAAACAACCTGCTCAGAAACACAAAAGAGGCCACACCAGGGAAGCAACAGCAAGCTGTGCAGGGAGCTGAAAATACCAGAGTGCTGCTAATAGACCAGTTACAGAGCAGCTCCCACACCTACTACAAAGATCAGCTCCTCCAGGAAAGGGATCGCCCCTGACAACCACCACACTTCCTAGATCAGCTCAGAATTTAAGAAACAGGTAATGAATGTTGCTCTACTGCAGGAAACACAGACTTTTAAGGTGTTAGCTCCATCCTCACTGCCTGGCATAGAGCAAACGTGGCAATCCTTAGAAGTGTGCTCAGGAGACAGCAGGGAGTTAATTTTCAGAGAGAGAGAAAGAAGGCAGAAAAGAGAAGTGATACATACATGGGAAGTCAGCATGATAAAGCAAGATTTACAACACTGTCTTTACATACATCCAGTGAAAAAGTAAAGTCCACATCACTCATTAATAAATTTCTTCTCCTGGGACTCCTGTTGGCCTCTTTTGCTGACAGTGCCAAGGGTGGCAGCAGATGGGAAGACAAACTCCTCTTGCACAGAGCTGCTCTGCTTGTGTTATCTTAGAGGTTTACTGGTGTTACGAAGAAGCTGATATTACACTCAGGTGTCCTCTATTGCACCTGGG
The DNA here is from genome assembly GCA_013397775.1 of Eulacestoma nigropectus. Classification (NCBI taxonomy): domain Eukaryota; kingdom Metazoa; phylum Chordata; class Aves; order Passeriformes; genus Eulacestoma; species Eulacestoma nigropectus. The sequence goes on along the minus strand of VZTE01000681.1, from coordinate 170,513 downwards.
CAGCACAAACCTCAGAGACCAGGAAAAATGTTTGGCCTGATGCATAAAAAAGGTCTCCAGAATACTTCCCCCTTCACAGTGGACACACTAGATGAGGAAAAATTCAGAGTTTCATGTTACCTGGTCTAAAACTAACAGAAATAAAAATTCAGCAAGAAGTCTGTGTCAGTCTGACTTATGGAAGTTTAGCAGACCATTCTTTCAGTGCTTGTGACTGGCATTTCAGCAGGATGCATCTCCATCTATTTTTGATGCTTGGATCAAAGGGCTCCTGAAACTGCAACTGTCAAAGAAGGTTTTTATAAAAGACTTTTAAAATCCCTGGTCAGTGTCCTTACCCAGTCTGGGGCTGGGTTATCAGGGTAATGCTGCTCAGAAAGCTGCTGCACTTATGACTTGTATTGTTTTTTGCAGTGATTAATTCTCAACAGGCCAATTAGAGACAGTCTTCATCTACTGGCATATAAAGGTTATTCTTCCAAGCAGGCTGGACTGCACCTCAGTGAAGCTGGAATGGCCACCTTGTAGGGCCATCAAGGCCTTAAATGGCACCTCTCAGTCATAGAATTAGAAATTTAAAATGGCAAGAAGAAAACCAGTGGTGCTCTTGCCAAGGAAATCTTTCACACCCCGGGTTTCTGCGGTGTTTAACATCTCCTGAAATGCCTGCACCGGATTTGTACAACCTTCTAAACCAAATCTGAGATCCTGAAGGCTATCCAGGCTGTCTTCTCTCTAAGACTTTCATTCTTTATTCCCTTATAGCAATTTTTGCCTATCAGTCAGCAGCCTGAATGCCTGCTGCCTTTTACATCCTTCCAGCTTTCTTTTTCTTTGACCACCGGCATCCTGCAGTCCTTGCTGTGACATGTTCTGCCACGAGCTCTTCCTGTTGAACAAGTGTCCCAAAACACAACAATGCACTTCAGACTCAATTATTATAACTCACTGGGACACCTGTGTGAAATGCTTTAAAGTTGTACCAAAGTGTGAATGGTTAAACTTCTCGTGAAAGTCAAGTGCTGTCACCCTGAAAGTGGTTCTGAGAAGGGAAAAGACAGGCATAGAAGAATCTTCTCCATGGTCCAAGTGGGTTTTGCCTCAGAGTAGCCGATGTTTTCAACTGCCCTGAGCAAAGAGAGAGAAATTCTAAAGCAACACAGTGCAAAGAACAGTCCCATCACACAGACACCTCACAGTCCTTAAGCTTCAGAAAATAAGGAGGCTCTGAGCTGAGATTTTTTTTTTTAATTGTTAGGAAGTCAGGCATATAAATTTTCTTCTGCAACCCACAGTAACAGGAGTACTTTCTTACCAATTTAAATGAAAATGTGGCTGTAACTAATTAAAGGTGGATTATACATTTTGCTTGACAGAAAGACTCAGCTTTGTGCAAAACCACAGATTTGCCAGTTACGTGACATTGCCAAATTTCCTGCCCTTGTCTGGAGTCTTCTCTGACTTTTTCAGTATTTTCCATCAAGAGAGTTGTTCTCCCAGAGCACCAGCCTCATGTTCTTCCTCCTCCCACTATATGTTTGCTCCTTGTTCATGTACACTGGTACAGTTTATGTGCGTGGTTTTCTTTTGTACAGTCTTATAGAGAACAAAGACGGAACACCAGAAATTACTGGACATTTTCTTTTTTCCTCTCTCTCTCTTTTTTCTTTTCTAGCAAGCCTCTGCACTTTTCACACGTTTCCTCTCTCTCACTCTTCCTCCTCCCTTGTGATCTTCCCAAATCCCTTAATTCAGAGCAAAGGAAACGTAGTTCAATGGAGCCCTCTCTTGGCCTCGTGTGGTAACTTAGCTCTGCAAAACTCAGACTTTTTCATGAATGAATTCAAGATCAGTTGCATAACTTGAATTTGCTGGGGACCACAAGTCCTGGTGGCATTGCTAAAGTTGCTGCTGTCACTGTGGTTGTTATTTAAGCAGCTCTTTGTTGGCTCTATTTTATGTGTGTGTGTCTGGAAGCTGGGTGCTGTGCAGAGAGATGGACATAGACCAGCTCAAATCCAAGAAACAAAGGACTGCAAAACTCCGTAAATTTCCTCTTAAAAAGGCAACAAAATTTAAAAATCTATCCTGACCATCTTTTACTGCAAGTGAAGTGAAGAAAAGAGTGGTCTCAGGACAAATAGGTCAGCAAAACTGAGAAGACAGCTGAAAAATAAAGATAAGATTATTCATATCTCCACCTTCACCTTTAGCCCAAAACTTTGAGTAATCTAAGGCTGATGTCATCACTTTGTTGCTACAAAATGAGAGGGAAAGGCTGTGGCTGTGTCTACCTAGACCTGAGTAAAGCCTTTGACACCATTTCCCACAGCATTCCTGGAGAACCTGGCTGCTCGTGGGGTGGATGGGTGCTCTTCACTGGGTAAAAACTGGCTGGCCAGGCCCAAAGCGTGGTGCTGAGTGGATTTACATCCAGTTGGTGGCTGGTTTTAAGAATCTGTGGTCTTCAAGGTCCATGCAAAGGCCAGAGAGACATCAGATGTAACTTCTCACTGAAGTCACTGAACAAGGGATGAGCAATCTCGCTCATTCACATCATTACAAAAGGGAATCTGCTCAGATGCAACCGATATTATCCCACCAGTGCTCAGCCTAGGCTTTCTGGAGCTGCAGTGGAATTATGCTCTGTGGCAATCCTGCTTCTTTCTTGCCCACCCAGAGCTTTCCCTGAAGGATAAAATTTCGTATTCAAGCCATCTGACTTTCACACAAACACTGCCTCCTTACCACCTCCGTATTCCCCAACAAATTGCTCCTCTCACATCTCTCTGTCCTCCCTGGAAAGGAGCACAGCTATAAAAGCAGCAGTTTTGCAGCCTCACACATGCAGATATCTGAACACACATCCACACAGCCTATTAGACACATCCCTGGAAGTGTTCCAGGAGCTCTGAGCAACCTGGTCTAGCAACCCTGTCCATGCCAGGGGGGGTTGGAGCTGGATGATTTTTAAGGTCCCTTCCAACTCATTCCATTATTCTGTGTAGCCTGTGAGCGTGTGTTCGGGGGCACACACGTGTGTGTGCGTGTGCCCGTACCAAGAGGAAGATGCACATGACACCTTCCCACTGCACCAGGCTGCTCCGAAGGAGGTCAGCTAAGCCCACCCTCTTTTTCCCCACGTCCCTCTGAGAAGGCTTTTTGCTAGAGAAAACACCAAGCTTTAGCACCACTGTTCATTTTCGGGCACTTGCTGATCATTTCTGTCTGTTCAGAAGAGCTTTCACTTCAATAGCTCCAGAAAGCAGGGAAGATGAAACAAGTTTCCCCAAGGTCGTCCAGCCAGTATCCTCCCAGCTGCTGGGCTGCTGAAACCCCGTTCAGGATGCTGTCAAAGAGCTCAGGCCCACAGGGGCCCTAGACTTTTGGAAAGGTTTATCCTCAGATCCTTCCCCATTTCAGGCTGTTCCAACCCAGCAGATTTACTGGCTTTGGCAGATCTACCAGAGTTAAATCAGTACAAGCAGAGGCAAAACTATTTGCACCTCCCCCTGTGCCACAACAGGCCCACAGGAGGCTGAGCACCTGCAGTGTGAGCCGTGTGGCCCTGTGGATAGAGGATTGGGATGTGGGGAGTCTCTTTCCCACCCTAAAGATTCCCTCTTGGTCTCGTGATCCTCTGCAGAGTACCTCTCTGTGCCCCTACCACGCCCTTGTGAAACAGAGCCAACAGCATTTAATTTCTGAGATCTCCAAGGAAAATCTGCCCTAAAGTGTCTCTATCAGTGCGAGGCAGACGCCAGCTTTGCCCTTCTGTTGCCTTTGGTGTGAAGTTAAGAACTGTTCAAGCCCACAAATTACAGAGCCCAAGTGAAGTCACAGCTTCAGCTGAGGAACAAAAAGCTCGGGTGCACACTTCAGTACAGTTCAAGAAATGAGTATTTTGTTGCACTTCAAACAGGATGACGATGAAATGAGAAGTCAGCCAAGCCACCTTGTGAAAGCCCAGTGGTGATTACATGAGGGTGGGAAGGTTGCATATCTCAGTCTGCTTCAGTACCGGGTGGGAAAATTCCCAATTAAACCCAAAATACAGTACCTGTAATCATCAGGGGAGAGAAAAAAATAGCCAGGAACGCAAGTAGAGGAAATTGATTCTTGTTGCAATCAAGTGTCTTCCTTTCTCAACTTCCCTGCTCAAATATGAGTCACATTTTTTAACTCAAGTCCACTGCAGCTTATAAAATCTCTCAACTCTCGTGGCCGGGTTTGTACTGTCCCATTTGGATTGCGGGCACCAGCAAGAAAAGTCAGCTCACAGAAGGAAAAAAAAGAATCAAACCTTTCATCCTAAAACGGAGCATCAAAGCAATTCCACATCAGAACACCAGAGCCCGAGCACCAGCTGTGAGATGAAGAAATTCCTATCCCGTTTTACGCCACGGCAGCACTAAGGGGAAAGCTGCTGTTGTTTTGGACGAGGATGTTGTGTCCCTGCTGTCCCTACGAGCAGGGAGCAGTGGTGGCTCTGCTCCCAGCAGAACGAGTCCTCTGCAGAGCCATTGCCCATCTGTGCAGTCTGTCAGGTCCCACATGGATCAGCTGTCCACTCTGTGCTGTCTGGCCACTGGGATTTAGTTCTGGAAAGGGTGCAAAAAGGCCTGTACTATACACTCCTTCCTGATCCTAATCAAGCAGTGGATCCTCCATGCTCTGAAGAACAAGGGTTTGTGGCATTTATAACTGCTGGAGCTGGGAATACTTTTATTTATTATCCTCCCAGATGTGAAAACCACTGAACCACGACTCAGCTGTGCAACCACCTGGGCACCAGCCAGGGTGAGGGTACACAGAGCTTTAAGGGGTTAATCCCAGTGCAATCCCAAGGTAAATACAAGGCCTTCAGAGGAGGGAGTCAAGAAAAATCATATTATAAATAAAAATAATAACCCTCAAAAAGCTGTTGCTAAAGAGGCTAAGCCCCTGCGTCCAATTTGTAACACGTTCAGAAAAGAGATGCTACAAAGCTGTGTCCATAGATTATGCAATCACAGGAATTTGGCTTTCATTATGCCATTAAAGAGCTCCTTTTCATGACACAGCCCATACCAGAACAGATGCTGGGTCAGCACAGACCGAGCTCCTCCACGTTGCTCCTGCCTGGAGAGGCCACTCAGGGTCAGCAGGAAGCACCCGCAGCCCCCAGAGTGTTCCTGGTGGGGTTTGGCTTACACTGATGCCTTTTTCAACCTAGAAATGGAACAACACACACTCTCAAGACAACATTCATAGAGGAGGTAATATAAAAGTGGATCTTTATTGGAGGCCTCCGGGGCAGTCATGGAAAATGTCCACAAAAACCCCCCCCCCCCCCCCCCACAGGGGCGCACGCAGTTCTGTAAGTTTGGTAAATTAGCATAATTGACAAAAAAGCACCAATTAGGAGCACAAGTGGTGATGCAATTCCCTCCCAGTCCAAGCCCCTTCTAAATCCTCCCCCCCACCTCAGATGGGTCTGTACTTCATTGATGAAAATGTGTCTTGAAAATCTGTCTTTCGGCCTTGGTTTCTAAGGAGAGCCAAGATAACAACCTCAGAATGTGTTTTGTCTTCCTGCCTAGAAAAATGCTGAAGCTAAGCTACAATAAGAAGCTACAAAGCTACAAATACATGGGTAAGGAATAGAGGGAATATATAAAAGAAAAAAAGGTAAAAACCAAAACACCATCAACATGAGGAGCAGGGCTCCCACAGGACCCTTCCAAAGTGTTCTCCTCCTTATCAGCAGGACCAAACACAAACCAGATGGTCAAGTGGGTATTCCCTGCAAGGAGTTCTCACATTCACAAAGGGCATGAGAATGGAAAGGAGCCCACATCAACACAGGTCAGGCAATCCTTCTCCTGTTTCCGGGGGAAACCCTGCGTGCTGCAGACACAGCGCTCCTCTCCCAGTCACTGAGCAGAGTCAGGGAACAATATTGGGAAAAAAGATTGTGGGTTTTATAAGAGTTACCCAAGGGAATAAAGGATTGAGATGGAAGCTGCAATAGTAGAAGCAGGACCAAGCTTTGTTGCCTTAGCTCAGGTGTTGCCTGTTCCTTCCAAGCAAATGAGGCTGGACCAAAAGCAGCCAAAAACGAAATCCAAATTGCCCTCAAAACTGTTTTTGTGTCAATGTAGTGTAAGTTGCATGACTTCTTTTTTCCCCAGAAGCTCTTTTTCAAATTTGCATGAAAAAAATCAAAAATATTTAGAGGATTAAAGCCTGATTTACAGGTTACATGACAGGTGACAAATCATTTCAGTATTGCTTGGAGGGTTCAGATACAACTTGATTTTTTTTTTTTTTAATAGGTGTAACAAATGAAAATACCTTTGTAAGCAGTGATTTCCATTCAAATAAAAAGCCATTTATCAACAGCCTGAAAGGTTGTTTGGTTTCTTGCCCCATACATACTTCAGAACACTAATTGGGTATTATAGGCGAAGGCAAGATTCAAAACTGAGCAGAGACAGAAGCTGGGGTTACAGAAACTTGGAGACAGCCTGCAATTGCCAGGGCATCAGAAAAACGCCACAAAAAATCCTGGAAATTTCATGCAGTGGGAACCACTTGGCATTCTTCCACAGCAAGGAACTTTAAAGGACACGATTGGATTTATACACAGAGTAGATGGGGCCCTCCCAGATGCCATGACCTGGAGTCACAGCCATGCCCCAGGATATCATCCCCAATTGTTCTCACAGCCCCCTTCTCCCCAGCATGCTCCAGCTCTTTCAACCCTCTCTGGCTCTCCCCGACTTTCCAACTCCCTGGTTCCTGCTGCTCCTCCACCAGCCTTCCAAATCCCATCTCCCCAGCACTTTCTCCAGGCTCCCTACACGCCAAAGGTTTCCTTGCAGGCTCCCACTAAATGCCAAGCTTTCTCAAAAGCGAAGTTTTCAAGCAATCAGAGGAACCAATTTACAAGTCGTCACATCCCTCAGTTGTCATTTATGTCCCTCCCCAGCTGCTCCAGCAAACAGCCCTTGTTGGTTGTGTTTTATTTTGGTGGTGCTCATTTAGCAGCCACGTTCAGTATCTCTCCAGAAAATTGCACTCATTTAATTTCCCACGTGAATCTGTCGACTGTTTGCAGGAGTTCAAAACAGCAGCACTTCTCTGTAGTTCGTAAGCACTTCCGAACATCTGCTGGGCACTGTGGGGAAAGCTGCATCTGAACCACAGGCCCTTAACTCTTCTAGAGAGTTCAGCTCATACAAAGAACTCACTTTTTGTTGAAATCTGCCCTAAAGAGAGGGACTGGAGAAAAGGAACAGGATTCACCGTTGCCAAAAGGCCTGACATGTTAACTGCCAGCCAAAGTTAATCCAGAATCAAGCAGAGCTCATGGTATTCCTGACACAATCCCCTGATGGGTTCCCTCTGCTTAGGCCACAAGACAGCCCCAGCTCCTCACGACAGAGCTGGGCCCAGATCCAGCTTGGGTTTCCAAGTCCCACTGAAATATTTGCATGATCCTGGGTTTTATTATCTCAGCTTAGGCTGCACAGACTGTACAGTCAGCAGGACACATCCCATTTTCAAATCCTATTCAGCAGCACCTGAAACTGGCTCTCGATCAAAACACAACCCAAGCCCAGGTCTCACTTTCACACTGCCTTTCCCAGCAGACAGCCAATAAGCTCCCCTTCAAAAGCCTTTTAATCCTTCTACAATTCCAAGCTTAACCCAAGATTTCATCACTTAAAAAATTAAGTAAGTGTAAAACTCACCTTTAGCTGAAAAAGGATGTGCCTACACCAAAACTGTTCAGGCACCCAGCCTGGCAGTGCTATCACAGAAATTCCTCTGTTCAGACATACATGCAGGAGATATACTTAGAGAAAAGGTATTTTATTAATTTGTCCTAACAGTTATTGTCTTCAGGCCAACAAGCTGAGTTTTGCAAGGACAGATCAGGTGGTACTTTTATACTGTCCCTGAAAAGAATAAAGTCAGTACTTTATTTCCACGACTGCTTTTAAAAATATATATTTAATTCTTGAAATAGGGATAAATATCTGCAGGTACATTGTCTGGGGAGGGACAAAAATAGGTCAGCACGCCACAGTGTCTGCTAAAATGGCAACTATGTCCCATGGAAACACACGGGATCATAAAAGAGATCTGCTCTAATATAGACACAGAAGGGGATGGTGCTACTGAAAGGAAAGGGAGGAGCAAGGGGTAATTCATTTAGCCTCAATCCATCCAAGGCTTCTACAGACACACGCCATTTGACAAGCTCCCAGCCAGAGCTCTTAATCCAAGAGATGACTGACCAGAAAATTCCTCCAGTCCTGATGGCCCAGCCAGACAGCCCAAAGGGGCCCGGTGCTCCAAGGGCAGGGCTGGTGCTCTGCAGTGAACAGCCCCGTCCAAAACGTGCTGAATGAGGCATCAAAGCCGAGGCACACAACAGCACTAATTGCTTGTGAAAATCTAAGCTCCAGCGCCTGCAAACACTTAAGCACATGAACAACGGAGTCCTCCTGTTGACTTCGTGGTTGGCCTTGCCTGGCTACGCTGGGAAGCCGCTGCACATGCTTGGGATGAGGGAGTGCTGTTAATAATGATAATATTGGGATCTCACACGGCCTGGGGCGCATCGGAGCTGGGTAATGATGTAGGGAGGTGAGTGAGGAGAAAATAACAACCTCCCTCTTTCATAAAGAGCGACTTTCAGCCTGGCAAATTGAGCGCATTGAAAAGCAGCTGAAGTAAACAAGTCCTGAAAGAATCCTGTATATCAGAAAAGAAAAAAAAGCAGGCCTTGTGGAAAAAAAATGAATCACTGCCCAGTGGTCAAAATAAGCAAACTAAAGGTAAATGCTGTGAAATCCAAGTGAGAGCAGCACTAAAACTTGAGATGCACTCTGTGTACACCCTGCCCTGGAGTACTCTGCCTGCACCATTTCAGCCAGGATAGGAAGGGAAGAGGCAGATTCACATTCAACTCCCAGCCAAAAGTATGAGTGATTTTAGTTCTGGTGAGATAATCACAGAGAGTGATCACAAAAATCATCTGTTCATTTAAATTCCTACAATTAGGAAACCGCTGAAAAGCAGCACAGAGAATAATGCAGAGCAAAGGTAAATCCCATTTTCTCAGTGTACAAAAATGAATTTTCAGATGAACTGAGCCACGACACATCTATGAGAGAAGCTCTGAAACCAAACTCACCAACTGTCCCCACTGCTCACCCCAGCAGCACAGCCAGGGTTGGATTAGAGATTTAAAAAACAAAATACCAGGGAAAATGCCTTTAGAAACTCCTCTCCTGAGCAGGGCAGATGGATCAGACACAAGAAGGGCATTTCCCACTCTGCAGAACCTTCATGAGAAAGAACTGTTGTGTGACCATTTTCACTGCACTAATAAATTGGAGACAAGTTCCCAACTGCCTTGAAGCTATGCCCCAAATTATAGAAGACAGTCATTATGTAAGAAACAGTCCCCTCAAAAACTCAAAGCCCTCCCAGTAAAATTAAATTATCTGGAGGTGAGTGGGTCCCTCAATAGCCAAGACCTCTGCAGGATACTGTGACAGCAGTGCCACCCTCGTGGGCAGAAAAAGGTCACTGGGATTCCACCTGCTTTGGTTGAGACACTTCTGTTCAGACAACATTAAGGTTTTCTCTAACCAAATCGACAACAAGCCTTAATTTATCTCAGAATGAGGTGAATTACCTCCTGTAGGCTCCTGTGTCTCTCTCCACTGAAAAAGAAGCCTGCAGGACCAGGCAACAACTCCTCCATGGCTAAGATCAGGTGTGTCGAAGTCCTTCCTAAATGCTGAAAGTTACCAGAATTAAGTGCTCTCTGCAGACACGTTACTGCAAACATTCCTCCACTAACAAATCTTTTTGGTCCTTCCTCTGGCTCTGGGCACCACGAGCAGCAAAGCGCCAGACTCCGTGGAAATCAGATTTGACTAAGCACGGGAATTCTTGTGTACCAATAAGTTGTCCTTTGATTGGTTTTCAGATTAAAGTTCCAAAGAGCTACAAGAGGAGAGGCAATTCTCCATTTCGGTCCTGAGGGCTGCACGGATTTATTATTTCTGGCGCCACACGGTGCATTGTTTGGTTGAGATTGGCTGTTAAAATCCATACTTATGAAATGTAATGTTCCTCTGGAAATGTCCCATTCTGGTTCTTTTTTAGATGGTATTTTTATTGAGAGGAAGGGACAGGAATGAGCCTAGTAATGATGTTCTACACCATTTCAGCTGGTCAAGTCAGGTAGACTAATATTTTATTTCCATTTGGCCTCTTATTTCTTTAACCAAAACTGAGATGAGACCCTGGTGAGAATTCTGGCAGAATAATTAAGGATATGGCTGGCTATCTTCCTAAGAAAATAAAGGCAAAAATGCCAAAGGACTGGAGAATGGCTCCCTCCTCACTGTCTTCTCACACTGGCATTGCTCAATAGCTGAATAAGAGACATCATGAACTCCAGTAATGCAAGTGAGCCAGACAGGGGTTCACAACCACGGGCCTCTCCAGCGGACAGATAATCCAGAGCCCTCTCTCCACTGGCTCAGGAGACACCTTGGCAGGTTGCACAGGCACAGGGCCAGTAAAAAGTAACTGCAGAGGCTGACAGAATAGCGTAAAAGAAGAGCTTTCCCAAGCTCTGTGCCATACCCCCATCCCAACTGATCACCTGTAAATCACACTCGTTGTCAAGTTATTAATAACTCCTTGATTTAATTCACAGAGGCCAGACCTGCAGCCTGTGCTAATCATTGTCGCTTTACCACAGCTAACAACCTTGCCACTTGTGAGACCCAAGGCCCTCTGCTTGCCAACAGCAACCACTGCCTGCAAAATCAAGGCAGGACTTGGCAGTATGGGTAAAATTCGATTTTTAGGAATGGGCCTCCTTTCTCCTTGGGAGGATTTACCCTTTGTTTCCACAGAGAGACCAGAGGCCTCCACGCTCTTGTTATGATGGAGCAATCACAGGGGGAAAGGAGCCAAGGATAATATCTGGAAGTGTTCCAGGCCAGGTTGGATGTGGCTTGGAGCAACCTGGGATAGCAGAAGGTGTCCCTGCCTGTGGCAGGGAGTGGGAATGAGATGAGCTTTAAGATCCCTTCAACCCAAACCATTCTGTGATTCCATGTCAAGCAGAGAGCAGCAACACCACGCTCTCCACCTGAGCTTGCTCTTTCCTCATCCAACATCACAGCCTCTACCAAAGTATCGGCAGAGAGCAGAGATTTGCATCTCCTGCAAGCCGCCCTGAGAGCCCCATGCCCTGGGAAGCTCAGGAGCCCTGGCACTGCCACCAAGCCTCATCCAGCACCAGTGTGCTCTTCTGCAGACACCTGGTGCCCAGGGTGCCCAGAGCCTGGGACAGGCAGCTCCAGTCCCTCCCTGTGCCAGACCAGGACAGCCCCTCACCCCCTGGCAGCCACCAGCACCATCACGCTGGCAAATCACTGAATTTTCTGCGTTTCAGGGCAGTATCAGGTTTGCAGAATCGCACTAAATACTTGCTTCAGGCTACTCATAGCACCATTCCTGCAGAATCCGGTTAAAAATCACAACTCCACCAAAGAGAACTTTGCTTTTGATTTTCGCAGGGGCGGGGAACGCACCTTTGCCTTGTCACTCTTACAGGATTCTCTGGGTGTAAATACTTAATGGAAATGTTCCTGGAAACACATTACCATAAAAAAAAGTGTGATCCCAGCAACATTTGCATGAGACAATAGCTGTAGCTTTGCATCATCCAAATCCAGATGTTTCTGGTGAGAAAGAAATAGATGACCTGAGAATTAAACCCAGGCCCCTTGGCTCCCCTCCAGATGCTCTACCAGCTGCTCACACCAAATCCCCTCTGGTCAATTACTTTACTTGATGCTTCTAATCAACAATATTATATATGTGATGCTATAAACTTTTGTATTTAATATTAGCTCATAACTCAGCATCCAAAACCAGATGTTTTTGGTGAGAAAGAAATTGATGACTTATCAGAGGACTGAAGCCAGGCCCCCTGGCTCCATTCCAGACAGTCTACCAGCTGAGCTGCAAGGCAAACCAGTCACCTCCTGCTCCCCCTACCCCGCTGCCTTTCATGAAAGGAGAAGGATTTCACATCTCCCAGTGCAGGAATATGCAAAAGATGTTTTAGTAAACGCTTTTAAAACAGTATAACGCAGACTTGCTTTGAGCCAGGAGGACACACTGCTTCCCAGAGGAAGGCTTTGCAGACAAGCTCCTTTCTTTCCTAACAGGAGCCCTCGATGAGGGCTCACGTACAGCTGCCTGCAGAAGCAGCATAATAGATGACTAATTTAAATCTGAACTTCTTCAGCTTCTGCATGCCCTGCTGAAGATGATTATGAGACACTCCCTGCAAGGCTGCATTCAGGACAGCTCACTGGATCAGAGGATGCTGCAAAACACGAATGTTAAAGGAGCAAGAACAGGTTCCTGCAGGGCTGAAGGGTGGAACGCCGGCGTTTCTGATTTATGGAAATTTAATGTGTTCCAACCACGCAAAGCAGTTGAGCAAGTGCTTTACTTCAAACCTGTGCTGGTGCACTGAGCTCAGTGCAACTCCTCCTACGTTTGAAGCTGAGCACAAACTTCAGTGCCGCCCTGTACAAGGCCGTGCTTTGGTAATCCACAGCAGAGCACAGTAACTGCTCTGCTCTTGCTTAACTACTCACTAAAAAGACACTAAATCACAGCATCAAGTATTTATTAAAGGCAAGAGCATCAGTTTTATACTCATGAATTCACTGGGTTTTGCTCTTAAATTATAGCTGTATAAGAGATGATGAAAAGCAACTTCCATGAAACCCCAAAGACCACAGACCTGAGAGCTTTGTTTAGGATTAGAGACAACATCCACTACAGAGTGCGTACAGATCTACAGATTGTAAGGAACAGAATTGTAAGGAGCAACTGTGAAAATATTATTGTAACCAAAATGAATCTGAAAGCAAAACCAGCACGCTATGAAAATGTATTAGAGAATGTTTGCCAAAGAGGCAAGTCCAGCTTCCCAAACCAATGAAGTCAGTGTACATTTTCCAAGGAAAAACTACTTTTTAAGGAAAGAAAATATGGCTGCAAACATACAGAGAGCTGACAGTGGTGTTCAGAGAGCTCAAGTCTCTTGTTGGTTCATTTGACTAGATCTTAAGACCAAGGTCTGACCTTAAGGTAACTTAATTAGAACAATGTTGTGGTCTTGCAAACTTCAGAATTCACTTGTAGGGCAACTTACCCTGCCCAGCCAATGAAATTAGGCAAAAGCTTGGATAGATTCTCCAACTGCTGGAAAAAACAAACCTCATCCTCAGTCAATGAAATTTCTAAATTTGGCTCTGTTCTACTCTGAGGACCCAGCATTATCTTGCCAACATTTCCAGTATAATCAAAGCAGCAGAAATAAAAGCTCAAATAAAATATTCTGATTAAACTGCAATGGCATAAAAACTTTCCATTCGAGGACTAATACCCAAAACAGTGTAATCTCATCGAGTCATCTTTTACCAAAAATTTCACGTGTCTCTGGTCAAATTACTTCCCCAGATAGCTTCAAGCTGTTTGGGAGGATATATTGCACCAAGGCTGTTCAGCACAAAGAGAAGACAAAGAGAATCTGCATGGAAAGGAGAAACAAAGATGAAAAAAAAACCCAGGTTGAGAGAGCTTAAAACGCCAGGTGGGTAGAGACAGACACAAGGGCAGGACCAGCAGGACAGGGAGAAGTCCAGGGAATCCACATGTCTGGAATCAGCCCACTCAGCACCTGGGGCTGACCAGATCACAGCTGAGAGCTGCAGAAGATCAGCAACATTTCACTCTCAGGAGCTGGTACAAATCATGCTGGGCTTGATAATACTCAGTGATGTACCAAGAGCTGCAGAAGCTGATGAGAAATGAGAGCATGCAGCATCTCCCTGGCTGCTGTGCATTTGGCAGGACAGGGCCCACACGAGAGCTCTGTCCAGATAACTAAACTTAAACCCCATAACAAAACATTATTAACATTGATGCCTCGAGGGGCTACCTAGAAACAGAGACCAGACAGGAGGAAGGGAATAAAGGTGGATATTTATCTGAAAGGCCTTCAAAGGTGCACCCTGGGGAGCCAAAGGCCACATCCAAGCTGGGCCCCAAGATGTACCCCGAGTCACGAGTTCTTCACACTTTGATAGGTTTGGTTCATTTGCAGATCAGCATCAATTCCCCAATTCAAACTTGAGATAATGATGGAATTTCTTCCATTTCTCCACCTCTCCAGAGGGCCTGGTTTACACCTTTTGGGCCTGGGACAGCCTGAGTGTCCTTGAACAACGAGCTGGGAGAGGCTTTGTTGTGTCTGTGTGGCACAAGAGAGCAGCAGCCAACAGGCTCCAAGGAACTCCAGAGTCCCACACCGGGCAGTGCAGGATTTAAAAATATAAAAGCTGGAACCTAAGGCATCAATATATTTACAGAGACCAATACAGTAGTGCCTGATGCACTGCTGGGGGCATTAAGCTCAGCACTGTGGGCAGAGAGGCAGAACACAGCAAATGATGAGGCACTGAGCTGCAGCCTGAAGGCACAGGTCTCCAGGACCTGACACAGCACAAAACACGTGGCCTGTGAGAACACAACTCATTCATCTGTTCTTCTGCAGAAGAAGCAACATTCCAAAGCTCTCAATGCCTCAGCTCTCCTCACGTTTCACCAGTGTTAGTTCTCAGCAGATGTCACTGCCACAGGATGAGTTTTCAGCCAGTAGCCTTCAACTAAGCCCTGCAGTGCCTTAGCATTCTCTTGCACCTTTTGATCCCCAGTGCAGCTGTTTCAAAGTATTGGTGTGGCTGATTCTGACAGACTCAGTCCTAAGCAACACCAAAAATTACACCACCATTTCGGAGTTTCCAACCTTTCCTCTGGACAAAAAAATGAAGACATATATTTATACGAATATAAATGGGTTTAAAAGGAGAATTACCTCAATGGGATTTCACCGAGTCCATCCATCCTGGTCGAATAACTACTGCAAAGGAGAGGAGGCTTTAGGCACTTGGCCCTAATTTGGTGGTCTGAGTGTTGCAATGTCCATCACCTGTGGGAACTGGGACCTACAGAACTGCAAGGAGCCCTTTGGGAGCCCTGAAGCACTCAAGGGTATCTCCACGAAGAGCAACCAAACCAGTGGATTGTAAATGCTGTTTTCCACTGGGTGTTCCTGTAAGTGTCCTTCAGCTGGCACAGCAACACAGCATCCTCTGGCATTACCTCTTCAGGCACATGGCAACAGGCTGGGGGTGAGAGCCTGCGTCCTGTGACGGCCCAGAAACGTGCAAACCAACGTGACCAGCTATCATCCAGACTGTGCTGCTGACTCCCAAGTCCAGAAAAAAATCCCAAGACCAAATGGCAAGAAATTTGCTGCTCTGTCTTAAAATCAACCTTCAAGCTGCGTGGAGGAAGGGCTAATGAAGTGCAAACCAGAAACAAGCACAGTAATCAACAGGTTGGGAGGGACTGGTGTTTCCTATTTCCTCGTTAGGTGGCTGCATTTCCAACAGCAGCTCGGGCTGCCTTTAATTAACCCTGATTGCACTGAGCCGTAATTTGCAAGTTGTCAGTACCAACATAAATTCAGAGAAAACCAGCACTGTCCCCTCAATTCTTTCCCAAGCTTGTGGCGATTCCCAGATCATCCAGGGCTTCAGAGAGCAAACTCCAGGTCTTGAACCAGATCTGAAAACAAAATGAAAATGTCTGGTTGTAAAAACTGAATGTTTCCAAGGGTGTGGGTTTGGGGTTTTTTTTCATCATTAACTGATAAACAACATTTTAGAGCACTGAACCATGCTCTAAAACACTTCCCTTAGAGCCTCCTCTCCTCCTCCCAGTCTGTTGTCTGGAGATACGACACGGACACCAAGTGATTAAATCTGCTTGTTGCTTCATATATTTTTTTAATCATAAACAGGATACTGTCCAGGAAAGAGCAGCTGGAACCACAGCTGCAAAGCTCTCACTAATGTGACACCACACAATCACACTTGATAGCAGAAGAGTTCTCTGGAGGAGGAAATCACTCCAGGAGATGGGCTGTGATTGAGCAGGACTCCACCAGCCTTCTGGCACTGGAAGGTTTCTGTGCTTGTCGAGCTTTTGTTAACAAAATGGAAGATCTTCTACCCAGACAAGTACACTGAACTGACAAAAAAAAATTGAAAAAAAAAACCCCAAAACACAAAATACCTCCAGATATAAAGCTGAAATGTGAACAGCAAGTCCAGAAAAAACAAATTTGCTGTTAGTCTGCACTCTTTGGGGCATGGTCCTAGCTGGAATAGCCCAAATTCTGGGGTGTTACATGCTGCAAGGGGCGGTGGAGGGGGAAGGGGACAGCGGGGGCTGAGCTGCATCCTCCCCAAAGCAGAGGCTGGCTGTGGTCACCTGTGCTCCTGCCTTGATGGGGGAGAGGGAGCATTTTAAGGAGAGGATGCCTGAGGGCCCCTCCCAGCCTAACAGTTCTAACAGGACCTGTGAAAATGTGGGAAACTGCAAAATGCGGACCCAAGGACACACAGTGGGGGCCCAGGCAGTCACATGGAGTTTATAGCATTCCAGGGACATGGAGAGTAATTTCTGGAGCAGCTGGAGGTCAGTGTGTGACACCCCACAGCTTGGGGACATGACAAGTGGTACCTGCTGGCTTGTAGAGGGTCCCAGTGTCCCTAAACATGAGACTGACACACAAAGCAGCATTAAACTGGTGCCTGAAGCCTCTGTCACTGAGACAGGCAACAGTTCCCCCAGGGAATCCCCACCCCAGAGCAGGGGGAGCTTTCTCTGACATCAGGGCCCTTTGGAGAAGGGGAACCCAGGGGGTACAGACAGGAAATACACACATTTTGTGGTGGCAGGGTAAGACCCCTCCATGTCTGGTTCCTTTAAGTATTTTTGAGGTGCCTGATGAGGATGCTCGTGGGATGGGCTGTCTGAAGAAGGCTGTGGTTCCCTCCCTGCCAGATGTGCAGTAAGAGCACCTGGAATTTTACTGGGACACTGGCAGGACCTGGAGGTGAGGTTGCAATCAGCTCATTCACCTAACCCCCAGCCACAGCCACACTGCAGCTTAATCCCTGACAACCAGAAGAGAAGAGAGCAGATTAGTTACTGCTGCCTTGGGTGGCTACCTAGAAACAGAGACCAGGCAGGAGTGAGGGAATAAAGGTGGATATTTATCTGAAAGGCCTTCAAAGGTGCACCCTGGGGAGCCAAAGGCCACATCCAAGCTGGACCCCAAGATGGGCCCCGAGTCCGAGTTCTTCACACTTTGATAGGTTTGGTTCATTTGCAGATCAGCATCAATTCACCAATTCAAACTTGAGCTGATGATGGAATTTCTCCCATTTCTCCCCCTCTCCAGAGGCCCTGGTTTACACCTTTTGGGCCTGGGACAGCCTGAGTGTCCTTGAACAACGAGCTGGGAGAGGCTTTGTTGTGTCTGTCTGGCACAAGAGAGCAGCAGCCAACAGGCTCCAAGGAACTCCAGAGTTCCACACCGGGCAGTGCAGGATTTAAAAATGTAAAAGCTGGAACCTAAGGCATCATTACGACAAGATAGGAGGGATATACCCCAGCTCACTGTTCACCAAATCAAAAGAGCAAACACTGCTGAGATTTACTGGCTTTGCTTATCAGGAGAACAAGGGAAAACAAGGTAAAAGTTTATACGTGTGGGAGTAAAACCCTCCTTGGGCAGCTTATCCTGAGGACTGTACGGAGCATAGGAATGGAGAGGGGAGTGCAAGCCTCAAAGGAGGTTTTGTCCCTGTTGTTTCAAAGGCTAGCACAGTTCCTGCGAGTCTGTGGCCTTTTTCTGCTAACCCAGTGAGTTAGGACTTCATTTTCAAGCTACTCCACACCCCGACAGGGATGATGTTGCCTTTCTCAGCAAAGATTTGTGTACAGAAAGCGTCTGTAGGCAGCAAGACAAGACAGCTTCTTTCCCATTAATGCTTCTCTCAGCCCGGGCTGAGAAGCTGAACTACACACAGAAAGCTTGGAGCAAAGCAGGAGCGGATGGAGGAGCAGAAGGAAGAACTCGGATGCCTGTGCAGCAAAGGAGTTGAAGCATCTTTCTCCGTGATCCTTGACCTCAGCACAAAAAGGGACCTGGCTGCAAACTTCAGCCCGTGGACATGGAAAACACACACGGCAGAGCCGCCTCCAAGGCCAGAGGGGGAGATCAAGCCTGGCTGCAGGCAGAGCTGTGCTCACCACGTGTCCCCTGTCAGCCTGTGTGTGGCTGAGACAGCTCCCTGTGCTCTGCCACCATCGGTTTTTTTAAGTAGTTTAAAAGCACATTTATTTCTTGGAAGCCTATGGACATCAGATGGAACTAATTAAAACCGGGAGGGCTCGGGGGAGCCGGGAGGGAGACGTGCAATTTGGTTTCCACTTCAAAGTGGTTTAGCAAAATAAAAGCACTCAGGCCCTCTAATGCATGTGCATGTCCATGGGGAAGGGGAGAGAAGTGGCCACTCAGTGCTCTCAAGTGGCCACTCTCCCCCCACTTTTGCTCCCCAGGCTCAGTGGAGCTGTGTTTGGATGCTCTGCCAGTTGATTAGTGAGGGCACCAGAGGTTAATTGCAGTGATTCCTCCTGTGCCCTCCCATCAGTTGTGCAGAGCAGGTGGCACTGCACAGGGAGGAGGTGGCGTCGTGGTCACCAGCACCCACCCACGTCATCCGTAGGAACGGGGATCGTCTTCAGACAAGACAGCAGCTGCTGCTGTGGGGCTCCTGGGCGAGTGTGAGGCACCACAGCCAGAGCCAGGCACGGACTGTGGTGTGTTCAGGGGGCCAACACCCGGCACGCCCCACACCCAGGCGAATTATGTACATCTGCCCCTCCCTTCCCCCGTTTATGGTTAAGCTCTAGAAAGTTCTTTGTCCCCCGATATCCCACTGGCTCCCGGTTATCCTTCCCTGCCTGCCCTGTACCTCACTGGTTCATTTTATGTTTCCCCGCCTGTGTACAACCCCTTTGCCCCGTATCAATTGGTCCTCTGCAGTTTACTCCTCCCATTTTGTAGGGGTATAAAACCCCATGTCAAGCCCACATTTTTCGCTCTTTGTGCTCTTCTGTCCGTGACTCCTGGACTCTCGCACCCCAATAAACCCTTCCTGTTCACCCTGCAAAGAGCCCCTCCTGATCTTTTTGTCTCCTCCTGGGCCTTTGACATCGGTGGGCCAGGCGAGCCCTTTCGCCAACCTCGCCAACCCTCCCGCACAGCGAACAGCTCCAGCAGCTTCTCCCGTGCGGAGAGAAGGGCCGGCTGCCGGCCACCGGAGCTGGCTGTGAAGGTGGTCACCACGGCGCGCCGTGTCAGGCATGGTCGCTGGCACAGCCTGGCTGCTCCAGGGCACAGCTCCCCCGGGATGGAGGGACTCCTTGCAGGATCCCACTGCCCCACAGTGTCGCCCTGGTTTTTCAAGAATATTACAACCTTCTGGGAAAAACCCATTATCCTTGGTCCAAAAATATAAATTTTCTAGGTCTATCTTGCCAAGATCCACGTTCTCGCCTCCTAAAAACACTTCGAGAACCTCTAATGCCACTGAATCTTCCAAGGACCTCTCCCTAGAACGATCCATATTTATCGTAAGTTTTTTACCTGCGTTTTACCCAACCTGCAGATTCCCCTTACGGGCCACCAGATGTCGCAGTGTCGGACACGAACACGCAGATTCAGACAGCAGGTCAGGACCACCGGGCAGAGCGAAGGACTCTGCCCACCTTTATTCTCACCTTTTTATACCTCTCTTAAAACAACCACACATTGGTAGATGAGGTTAACACCTCTGCAATTTTACAGGATAGGAACATAGTCTATCATCTTTCTCCGCCTTGGAGAAAGGAATGAACAACAATCCAGAAGTTCAGAAAACATTCTAGGCCGGTTAGAAAAACAAGAGCTATGTTTATAGAAAATGCATGAGAACTTCTACTACAGAAGTAAAAACACAGAACAGTAGAAAAACCAGGGCGACACCACAGCTCCCGTGTTCTACCATCCCTGAGCCACTGGGGTCCCCCTGTGTTTCCCACGGAGGTACCAAAGCTCCCTGGACCCTTCCCCTGTGCACGGCCCCAAACCCCACGGCACTGACCCCTTTCAGAGGGTCACCCCTCCTGAGGGCTCTGATCTCCCGGTGCCCAGGCCTCTCCCCCCAGCCCATGCCATGCTTGGGGTCCCTGCACCCAGACAGGGCTGGGGGGCATCAGCATGGGAAAGCTGCTCACCAGCATTGCCTCCTGTGCCTGCTCCATGTGTTCCTTCTTTAAGAAACACGTTTTCCCTCTAATCTGGCATTTTACACCCCGCTCTGTGTTAAAATGGGGGCTGGACTGGCTGGCAGCTGTGGGGCTGCAGGATCACCCACATCCAAACTCCTTCCTGTCCCTCTCCCTTATGCATCCAACCCTCATTCGCTCTGATGTGCATCCCAGCCTGGGGATGGGTTCTACAGCAGGAGCTGTCCTTGGAGCCACAGTCAGGGCCAGCAGCTGATGTCACACAGGTCACAGGGAGCCAGGGGTGGGTGCTGATGCCCAGCACCTCCCCCAGCCCCAGCTCACCCAGTGACCCAGGGTGGCAAGTGGAGTCTGACTGATGTCCCAGCCTCCCACACCCGCTTTTGTTTGTGCTTCCCTCATTCTCTGTGGCTGGGGGAATGCAAGGCGAAGAAATCAATAAAAATTAACTCTGAAAATAAAAAAGGAACGAATCGGCAACTTGCAAGTGGCAGCAGATAAAGTGGCCCGTGATGGCCCCATAAACCATGTCTCAACACACCATTTATCACCAAGCCAGCATGTCTCCACATCAGGCTTAATTCACTCAATACTGAAAAACATAAACCTGGCCTTGCAAATCTAGGAAAAGGAGTTGCAATGACAATTCAGATTTTAACGTGGCTGATGCCTCTGCTTGGAGTTTTCTGTTGTTGGGAGTGTGCAGGGGGCCTTTGTCTGGGCTGAACTGTTGGGGTGGGTCACTCCAGGATTTCAGCTCCCTGGCACTGCACGTCTGGTAGCAAAAGGAGAGGAGCCGTGCAGATCTAAGCATGTCATAGCTCGAGGCTGGGATGGAGTGATGGGGCTCACCTTGCATCCAACACCCCCAGCAGCATCCAGCTGCTGCAGCCCCCAGGATGCTCCTGCCCAGGATTCCAGCTCTCTCTGGCTGTACCACTGCAGCCACTGCCCTGTGAAGGGAAGCTTTCCCCATCCCCTGTCTGACACAGAGAGCTGTTGTGAGCTACAAACCACAGCCCCACCGGGGCCTCCTTGGCTGCAGCACAAGAAGAGGGGATGCTGGCTGGCCCTTGGGTAAAGCTGGCTGGGTTTTGCTCGGTTGCTTTTTCTTTTAAGAGGTTTGTAACGCACTGCCCAGGACGTAGTGCAAGCTCTGTACGAGACAGGAATAACATTCACTCATGGGACTGTTTGTACAGCTCAGGGCACTGCGGGTCAGCCTGAGCAGTGTTGTAAGAATGATGCAAGGCCTTCAGCCTAGACAAGCAGAGAGCATGGCAAAGGAAGATAAAGAGGCATTCACAGGGCTGGGTGGGGTCCAGCACACAGCAGCTGAAGGCCCAACAGGTCACAATTTCAATGCATGTCCTTGGGCTGCTCCTGGGGAAACGTGGCTCCTTTCTGACTGCACAAAATGTCATCATCAAACTCACATTTGGAAGCCAGAGGGAGATCCCCATCAGCCCTGGAGAGAGAAAGAAAACTTAGGGAGGAGAAACCAAAAGGAAGTTATGTGATCCACATGGCAGGGAAAACAGCTGAACGTTCCTGGAAATCCCAGCTAGCCACAGACACGTCCCGTGCTTCCATGCCCATGCTGTGTCCCCTCACATCCACCTCCTCTCTGTGCACCTTCACAGCCTCACTCAGAGCCTGGGCTCTGCTGCACCACTGAGTCCATCTCCACAGCCTTCTGATTCAATCTCCAGATCCTCAGCTGCTCCAGGTCACCTCCTCATTACCTCTTTCCTTGGCATCCTAGTGAGAAAAGGCCACTGAAGATGCATGGAAGGATGGGTTAATTCCAGCTTTCATCCAGGAGCCAGTTATTTTGCTCATAACTCACTGTAAAGAGAGTAAAGAGAAGCCTGCTTGGAAGCAGTGGCACAGCCAATATTTTATTAGGAGAACAGATCCAACCAGCAGAAATCAAGGAGCTCGCAGCCCTTTGTGAGCTTTGTATCTCTGGCAGCCCTCAGACAGGTTTTACAATCAGGACTGAAGGGGATCAAGACCTCCACTCCTCGGGTGGCTGAGGAAACTTGTCCTTGGCCCCCAAGCTGCTGGTGCACTCGAGTCCTGCCAGTCTCTGGTGTCACCACACACCTTTCCTGCGTGTTATTCCTGACATGCAAACTGCATGGCCCAGCAGAGAGCGGCACACGTTACAAACGAGGTGAAAAAGAAACCAGAGCCCATGGCTGGATTCTTGCAGCCTGCTGCTAATTAGGTGAGACGTGGTAAGAGGAACCCCTGCTATCAGCCAAGCCAAGGGAATGTAAATATTTGCAAGTCTAGGTCACCAGGTCCATTATTTACTGTTCTGTCCTTTGACTTAAGGTTTGACATAAGACTTGAGGTTTTTAGGGGTTTGTTGTGTTTTGGTTGTGGTTTTTTTTTTCTTTTTGCTCTGAGCGTCCCTTGATTTCTTCCCAGTTAGGTAACTGTGAAAGGGAGGGCTGCCTTCAGCATCCCAAACCCACAAAACAATGATGCTACTGTGAACTTCACCCATTAATCCCAGTTTGCTGGGTGGCACGAGGTGTTGGGTGCTATGAGCCAGAAAGGAACGCGAGGCAGAGCTCTCAGCCCCCTGTCCTGCAGACACCAGTGCATGGCCAGCACTGCTTCCAGTGGGGGAAAAACACAGCCACAGCAAGAGAGACATGTGCCACGAAACCAGGCAGCTCCCACCCAAGGCTCGGCCGTGGGAGCCACAAACTCTCTCTCTCTGTTTCAGAAAGAACCTTCAGCTTGCACATTGACACCGGGCCCTGTCCACAGGCTCCCACTGGCAATTTCTTGGCCAGAAAATGGGGAAGGAAAATGATTTCTTTTTTTTTCTTTTTTTTTGTATTTGAAGGCAATATTTCACCTTCAAGGCAAAAAGCTGTATTCATCTACCCGTATTACCCAAAACCTCCTGTCTGTCAGCATCAGGCTGCTGCTATCTCATCTTTCCAAAGTTACTGACTAGATACGAGGATTTCAAAGGTTTACTTTTCCCTCTCCCCTCTGAGCTGGTTTTGCCCATTGAGGGGGGGTCACATCCATCTCGACACAGGCATTGTCCCCCGAGCAGCCCCCATTCCCCACTGCTGCCCACGGCTTCAGGCTGCCCCAGGCTGCAAATATATTATTGGTATAGTTACTCTTCAATTAGTAGTACGGTGTCAATCATGGTGGGGCCTGGAAGACAAAAGACCTCTGGAGCTGGGATATTGCAGAGGTAAAGCCACATCCCTCTAACCCAGGTTCTGCAGGCTTCCAGTAGCTTTGTGCAGCATCCAGCTTGGCTTGGGAGACCAGGTTAAAAAAAACAGTGCAGGTCTCCCTTCTTTGGGGCAAGCTCTGAAATGATCAAGTATTTTCCATTTTCACTGGTTTTTTGGTTGGTTTTTGTTTTTTTTTTTTACTTTTCTTCCAGAATGCAAAAATATGGAGCAGACATTTCCTATGGGACTTTTGTTTCCAGAGATGTGGTTTGCCCCTGAAAAAAGCACTTCAATTTAAAACTTCCCACTGGTGCAGACCCCTGCTCCTCACCTACAGGGGCTGGCGGCTGCAGGTGACTCGATGTGAATGGATTGAGATCTCCTGCCTCCAGGAACAGGGAGGCAGTGGGGAAGGAGCAGCAGCAAACTGGAAGGAGTCACCCCGAACTGGAGACAGCTCAAACCAGGCTGCCACAAACACACAAAGCTGAAGGAGCACAGCAGGCAAAGGAGAGAGGAGATGGGAAATTCAATTTTATACAGCTTGTAAGAAAGGAGATTAAATGGGGAGTGTGATAATGCTATAAATACCTCCAGGGAAATACCATCAAAGGAGAGAGGGGGATTATTCAAATGATCTGGAAACAGTAAAACAAGGAGAGAGCTGGGGCCAGGAGCTACAAATGGAAATATTTCAGGCAAGGCATTAAGAAAAACTGTCTGAGAAGTGAGAGTGATTAGGTGCAGAAATTGGCTGTCCCAGCAGAGTCAGGGCCTTATCAGAGGTATTTGAAGGTGATGTAAGCACACACTGGGAGGGCATGATGTGACCTGGGGGAAGGAGAGGGGTCAGATCTCCTAAAGGTAGTTTAAAACCCCCTCACCCAAGATGTTCCTGTGTCTGACACCTCACCATCAGCCCTGCTACATGGCCTTGGAGTAGACACAGAGCCCTGCAGCCCCAAAGGCACCTGCGAGTGCCAGAGCTGCTCATCCCTGACTGATGCCTTAGAGCATTCCCAGGCACTCGCCTTCCTCCTCCTGTCCTGCTTCTCAGCCTTTCTCCACTTTTCTGAATTCATTTCCCTGTCCTGTGACCGAAGAAAACAAAGGCTGATGGAGCCATATGCTGACTCTTCTGGTCCAGGATGAAATGCCATATAAAATATTCCAGCCAGCTCGCCACTGTGTAACTTGGCAGAGTAGCGTGAGTAGCTAATGAGTAAAGCTGAAGTTGGCTGTGCAATTAAAAGTGATATATTGTTATATATAAATGATGAGTTTTCCATCCTCGAAGCTGATAAATTTCTCAGGCTAAATTCCTCAAGCTAAGAGCCTTTTGTGGCCACATTTTTACACAGTGCTATTTTTTTTTTTCCTCTACTCCCCTCCAAAAAAAATGACCAGTTTTCCCATCTACTTAATGGGCTGTAAATACTTTTCTGCTAAGATGAAAAGTCCATTCGATTTGCATTAAATCTTCATCATTACAAGCTCTTGAGAGACTGCAGCAAGGCTGGATACTGACACAGAATACTGCATCTTTTTCTGGAAACCTTCCCTTAAAGATCCCAAGGGGGAAGGAGAAACAAAAAAGGGGCAGTCAAGGGGTGAATAAAACCCCGCGGTTTGGTATTGGGGCACAACTGCTTGCTGGAAAGGGAATTATAAGCCCTGGGGTGTCCTTCCCAGCCTTGGTGCTGTTAGGGCAAGATCTGCCCTGTCTCAGAGCATCTTTGGTGCAGGAGTTTCCCTGATCTCCCAGCCCACGACAAGCCTGTAGACGTGTCCCTGAGCAGTGTCCCCATCGCTGTCCTGCGGCCCCCGCATGCCAAGCAGGGTAGTGACATCTCCTTTGAACAACATCCCACCTGTACCAATCCCACCTTAAGCCCCCCAAAACACGAAAGAGGGCAGAAGAAAGTCCAGCCCCAGCAGCTACTACAGGTCTGGAGAGAACAGCTCTGCCCAGCGCCAGTGCTTCTGACCTGTCCTCTAACACAGAACTGCACGCAGGGGGTTGAGAGCTGCCCTTTCAGCTTCAGGCACAGCTATCATCTCTTCAGCCCCTGATCCTGCCAGCTCCCAGGTCTCTGGATCGACCTGCATCCCTGCACAAAAGCTGCCTGCTTTGCCTTTCTTCTCGGCAAATTACAGATGATTCAGAACATTTGGATGATTTTTGACAATGATGAAGAGTTAGGTCTCAAACTGGAGCGCTGAGCTCAGCGCGGGGCTGTGCTCCAGCCAGAACCCTGCTCTGATTGTCAGCTCTTCCCTTGCAATGGTACTCAGGAATTCTGTTCTTTGCCTGATCTCCTGCACAGGCAGGACATAAAAGCGTCCACAACCTCTTCAGCCATTGTCATGATGTAAACCAAGGGAGGCCACATTGCGGCTGTAAACAACACAGTCCCAATGAATAAATAATTTGTGTGAGGAACAGGGCCACAAGTGCCACCTGTTTCTTGATGAAGATGTGATCAGAGTGCTGCAGAGCAGGCACAGAAGAACAGCTCTGGAGCCTGACCTCCTGCAGACCAGAGCCCAGTGACTTCCCCTGGATTCCTGTGCTGGAGAGGGGGACTGCTGCAGACCCACCAAGCACCTCAAAACCCATCACAAGGGTGCAAAAGGCTTCTGCCCAGGGCCTTCCAGTCTCAATCCAGCTCTCAAAGACAAAACAACACAAGAAGGGAGATGGGGTGGGCAAAGAAATCCCTTCCAGAGGCAGCTGATGCTCACCTGGGAAGGGCTGACAGGCACAGCATCTCCTCCCAGCCGTGGGTGCACAAACCCTCCCATCGAGGCTGTTTATTGTCTCTGCCATAAAAGAGTTTCAATCAAGCTGGGACAGTAAACTCTGGTTTAAATTAAACTGCTCCATTTACTCACGATGAAGGCTGTTTGTATCTGAAACCCTGTCTCGGACAAATAGTGCTTCAGAGCACAGCTTTGTTTGGCTTATAGCATTTAAAGCAGCTGTCTTCATAAAAGCTAATAAAATACCGTTGGATAATTAAAAGCTTTAATTAAAAATGCAAAGTCCAAATAGTTTCATATTAACAAGGAAACTTGTTTTGACATCTGAAATTGCTGCACAAGCTAAATTCCCGTGTATTCTCTCCAGGCTATTTAGAGTTTGCTGCGTAGCTGGAAATGTCTCCTAACTCAGTGCAATCACCATGTGTTGCTGGGGGTGTGCACCAAAAATTGATGCTGCTTGTTTTACAACTTCACTTTTAATTATCACAGTCTGAGGCAGCAGTGGGCTTATTTGCATGGCAATCTCTGAACGAAGCCTGGGGATGGAGCAGCTTGACATGCAGGGGATAAAATGTGTAACCTCCAGGCACGGGCTGCCAAGCTCAAGCGAGAGCTGAAGCCGAGCAGAGCAGCAGAGCCAGCCTTGGGTGGAGTTTCAGCAGCTCTGCCCTTGTGGCACTGGGACATGGGCTGCACACAGTGTCACCACCATGATCCCCTCCTGCAGCCTGGAGCACCCACACACCAGTGCTGGGAAATGGAATTTTGGTGTGGCCTTGCTGGGAATGAAGAGCCCGAGCCTGGATCCAGGAGTTGGTTTTGCAGCTGAATGTGGGAGCTGGGTCTGTGGCTGGTGCCATGTCTGCAACAGCTCAAATGCACGAGTTTTGTGTCTGTTTCTCCTTTTATCCACGTCAGGGTGAGCAGGAGCACACCTTGCTTACATGAAATCTTATTTCTTGCAAGGACAAGCGCAGGCCTGGAAACAGCTGGGGATGTTCCAGCTGTGGTGCACCCACAGGAGCACACCACAGGAGAAAAGAAGCTCCAGGCTGCGAAAAGAAGAGAAGCAGTGCTCTGCCCTGTCCCTGGGATTGCTGGAGGCTCACTGAAGTCTCAGTGCTTCTCAAATCCTCGTTTCAAAGCCCCCTGAGGCTGCAGAGCCCGTGGGAAATCTCTGCTTCATCCACACTGTTCCCTTTGGACCCTCCACAGCATCAGATCCTCCTCTGCTGGGGCTGGTGGGGGTGTGATTTACAGCCCCTCCGCTCCAGCGTCTTGGAGCAAAACACTCCTGTAATGAGCACTGGTGAAACAGCAGTAAATCCATCAGTCCACCCTCGGGAACACAGATCCATAAGGCTTAAAACCAACGGGGACTGATTTAATTGTGTAATTTGGCATTTCTCATAGCACAGCCCGAACAGCCTCTCTCAGCACCAGCTGTTACACACCCATCTCCACGGCAGCTTTTCCTTTAGCTACACAGCCCCTCGTTCCCTGGCCTTTGGCGGTGGAAAAGTCACCCTGGAGCTACTAAGGGGGTATGGTTGTTACTGCCCTTACTTTGGGAACGGGTGCTACTGTCCAGTTTCATCCCCAAGACACCGGATCCTGTTGGACCATTTTACGACTTGATGAGTTTGGAGGTCTTTTCCAACCTTAATGACTCTGTGACTTATTGGCTCGTAAGAAAGCAGATTTCTTTTTCCATTTCACATACTTCTATAGAGGTTTAATGAGAATAAACTTAAAACATTTGGATTTCAACAGCCAATGGCTTTGTTTTGGCCTTTTTTTGGCATTGTATTGGTATTTTTCTCTCCAGGAAAACCATTGAAAATTAAAATCTGGCTTTTGTCCAAGCCTTTAGTGAGTAGTAGAAAAACCATGAGCAGATTCCCATGCCTTGATGCTTTTTCTTTCCCTCTACCCCACCTTGGCGCTCCTGGTTTTGTTTTGTACAGAGAGCACAATAAGCATTTCTCCATCACAGCCCCAAGGCTGGAAGTAGCTGGGATAAAGGCAGTGCCTTGGCACTCACCCTGCACTTGGCCCGGTGCTGAGCAGGCACCTGGATGCATTTCTCTGCCAGGTAACCCCTGGCAAATGGTTTCTTTAGCTCCTGCCTCCTTTCCCCCACCTGCAGAATGCAGAGATGATGGGCTCACCTACTCTGCAAAGTGCTTTGTAAAAGCCTCTTTTTCTTACGGCTCTGCTGACTTCTGAGGGGTGGAAAGTTTGGGTTTCTCAGCAGTCCGTGCAGCTCCCACCAATTTCTGCTCTCAGCTTGACCCGCCCTGCTGAAGAGCCATGGTGTGTGCAGGGAGTTTTCTCAGCTTCCCACTCATTTCTGTCCTGGCCCTGGGTGTGAGGGGCTGCAAAGGTGACTTTGGGTCCCAGACCACACCTCTTACAGCAGTCCCCTCTCTTGCAGCCACTCCCCTGCAGTGATGGTCACTTTTTGGTTGTCTCCAGCTATGTGTCACACGCTGGAGGAAACAGAAAAATAGAAAAGAATAGGTTTGAATCATCAAACTTGTTGGTTTGTTTTTTTTTTTACTGTTAGGGTGGTCAAATAATCGAAAAATTTGCCCAGAGAGGTTTTGGAGTCTCCATCCTTGCAGATGTTCAAACCCAACTGGACCCGGTCCTGAGCAGTTGGTTCCAGCTGAGCTTTCTCTAAGCAGAGGGGCTGGACTTGAACCTTCCAGAGGCACCTTCTAACCACAGTGATCCTGTGCAATTGTCCATGGGGCCTGCACAGGGTCATCCTCCATCCCGGGTACCCAGCAGAGGAGCTTTGCATTTCCAGTCTGCACACAGCCACAGGAGCATTGTCTGTGACTGAGGGAAGCTGTGGCCATGCTAGGTTTCAGTCGGCCACAATAAAACTAATTAACATGTGAAAAATCAAAGGCAAGCTATGCAAGACACTCAAGAAAATTAAACTGAATTGATTTTTCAAGTGGATTAAGATAAGTCACATTTTGCTTCTTTGTACTGTTTTTAGCAGAATTAAAATGACCATGAGTCAGTTTAGTTCTCCTTAAATGAATGAAAGTAAACTGAATCCCTTGTAAGAGCCTCCTACCAAGGAGTTTAATCCATAAACATTTATTTAATTTTGATTTTCTTTCCTAAGTGTCCTAAGCCAATACCTGAGGCTCTCTCTGCAGTCGGTGGCAGGAGACAGATACCTCCGGGACGTGCTCACTGCTGCTGATAGAGGTGTGTGTCCAAGACAGGTGAGAGGCATTTCACTCAGCATCTCCAGGGAATCTTTCACCAAACTCCCCCTAAAATGCAGAGCAGGAAAAAAAACACCAAACCCAGGGCCTACACTCGGGGAAATCACTCCCTGTCTTTGCTTGGGGGGGCAGAGGTGTGATGGGTGGGTGGTCCAGTTGCAAACACCATCCTTTTGGTCCCACAGGTCTCTTGAGGAATAAAAGGAAAGGGAGCAAGGATCACTGCCCCAGCACTACCAGGGCTGTTGTACCTGGGACTGGCTCAGTGTGGGGACTGGGACAGCGGGCCCTGGCTGTGCAGGAACAGCTCCTTGTGCTGTCCAGAGGGTGAGAAACTGCTGGCCAGAGCTGTAGAGGTTCCATCCAAAGGGAGGATTTGGTGAGCACCTGCAGATGTGGGGCCTGATTCCAGCTTCACGCTGGGCAACCCCACATCAGCCTCGCGGCACTTTGGGGAACAGCCCGGGGCTGCACCCCTGCATCCTCCAACCCACAGCCACATACAGGGGTGGGGGACTGAGCCCAGAAGGGTCTTCATGATGCCGAGATGTGCAGGTGGCTCCTGCAGAGCTGCACACAGCACAGGGCTG
Organism: Eulacestoma nigropectus; assembly: GCA_013397775.1. Lineage (NCBI taxonomy): Eukaryota > Metazoa > Chordata > Aves > Passeriformes > Eulacestoma > Eulacestoma nigropectus. Next base: position 140,369 of record VZTE01000681.1, on the reverse strand, counting down.
CTTGTCCAGCCCGGATCAGACACGCTCTCGTGCCGCCTACAGGCGTCAGGGCTGTTTTGCATGGCCGCCTCGACACTCATTTTCCTGAGAAATTATTCCTGCCTGAAACTGGGAGGGGCCGGTTCAGCATCCTAAACACACCACAAGATTCGTGCTTGAGTCCCACCTCTGCGGACATTTGGGGTGCAAAGCACTTTCCAGCACTGATCCCAGGCAGCGCAAGCCCTTCTCTTCATCACTGCTGCTACCCAGTAGTTTTGCCTTTGCTGGGGAAACTGGGGTGCTATTTATACCCTGCTGGGACTTCTGAGGCTCAGCCACGTTACCTTGTGTGGATACAAACTCAGCCAGTTTTTATCTTGCTGAGATTTCTACTGGAGACTTAAAAGGAGCCGGGATAGGGACACCGATAAAGCTCCGGCTTTCCACATCGTAAATCACTATCGGCCGACTGCTGCTGTTTATCACTGTAAAGAAAGACCAGGACAAAGTCAACGTGGGGAAGCCTAAAACCTTGGTCTTTCTTGCCCTCTGCTCTAAGGTGGCATTGGAGTGAGACCCAGCATCCCTCTTGGTACGGGGAATTCCTCCCCTCTGCCTTTGATCATCCCACAACCTGCTAGCGCCTCATCACAACCTGTCACTAAAGCGGGGCAAGAAGCAGCGCTGTCAGCTCTGAAAACATCTTGTGATCACCACGGTTCTCCCATTCCCTGTCAGGATGAGACCTGGAATTATTCAGCAGGAGATAAAGCAGAGTTAGCTCCCAGCCTGACCCTGGTCTTGGGGGACTCACCAGGATGCTGAGTTCATGCATCTTGTCTTGAGTGAGATGGGCTGGGAGTTTGGTCTTTGTTGCTCACACTGCGGGTTCATGCCCTTTTTATCTGGCTGTTTCTCATTCTCTCTGGGCCTGACAAGAAGGTCTCTCCTGGATTTGAAAGACGTTCTCCAGAGAAGTTTTATCAGGGCTTCTGAAAAGTTCCACTTTTAGCAATTAATTAAAAAAAAAAAACAAAACATGAATTTGCCAGCCTGCTGTGCTTGCTGTCACAGCAGCCAGTGTGACGTTGTAAATCCAAAGTGGTGACCTTAACATGCAGAGGGGTAAAGGTGTACTGGTGGGCTCTGGTGGGTTCCAGCCTGGCTCATGTGCAGTTTTCTGGGATTTGTTTTTTCCACTTGGTGACAGCACCAAGCTGTTTATAAGCAAGATGTGCCCTCAGACGCAACTTCGCAAAAAATAAGTAAAAACAGATACCAGACTCCACAACTCACCTGGATAGAGACGGTTTGTCCTTCAACCCAGTGCAAATGCGGGGAACAGCTTCCACCTGGAGGAATTCCTGAGTTCGCTGCACTCCTAGACACAAAATAAACAGAAAGGTCCCCCTGCTTTTGGCTAGGATGCTTGTGTCAGAGGCATCTTGCAGGTGGGTATGGCACAGTGCAGCTGCAGCAGCAGGAAATGAAACTTTTGCTAACAAGTAAACTCAGGCAATGTGCCTTGTACGAATGCAATCCTGCCATCCACGACTTTGAAAACTGCTGGAAGGGGAGTATAAAACAGCCATCCCATCCAAGCTCTTACCTGGGGGGAGAGATTCAAACCCAGAATCTGGAGAGTGGTGGAAGAAGACCTGCCAGGCAGTCAGCGCCCAGCCTCAGAGAGCTGGTGCATGTTCCAGCCCTGCCAACTGCTCCAGAGCATCTCAGGCCGGGTGGAAAACAGCAGGCACAGGGATCCCTGCCAGGGTAAGGCTCTGCAGGCCTGGACTCACACTCAGGCCATTTGACCCTCACCCGTGAGCAGAGCTTTCCAGGCAGCCAGGAAGGTGCAGGGCAGAGCATCCATTGCACAGCACCACGAAGTTTTCCCTTTTTGCCATGAGTTTCATTAAACTTTCCATTCCTACACTTTTTTTTAGAAGTGGAGACCTGCTCCTCCCGAGGGGAGAAAGCAAATCCATACAGGCAAAGGACAAAGAGCATTGTTTCTCAAACCTCGCTCTTTCCCACCTGCCTATCAAACTTGCTCCTGGAGCTATAGCTGAAAACATTTGCTCTTCACTTCCTTGGGCTGATCACTCACGATCAGGTTGCTGGGTGTGGAGTTAAGTGCTCCAATCCACAGGTTGTCAGCTCAGTATCCTTGGAGGGGCTGCAGGTCCAGCAGACCCACAGCTCACTGTTCCCCAGGGCAGCTCCAAACTGCAGGGTGTCACCAGTGCCATCCTTTCTGCTCTCCTGAGTTCTGGCTGCTCCCCCTGAGCCGTTCAACACCAGCCTGCACAGGGCAAATCTGGGTGCACCCTTTGCTTTGCCTTCCCCACCAACAACGTCCTCTGGGCCAGCTTTGTTCCCAGGGGAGATGCTGCCCTCGTGGCCCCACACCACAGGGATGGACACTCAGGTTTGGGGGCAGCTCTCCTGGGAGAGGCACGCTTTAAGTTGTCCCCAAAGCCTGGCAAGCTGGTGCTGTTATCCTGGAGGCCACACCTGAGCTCCTGAGACTCCCCCCAGGAATGCTGTGGCTTCACCCTACCCTCATTATTGCAGGGCAGCTCTGCGAGGAACCTGCTCAGCTCAATCTTCCCCTCAAGCCATCTCAGCCTTCCCACTTTCACCTCTCTGTGTGTACAGTGGGAGCATTTTCTCCTTTCTAACCTCATACAGGTGGTAGGAATCACCAGGGCATGGTGGATGGAAAGTACCAAAATGGGAAGAAATAACTGACCTTTCCTATTATTTTTTGCTGACAGGATATTTGGCAAAAGTTCCTGTTGGCAGAAGTTTGGTTTACAAGCAGTTTTAAAGCAGAGTTCATTCCAACTTCGCAAAAAAAAGTGATTTTACCAGAGCTAGTTTTCACCCACTACTCAGAGCAAAGTTGAGTATTGGGCTGGTCAAATGCCCTGATGTGCTCTGCCTCCAGGCAGCCTGTGCCCGGGTACAGCCTCAGCAAAATCTGGGAGAGAGTGTGAGATTTGGCTTAATAATCACACTTAACACCTCTTCTTGATTTTATAAACCTGGGCTGGTTGTGGCTGAAAGCAAGAAGCAGATGGTTTTAACTGCAGAAGTTACACCCCATTCAGAGGACACTTTTCTGCATAAACTGTTGGGAAAAAAGATCTCTCTCCTTTTCAAGATCCAAGTCCTTCCACTGCCCAGGGTACCCCAGCTTGATCCCATGCAGTGATGCTTTTTGTTTCCTATCCCATGCTCAAACCATCAACCCCTCCTAAGTAGGGATGTGGTACCCAAGGAATTTCTCCAGCAATCATTTCTTCTTTCAGAAAGCCAAAGCCAAGCAAAACCAGTTTTTCTGCCAGCTCATGCAGCTAGGGAAGAGAGAAAAACGTGCTGATAAGCATCTTGGATGGCTTCAGGATAAATTTATGTCTGATCTGTTCCCTAATACAAAATGTTTTGGTTGTTTTCGCTCCTCAGCAATTGCACATGAAAATCGAAGTTAATGAGACGAGGATTAAATACCCTCAGGATGGGGAAATAAACCTTGACTTCTGGCAAGATCTGAGAGGTTTTGTACAAAATAAAGTCATGTGAACAGCAGTGTAAACGCTTCAGTGCGAGATTTCCCACAGCACTTTGTACCTTAAAGCACATTTCACATGCGAGGACAAGAGGAGCATTTGCTTGGCTCCGTCCTGTGATGTGACATGACAGAGCCCTGGAGTCACCAGACATCCCATAACAGTGTCAGGAGCATTTGCCAGGCTGGAACAAGGGACCAGCACTCTCACGTGGGGCAGGAGCCCCACTGGATGCCCCAGGGCATCACTGCCCGTGGGTGCCATAGGGACAAGACCAGTCAGGACACGGGGCAGGTGCACTCCATCCTTGATGATGCTTTGGGATGTGCAAAGCTTCCCATCTCAAGGCTGAGTTTGGGTCATTTTGGGTGCTCCAGGCCAGCAAGCTGAATGCTGGAGGGGTGATAAAGGGGGATAAAGTGGTAACAGCCCCGCAGGCCAAAAGCTGAGCTCCTGTCACAACAGAGGAGAAACACAAGGAAACGAAAGAAATTAAACCACCGGGGAGGGAAATGTGCTGGGGCAGTGCCAAGGGCAGGCAGTGTCCTGTCGCCTGCACAGGATACACCGTGCCCCTCACATGCAGCATCAGGAGATGGAGCCACAGCTCCCAGCCTCATGTCCAGGGCACCATCAGCAACCTGCCACACTCTGTGCATCCAGCCAGGCGGCAGGAACGCCAAGCTGGGATATCTGCTGACATTAATAAGCTTCATTCACCACCAGACATTGAAAGGTGCTTATTTTAACAGGAGAGCTCACTAAATCCTCCTCCTCTGGTTAGGATCAGTTTTCAGCAGCTCTACCTGGAAACACCAACCAGCAGCAGCCTGCAGGATCCCCCCTTGCTGGTGGTCACCTGGGTCACTGAGGCTCCCACAGAGGAACTGGAACACCAAGCTGGGACATCTGCTGACATTAATAAGCTTCATTCACCACCAGACATTGAAAGGCGCTTATTTTAACAGGAGAACTCACTGACCTGAGATAACTTTTGGAAACCAGTCCAGAAGCAGAATAAGGGGGAGAGAGCCAAACCCAAGACTGCTCCAGTTTCCCCCTCTTCTCCCCATCCAGCACAGATGCCCACTGAGCCTCCTGGACAAGCTGCACCCCCCAGACTGGGCCCTGAGCAGAGGCCACATCTCCGTGATAACGCAGCAGCTCCTTATTTCCACTGACACATTCACCACCCTCTAAACACAGTGCCTCAAGCAAGAGGCTTGGGTGAAAATCCACTTCAAATTCATCCTCCTACTCTGGTTAGGATCAGTTTTCAGCAGCTCTACCTGGAAACACCAGCCAGCAGCAGCCTGCAGGATCCCCCCTCGCTGGTGGTCACCTGGGTCACTGAGGCTCCCACAGAGGAACTGGAGAAAGATGCTGGCATCTGCTTGGCCATGAATATGGCAAGAAACAGCCCCGTTTTTCCCGTATCCAGATCTCCCAACCCACTGAGCACACTGTGCTACAGGTTTTCACACACTAGATGTCAGCAGAAGAATAAAAATCGCTCTGGTGCGCCAGCTTAAACCTGGCGGGGATTTCCATTGGGCTGCTAAAACTCACAGCCTGACACCGATAAATCCATTTGCTGCTGCAATAACCAGGCTGGGCAGAGGGCGGCAGGGAAAACCCACCCGGAGGAGACTTGGTGCCTCTGTAAGTCCTGGATGGAGAAAGCCACAACCCCGGCCTGACTCGTCTGCATCAGCAGAATCCTGAGACGCTCGGGGACAGCAAAACTGCATCTCTTTTGCACACAACATTTTCGGTGGTGGGGGATCTGCTGCTGGCCCGGGGCCCAGCCTCTCTAGCAAAGCTGATTTAACCACCCAGCACTGCTCCCCAGCTTCTCCTGCAGACACCTTTGAAGCTGGGGATTATGAAGGTGCCCTGCAGGTACCACCTGCCCCTTGCTCCACCAGCAGAACAACAAACTACAGCATGAAACACCTTTCTACACCAGGAGAAACAGTCCCGTGCTATCAGCCTTTGTATCCTTGTGGTTTATGCAGCAATAAACTCAGACTGCAGCCCTTGCAGCAGAGGGGACTCAATCAGTGTAATAAGCCACCCCAAGGCTGTACCTGCTTGTCCTGAGCTGGGCTCTCACCCTCTCCCAGCAGCTTTTACCCACTTTTGGACAGGACTGAGAGCTGGGAGATTTGAGGTCCTGTGCTGGCCTCTTCGTACAAGAGCAGGAGAATGGATCACTGAGCCTTGGGAAACCCCCACCCCAAACCTCTGCCCCTACAGACTCAGCTGTACCCTCATGGCACTCTTGACTTGGGGCCACCTGCCTGGTCTGGGCAGGGAGCATCTTAGAGCACATCCCGAAATATCCGTGTGGGATTCCCAAATCCAGAGGTGGGCTGCAGCCCAGGGGTCCCCTTCAAGTTATACCAGCGTGTAGAGATGCCCAAGGCTTTGGGGCATTCAAAGTTTTCCTTCCAAACCACACTCTTCCCTAATAGCAGCTGAACCAGCCAGAATGGCATTGCATGTAGGGCAGATGCAGCTTCTCGAATAAATCATGAGTCACCAACTTGCCCCCAAATTCTTCTTCCTGGCTGATGCCCTGGAGATGGATGGGCTCTCAGGGCTCTCCCAGGCAAACTGGTCTCCCTTTTCCCAGGGTCTAGGATTTCAGACCCTCCCCATCCCAGCCCAAGGTGTCTCCCCGTGCGCTGACCCTGCAGGACACAGTTCAAAGCCTCCGGCAGGAAAAACAGGAAAAGCCGCCCCGGCTCTCTCCGTTGACATAGTTTCGGTCTGGTTCTTGGTGTCAAAGGAGGCATTCAACTCCACCTCGGCCCGTGGGCCCTAAGTGCTGCTTGGTCCCTCTCAGCAGATGCCAGGAGGCCCCCCGAGGGAGGACGCCGTGGTGGGGAGCTCCCAACGGGTGCCATAAATTCCTGCCAGAGCAGGATTGGGGGTACCAACCCTCTGCCCTGCTCCAGGGAGCAAATCCCATGTTTAATTGAGGCGTGCAGGGAGAAACCTCTGCTCCCCTCTGTGACAGATCAGGGAGGCACCGGAGCCTTTAAGCATCTCCCAGCTGGAGGGAGCAGCAAGAAAACGCGGAGAGGCTGCAAGGTGTGAAACGAAACCTTCTGCTGGGTTTGCAGCCAGGAGATGGCGACTCAGCCCACGCAGGGCATGATACTTGGGAAATGTGGAGACTCGGTGTCTGCAGTGCCTCCAGCCCTGCTGTGCTGGTGGGGTCACGGCAGAAAGGGCAGCACAGGTACTCGGGCACACACGTGGAGAGCACAGTCCCAGTGCCACCAGCTTCTGGCTCTGGGGAGCGACAAGGAGGAGCTCAAGCGCAGGATCCTTCCCTCTGCTCCGTGCAGCACGCAAGGTATCTGCAGTTATGGGATGCTGCAGTTAGGGAGACAATCAGAAACTCCTCCTGTGAGAGGTTTGTCACCCTCCAGAGCACCAAGACTGCTCTCACCTCACCTCCTGACTTCCTCATTGTCAGCACTCACCATCTACTTATCCCCCCAGGCCCAGCCCTAGCCTCAGGCCAAGAGGTGGGGAGCAGATTTCAATGGCACAGGGAGGCTGCATTTCCTGTTGAGCAGGTTCATGGCTCTGCTCGTCCATGGGGCTTTAGCTCCTGCGGCCAGCTTGGAGCAGGGCAGTGCCCAGGGAAGAGACCCAGCCCGTGTGTCACCCCTGGGTCACCTGGAAGGGTGACACATTGGCCAGGTCAGGAGCTGGAAGCAGGCCCAGAGGTCTGAGCATCCCTGTGAGCATGGGGTCACACAGCTCTGTGATTCCAGAGCTGCCATCCCGTTAAAAGGTGCCCCAGTGATGAACCACTGATCCCTTGAAGATCAGGGGCTGTGCCACCCCCACCAGGGACACAGGGGATGAGCAACACCCCCTAGAACCCTGCTGGGGCTCTCCAAACCAAAGCCTCATCCTCCACAGCCTGCACCAAACACCACATTAACACCCTCACAGAGATCCCAGTTCCACTCCCAGCCCTTCACCTACAGATTTCCTACAGCTGTCTCACATATGACTTTGGGAAGCAGCTCACATCTGAGCAGCTCCAGCCTGGTCTGTGCTCACCAGAGGGAGGTGCTTGGGAGTGGGAGGCAGCCCATCTGCAGAGCAGGGCCTGCCTTTGAAGAACCACCCTCTGACTTTTGGCTTCTCAAAAATGCAACCACAGAAAAGAATTTTTCTCTCCAGGCCTCATCTGGCAGGGTCCTTGCTCTGAGGTCTCAGCTTCCAGCACAAAAGCAAGAAATTCTACCAGATTTAATGCTGTAACTCCCAGGGGCAGATGTAGCACAAAGTAGGGTCCCCTCTGGTTCTGTCTGACATCACTCATCCCCCCAGAGGGCACCAGTCCCACCTCCAGACGTTATCCTGACTGCAGTTGCAGAAGATGCTTCAGCTCTCCGATGCCTTTTGCATCCATCAGCTCTTTCCCACATCTCCTTCCCACTCCTCACGCTGCTGTTTGCTGGGTCTGTCACCAAATTCATCAGCATCACGCATGGATGGAGACTTCCTGTGGGTCACACACATCCTATTGTTGACCTCATGCTCAGTCTCCCTGCCCGAGCACACACAGTCCCAGCACTCAACAGCATCTGTCCTTCAAAAACCACTTTCCCAGCGTGTATCCACCTGGGACCTTCTGGAACTCACCACACACTGACGAGGCCAGCACGTCCACAGGTCAGTTGTTCTGTTGGATCCATGGCCAGACTCACGGTGCCCAGGTCACGCCCAGGCCAACAAGGCAAACGACGCCCCTGTCCTGTGCAAGCATCGGAGGCAGCTGGCATTCCCCTCCCAGCTGGGGACGAGCCAGCACAACACGAGCACTGGGGCTTTTTCTCCAGGGCTGATGGGACACGGAGCCATGGTGCATCTCCCAAGCCGAAGTCAGAGCAGTGCTACTGTAAATATGCTGCTTTGGGCCCATTCAAACACCTTCTTGCAGATCAAAGCCTTGGGGAAAGCAAGGCCATGTTGACCCCACTACACAATCATGCAGGGGAAGTCAGAAGAGGGTCCTGCAGCCTTTTCAACCCCCCCTGCCCTGCCAAGAGCTGCTGTCAGCAGCAGCTGGGGGGACAAAGTTGTTGAAACAACCCTTTCCCGTTCCTCCCCCCACCATGGGGTGATGCAGCACTGGCTTCATGGCTTAATGTGAACCAGCTTTGGTAAATATAATGAAATCATAAAAAGAGGGGAAATTTCAGCACAAAAGAAGCGGAATCTCTCATGCAACTGTACTTCCCCCTCAGCCAAACTGATGTGAACGGTGGATGGACCCTGATTCTCATGGGAACTCATCCACTTGCTGTTTATCTACAATGCAATAAAAATAATATTAAAAATAGTCTGTGGAGTAGAAAGAGCAGGAAAAAAAATTTGACACCTGATGCTGTTCTTCTCCCTTGTCTGAAACCCAATAGCTGAGCTCTGGGAACAGGCATGTCCATGCGATTACAGCTCAGACACTCCCAGACCTTGTCTTGAACAGAAACTGAGATGAAATTATCCTTTTAGAGGACTGAAATGTTTTTATGAGGTTATTGAAGCAGCAGGTATGGTGCTGCCATCTCACCCTGGGACCAGAGCCCATCGCTCTGTTCCACCCTCTTGTAGTGGAGAGAACAGATGAAAATATCAAAACCCACAAGGCATCAAGGCATTGTGTTAAAAGGCAGCGTTGTAAAAACCTAAATGCTGCAGGAAAGCCTAATTTTGTAACATTCAAACCTCTCCAAACTACATAAAAGAGGGAAAGCTCTCATAAAATGCTGAACCCAAGTGCCAGAGGGACAGGGCAGTGCTGGAGCTCCAGGCATGTCCCCCAGACAGGCTGTGCTCTTCAACACAGACATGTGGTTTGCTGAAGAAGTTTTGAATTAAGACTGCTGGGGAGAAAAGCAGCAGGCTTGGGAATCTCTGCAAATCAAAGGTGGAGAGGGAGCAAGGTGCAAGTTCCTCCTTGCACTGAGCCTTGGGTTCAGGTCTGGACTACACTTTCCCCGGGCACTGCCTGGCTGGGCAGCACCTTTGCTGTTACAAAGTGAAGCTTTTTCAGTCATCATTCACTTTTACTCCTTTTTACAAGTTTTAGTAACACTCCCATAAACAGGTTTTTAATGCCATCCTTTTTCTCTGACACACTGCATGTTAAAGATTAGCAGAGGCTTTTTATTGCAGGTAATAAAGAACCCTGATGTCAAATATTTTAACAAGCCAAGTGCTCAATGGGAAAAGCCCAAGGGGCTCCAAATGCATTTCTGCTCTGCAGCCTCTGTCAGGGAGAGGGGGAAGAGACAGAGAGTTTTCTGGGAAGATATCTTACATTTTATCTAATTTTTGGAAAAGGACAAAGTGGCTCCAACCACACTACTGAGCTCAGGAGCTTCCCAGCCAGGCATTTCCCACACTCTGTGCAGAGCTAGCTGTTCCCCCCCAGCATCTTCACGGATTTGTTCAAGGGAGACACTACCCAAAGAAAAGAGTGAATTTGGGCTTGTCTTCTGTGAGCTGCAGTTTATCCTCTCCAACACATCCGCCCAGAGCTGCCTGCAGCCACGCAGGGACAAGCAGGAGGTTGATGCTGCACACACCATATGACCCCACAACAGTGATGCCTTATCAGGCTACCCAGAAACAGAGACCAGACAGGAGTGAGGGAATAAAGGTGGATATTTATCTGAAAGGCCTTCAAAGGTGCACCCTGGGGAGCCAAAGGCCACATCCAAGCTGGACCCCAAGATGGACCCCGAGTCACGAGTTCTTCACACTTTGATAGGTTTGGTTCATTTGCAGATCAGCATCAATTGGCCAATTCAAACTTGAGCTGATGATGGAATTTCTTCCATTTCTCCCCCTCTCCAGAGGCCCTGGTTTGCACCTTTTGGGCCTGGGACAGCCTGAGTGTCCTTGAACAACGAGCTGGGAGAGGCTTTGTTGTGGCTGTGTGGCACAAGAGAGCAGCAGGCAACAGGCTCCAAGGAACTCCAGAGTCCCACACTGGGCAGTGCAGGATTTAAAAATGTAAAAGCTGGAACCTAAGGCATCAATGGGGTTTTCTTTCCCAAGTGATGCTGCTGGCTGGAGGCATCACATCCCTTGGCTGCAGCCAGTGGGGAGGAGGAGATGGTGAACCCCAGCACCCATCCCACCACCCTCACAGCACCCAGCAGAGAAAGTGCCTTTTGCCAGGGCATGGGGCGCCTCGGCCCGGTGACACCCGTGAAAATGAGCCTCTGCTGCTCTTTGGTCAGAGCATTTCGGTTCCTGACCAGGACAGCTGGGAGAAGCAGGGCTTGGCAGCTCTGCTTGCTGCTCTCCACAGCTCCAGCGTCCCCCTGCCTTCTCTGCTCCTTTGCACACCCCGGGTCCCTGATGGGTACCACGAGCGGAACATCCTCGCACAGCGTCCCCCGCTGCCGAGCATCCCTTCGGATTTACTGAGAAAAAAACCGGGCAGAGGCCATTCCAAACGCGTTCGGGGATGGGCTCTCCGCCCACACACAGGATTAGGTTTCCACCCCTCAGCTCGCTTTCAGAGGGGGCCGCAGCCTGAGAAACCAGGAAGAGCCGCACACACACGAGAACAGCCCACGCAGTCGCTGGAGCAGCTGCCAGAATTATCACTGCCCACAGACTGAAGAGGGAAGAGCCTCGTGCCGTTCTCCGGGCGCCCAAACACTTTTTCCCATTCCCTTTCCCCTCTCCTCCCCCGCGCACCCACCCATCCCTCCCGGCCGAGGCCGAGTGCTGCACAAGGCTCAGCCCCACGAGCAGGAGGCTTCGCAGCGCTGCTCGCACGGGCAGGGAAGGAGTCCTGCAGAGAAGGATGTGTTCGCCAGCAAGACGTGATCTTGTTGACATTGCCTGCAAAGCCATGGGACCACAGAATCTGTAAGGTTGGAAAAGACCTCTAAGATCGTCAAGCCCAACCAGGGCTGCAGGGACCTGCCGAAGCCCCGCTGCAGCGCCACAGGACCCGCAGTGCCCTCCCTCCTCCTTCCAGCCCTGCTGAAATAAGCAGAGCTGTTTCTTCGCTTTCCCATGACTGGATTCCCCTGAAAACAGCAGAAAACACTTGTGCTGATGGTAATTAATCTGACAAGAAGTCAGGAGACACGGATTAAATGTCTCGTATCACTGGGGATCACAGATAATTGTAAAGATAGGCTCTGTTACAGAGTTGGCAGTCTCAGTGTGCATTTAGAGATCAAGGGACAGATAACCAACCTTACCCTGGGATTCACCAAAGCCTCGGTGGTGATTCCCCACCACTGCTGGAGGTCACACAAACACACCCTCACCCCGGGTTTGCTTTGCAGGGCTCCCCATCCTTCTGGGGTGGCAGGCAGGGCCCAACACATTTTGGGCAGCTACCATGGGGGAGCGTGGGGACATGGGCACACTCCTGGGAAGGGGAAAGGCATTTCTGAAAGCTTTGAGTTCTGGCCCATCCCTGGTCCCAGCAAGGTGAATGACCAGAGGGAGACAGAGGAGTTGTTCAGGTACTGACCTCCTCCAGCAATGGTCCCCCATGGTCCAGTCCCTCTTGCTGAGACCCCGAGGGTCTCCCCACTCAGCAGAATGAAGCACCTTCCTAAGGCCTCTGGGAGGGTCACTTGTCTCTTTCCACAGACTAACCCAGGCACTTCCATAACTTCCATTCTCATAAATATTCTGTATTCTGTAAGAATGCAGCCACAGCCCTGCACTGCCGCAGCCAACTTTCTCTGGGAGCAAATCAGCAGCCACAACTTTCTCTGCCATACAAGTCCCACATCACAGGTCTCTACAGATGGTTCTGATTAAGAAGATTTCTCCCAGCACCCAAATTGCCCTGAAAACCCTTCGAAGTTGCATTAGGTGACACCTTTCGTTAAGCCTTCAGCACCCGCTTCAAGCCAGTCTGAGGGAGCTTGGAAAAAATCCACAGGCTGTGATAGCAGAGCAAGGCTTGCAGCTTTCCAGGTTGATGCCAGGTAAGTGCTCTGAAGGTGGACGCTGAAGATTTGGGTTGTTTGACCACTTATTGAGAGCAGCACAGTCTTAGAAATAGAAGAAGGTGTCCTTGAAGAAGGACAGGCTGCAGGTGATGCGGCATTTGCATAACAAACGGGAGCAGAATATGACAATCGGCCCTCAAAGGAGCAGAAACCATCTCTGATCACTTTTTCTAAGAGTAGATATATGAAGTAGATGCTTGGTAACCCATCTGCAACTGCACATCATCCTTTTGGGATAATCCATGCAAACTTTGCAGCCAGCATCCATAACCACACAACCCACCCCCGGCTCCTGCACCGCTACTGCTTTGGATCTGTCTTCCAGAGGACTTTCCTTTTTTATCTGAAACATGAAAAGCTGAACTTGGACCCGAGATCAGAGTGGTTGTGCTTTAGCTGTGCAATCACTGGAGTTTGCTGAAGCCGAGCAGGCCCTGACAGCACAGATGTGTCTCTGAACAAACGAGCCTGGGCTGTGCCTCAGTCTTGGAGCACAGGGAAGGCTGTGGCTGGTTTGGGGTTTGAGATGGCTCCTCTCACCACAGCTCTTGCTTCCCGTTAATCAGCATGGGATAAGCTGACCTCGCTGCAAATGCAGTCAGTGGCATCGGGATCTCAAAATTGCTCAGGGCATCTGCTGGTTGGCACTAGCTGGAGCAACCTATCGATTTTCTTTCCTCAGAGCTGCCAGGTTTTCTCTTCCTTTCGTATCTATGTCTGCAAAAGCCAGAAGTTTTCTCTCCCTAAGTGCTGAGGTGGAGAGATCAACCACATTGAAAAAACAATTAAAACCAGAGGTCAGTGCTGTGCTCTGGGGAGCCAAGTCCTTCAAGGGAGGGCTGGGGTTCAGCCACCGAAGCCAGGACCCTGCAGAACCTGCTGGTGGCAGTTCCCCAGGACATCTCCAAGATGATTTCTCTTCAGGAAGCACCTGTGCAGCTGCTGTCCCTCTTTCATCACCCTGGCTCAACTTCTCCGCCTGCAAAGGAGAGACCGTCCACCACCCCATTGCCAATCTGCAGCTGCCTGCCCAGTGCCCGCAGCATCCCTGTCCCATCCCCGCCTCTGGGAACAAGCTCCACCAGTAAAACACCCTCACAGCATTGCTGCCATCAGCTTGCATTACTCTGATTCCAGCTGGGACAAACCAGGAGACCGGAAAACAAGACTGAACCAGCCTCTCACTCACGTGTTCCCAGCAGCCTCTCAGTGGGCAGGAAGGTTTTGCTAGTTTGTTGTTTTTTTTTTTAATACAGAGAAAGCAGAGACCTTGACCAAGGGTATGCAGAGTTCACAGTGGGCCAGGGCAGCAGAGATGCTGTCCCACTCCTGGCCCTCCAGCATTACTTTCTCCTCTAAAACTCAGCACAGGAAGGAGGACAAGAGACTCCCAGAGAGAGTTAGAGACCCAACATCGATGGGAGCTGAGAGCTGAGCACAAAGCAGTTTCCCTCTCTGCGTACAGACCCCACAGGGTAAGATCCCAGCAGAAATCAGAGTGAACTGCTTTCTCCTCATGGACAAATCTCCCACTGGTCCCACCATCCTGACCGGGACCAAGCAGGGATGGCGTAAGGATCACTGAGTCAGGTGCTGTGCCCAACACGCCCATACACGAGCTGAGCAACCACATGAAATTTCCCCAGGGAACTCTTTTCCAGGCTGGCCAGTAGATGGGGATGGAAGAGCAGCCAAGATCTGATCTCTGATCCATGGGCAACCGTGTTCCTCCAGCCTGGCTGCGTCCTGATGGCTGTCAGGGCTCAGGGGGCACTCAAAAGTGGCTGTTCTGGCCATGTGCAGGGCAGGGCTGAGGTGGGGCTCACACAGGGTCTGCACGACTTGGAAGCAGAGGAAACACTCCAGAGTTTAAGTGTCATGCCCAAGGCAGCAAGTGTAGGGATAAACCCTAAAATAACTCGACCAGATGTCCCTGGGGTCTGCCTGTCCCCAGTAATCCAGGGTGTCCTCGCCATGGATGTCCCCAGTGCTTGATGGAGAAGTTAAAGAGGACCAGAGAGCAGATCCAGGTCCAGGTGCCTGCAGCACCACTACCCAGTGAAACCATGGCCAAGGGCAGCTCCTGGCAGGAAAGAGAACCCTGAGAGCCCATCCCATGCCCCTGCTTGCCTGTACCTGCACGCTGTAACCTCCTGAGAGCACTCAGCACCCACCACCCAGATCCGCTTGTGTTCAGCCAAGACACTGCACGGAGGGAAAATTTGGAAACCCCAGGAAGAGCCCAGAGGCAACAGAGAAAACTCCCTCAGCTCAAACACATTCAGCTCTGCCCCTCGATGGGGGGCCAGGTGCGTTGGGTTCCCCCTGGTTTGTCCCGTTCAGGATTTGCCCAGTGGATGATGATGGCCAGTGAGCCGGATGGGCAATAAGGAATGGCAGGACACTCGCCAGCACAGAAAAGGAACATGTGGGTTTCTGTGGGTTGCTGGTGCCTTTGGACACAGCACTGGTGCAGAAGGGCTTCCCCCACCGGAGCTGGGCTGAGCAAACCCCAGAGCCTCCTGCTTTCACCCTCCAAAATAAAGAAACAGGAGCAAACAATGAGCGACACTCAGTGCCCTGCCCCTGAGCTCTGCCGTGTCAGGAGCTGTCATTATGTCGATGTGTAATTATACCATTAATTACTGACCATAAAGCTCTAAAGAAAACAGACCTGAAATGAATCTAGTGCTGGAGCAAAGTCCTGAGAGATAACTCTGTGGCTGCTAAGGTGATGGAGACTGAGCTTCAATTTCTAAACCAAAATTGAATTTGCAATTAGCTCGCCTTGTTGCCTAAATCCCACAAAAGACCTTCCTGCATTTAATACCAAGAAGGGATGTCTCTGAGCTGCCATCAACCACAGAGGCTTACAAAAGCCAACTGGAGCAGAGCGGAGGGAGCAGAATCCCAAACGTCTCCTTGGGCTGAGCAAGGCTCTTGTTTGATTTTGGATTTGCTGCACACTCAATGTACATCTCCGAGCAAGCCACTTAATCTGACCCTGGCCCAAAGTTTAGCTGTCTGTCAAATGTTAGAAAAGGGCTTTGTCTCCCTCACAAGGACTCGGAGGTTTAATTACTGGCTGTGCCAAGATGCCCTTAGGTGGAAGCTGCAATGCAAATGTAAAGTATCATTATTAAAGCTTAGCAAATAGCTCAAATGTTTTTCTGCAGCAACTCCTTCGAAAAGAAATTAGATTCCTTTCTGGTGTGTTCGGGCGTCTTTCCAGGCTCTCTTGTGGTGACACTCGTGAGCAAGTGGGGAACTAAGAATATGAAGGTCATTCACCAAAAGTCAATGCCCAGCTCCTAAACCTGAGCCTCCGCACGGAGCCTCGCTCCTGCCACAGCCCCAGTGTGTGCCCAAACCCGGCACCAAGGGAGGCAGGGGATGGGGCTGCACCCAGGCAGGGGGGCCCATCAGCTGCCTGTGGACACATCCAGCCCATCCAAACAGCCCAGGGACCCTTGGGGGCGTGCAGACATCAGCCACTGCCTTCTGCACTGTCTCCAGTGCGGATCCTTGCGGATGCCTCCCAGCCTGGGCACTCTCGAGGCCTTGCTGAGCCAGGGGAGCACCAAAGAGGAGAGAGAGAAGGGAGAGAGGCTTTGCTGAAAACGTTTTCAGAGGGAGCCACACATCCCAATCAGCTCACGCTACGCAAATCCAGGTGATTTGAGCCATTTCATGCTTGCCCCTGAAAAGTCTGGGACAAACATTTACATCATAAATTCCTTGGGATGGCTATTCTCTGGGGCTGGGCAGTTGCTACAGAGCTCCAAGAGTTTATGAGGATCTGACAAAACCTCCCAGCTCCTGCTGTAATCACCCAGTACCTTCCTCAGCACCATGGGCTGGACTGTGGCCCCTGAGTCCCAGACCAGGGAAGCACAGGAGCACTGCCACAGCCCTGAGCTCCCCAGCAGCCTCGTGTGAGTGGGAACAGCACGAGGAGGAACATTTTCAATTAGCTTTACAGAGAACATTTGCCTGAAACTGGATGCTGTGTGAAACTCCTGAACTCTCCTTTTTCTTTCAGAGCTGGGGGTGAGGCAAGGGAGGGACAGGGCGAATTGGAAGAGCTTTTTATTTATTCAGATCGGAGTTGCACTGCTTTGGAGTATGTGTGGTTTGGCCAGGCAGAGCCAGAGCAGGATAAAGGAGCTCCTGCTGTGCTCCACATCCAGGCTGCTCCATGGGACTGGACAGAGACACAAAAACAGAATGCCTGGTGCCCATGGAGGAGTCGGCCTCCAGGCAGCCCTTGGGCTCAGCCACACGGTGCCTGCGTGGCACAGAATCACACAATGGTTTGGGTTGGAAGGGACCTTGAAGATCATCTTGTCCCACCCCCTGCCTTGGGCAGGGACACCTCCCACTGGACCAGGTTGCTCCATGCTCCGTCCAGCCTGGCCTTGGACACTTCCAGGGATGGGGCAGCCACAGCTTCTGTGGGCAACCTGTGCCAGGGCCTGCCCACCCTCATAGGGAACAATTTCTTCCCAATATCCCATCTAACCCTGCCCTCTGGCAGTTTGAAGTCATTCCCCTTTGTCCTGTCACTCCAGGCCCTTGTCCAAACTCCTTCTCCAGCTCTCCTGGAGCTCCTTTAGCACCTTAGGTCTCCTTGGAGCCTTCTCTTCTCCAGGCTGAATAACCCCAGCTCTCCCAGCCTTGTGTCCAGAGCAGAGGAGCTCCAGTCCCCAGTGTCACACATGGGCCACCACCCTGACACACATCACCT
Source organism: Eulacestoma nigropectus (assembly GCA_013397775.1). Lineage (NCBI taxonomy): Eukaryota > Metazoa > Chordata > Aves > Passeriformes > Eulacestoma > Eulacestoma nigropectus. The sequence goes on along the minus strand of VZTE01000681.1, from coordinate 123,033 downwards.
GCTCGGGGTTGGGGGCTGGTGCTGCAGGGTGGATGCCAAGCAAAAAGTGCAGCAGGGGAAGGGCAGCTGGACCTGCCGAATGCCCAACACCCCCACGCTTTCCTCGTGCCTTGAGGCTAAAGCTGCAGCGCCTGAAGCCCGGATCCTTCCCCTGGCTCTGATGAAGATGTCCTTGGTGCCAGTGAGTCAGATCACCCTCAGTTCCAGTTCTGGGACAGTGTGTCCAGACAAGGATGCCCTGCCTGCCGTGCTGCCCACCGTGTTGCTCCTTACCCACCACAGCTTCCCTGCGCCCCGATTCCAGCACGCGCTGGGACGTGATTTATTCCATCTAATTAACTTCTTCTTCCCTCTGTGGCTGATTTCTCCACAGTCAGGGCTCCATGGCCTCTCCAGCCCGCTGAGCTGCCAGCACAGTTTTTGTTTCAGCACTTGCCTCTCCCAACAGCCCCATTTGCTCCTGTTCCCCACAAAGGCACCCAGTGCCAAGAGCAGCATTACTGGAACCAGCCAGGGCTACAGCACAGCAGACTCAGCTCCTGTCCCACCGTGAACCCCTCTGAGGTTTCTTTGTTTGTGTTTTCATTTGAAACAGCAACAATTAGGAAAACAGCAAGAGCCTTTTATTTAATTTGTTTTTCCTCCTTGGCTGGGCGTTTCCTCCCCAGACACCACCCTGCAAAGGTGCCTCAGCCTCCGCATGGCTCTGCAGGTTCCAAAACATTCACAGCTGTCACTGCAGAGCAGAAACTCTCTTGAGGAGAGATAAACACAGGGGTTTTTCATCTGCAGCTGACAACTGTGGCTGCATCCTTTGGGACTCCTTGGCTGTGATTTTTCAGCAGTTCTGGGCTTCCATCCTCTTGCTGAGAGCTCTACACCCCACTTTTCTCTTTGGAGTTCCCAGTGTGTGCCTGGTCCTCTGCCAGCAGATGTCCTGATGGCTGTGTGGCCCATGCCTGCACTCCCAGCTGAGCCACAGATTCTACAAATCCCTCACGGCTGAGGCACTTGGTTTTTAAAATCTGTATCTGCCATGCAGACTGTGACAATGTGAAGAAGTAAGAGCATTTGTAATTAAAGAAACCCATTGCAAATTACTTAACAGCACAAGCTCACGCCAAGGCTGAGGCTGTTAACAGTCTGAAGCCATTCAGCCAAGCCACACTCAAGCCACGACAAGTCAGAAAAATAAAGTTAATAAAATATCCTTGAAATGAAATGCAGGTCATGGTACTTGATCTGCATATTTATAGAAGCTGAGCCTAATCCAGCCAAACTTTCCAGAAAAAAGATCTTGCTCGTCTTTGATCCTGCCTGTGCCTCCTTGGGGAATATCAGTTTTCCTTCAGCAAAGTTAGACGGGATTAAGAGTCACCTTAAAAGGAGCAAGATCTGCACTGGGTGGGGAAGTGATGGAGAGCTGTCCCTTGAAGCTGAGGGATGTTGAGCTGGCGCCACGGGGCAGCTCCTGGGCACACTCTGGGCACACATTTGCAGCACTTCAGGCAGCCAAACTTTACACTCTCCTGGCTGAGGTCACTGCAGCACTGAGGTGCTACTGCAGCACCTGCCGATCCAGCGTTAAATTCCGTGATCAGCTGAAGCAGGAAGAGCCTTTCTGCCTCCAGGGCCCGGCTCAATCTGCTGAGTCCAGCCTGGAGCCTCACGGCAAAAAATTCTCCTGGCAACTCAGTCATCCAGCACCGGATAATGACATTTTTGCAGAAAACATCAACCTTCAAAGAATCCCCCTCACGCCAGCAACAGCGAAAATGATGGTGAGGAGCATGCCCAGGGCTTCACACCAGGATGGATCCTGCAGGCTGGAGGCAACCACCTCCTGGATCACATTATCCCCTGCTGCTGCTCCAGCTGTGCTCCTGCAATGCCACAAGGCTCCATTTCCACAAAAAACAGGGCAGGGAAGGCAGCCCCCCAAGCAGTGTGGCTTGTGCCTCCTCCCCTGAGAGCCCTGAGGAGAGACACGAGGTGCAGAACCCCTCTGTTCCAGAGCACCTGGGTGGCTCTAAACCCTGCAGGGTTTAGTCAAGCTCCTTCTGTCGAGGCGAGGGATTTAGCACAGCGGGTGTGAAGGAGTGTGTCTCAGGCTAGGAGAGCAACCACTTCACCCCAGCTGGAGGTTTGGGGGAAGGAGAAGTCTTTGAGACATCAGCTCTTGGAAGTTTAAGATGCTTCTCTGCAGTACCGGGGGCTGGGAGTTTGTGCGTTTGCAAATATAAATACTTGTGCAAGGATGAGGGAAACCACAGATATTATTCACCCCAAAATTGCCCAGGAAGTGGCTCCAGAGGTTACATTCTTAGCTACAGAGTAGCAGGAAAATGCGGTTTCAGGCCAACAGGACCAGTGGTCTCAATGTGTTGAGGCCAAGTGACTGAAGTGAAAATCAGAGAACCATTGCGATAAAACCGGTATTATTGAGGACCTCTCGCCTAGGCTGGGTCCTGCAGAGTTCTGTGAGAACCAAAGCAGTGATACCAAGCCCTGGCCCAGCCCCCCAGTTTGGCCAGTGCACATCCCCAGTCTGAGCTGGTGTGACATCACCACCCTCTTGCTGCTGCCTCCAGCCCCAACGCCAGCCCTTGCTCCGACCGTCCTGTCCTGCAAGAGCCCACGTGTGGGTCATAACCCCCGTCCATCCTAGGTCACAAGGGACATCTTGCTGTAGCAAACACCATCCCAAAGTCTGTGCAGCCCTGCAGGTAAGGGCTGCAGGCAGGATTCAGCCTTGGGCTTTGCTCCTGGCTTTGAAATCCCCCCCCCCCCCACCACCCACCGTCCCTGTGTGAGTCCCTGCCCG
>VZTE01000681.1:58081-120169 GCA_013397775.1 Eulacestoma nigropectus | reverse complement strand
CCCCCCCCCCCCCATCATCCATCGTCCCTGTGTGAGTCACTGCCTGCAGGCACGGTGATGAAAACAATCCTTCATCCCCCTGGCTGTGCCTGTGCTCTCTGGAGACAGCGGGTTGCATGCTGTCACCACACAAATATGACAGTTTCTCTCTCTCCTGGCTGCAGAGGGAACCAAAGTGAACAAGGGCCACTGAGGCTCAGAAACCAGGAGGCAAATCCTGAGCACCATGCAGCACACACCACCCAGCGTGCACAGTTGTGCTTGCAGCAGGAGGGTATCCAAGGGCTTTCTGAATTTTTGTGCAGCAGTAAAGCATCAAATTTATTCTCTGCACTCTGATCCTTTCCATCCCCTTCTCTCTGCTTCCACTCTCCATTTTAATATATTATCTATTTCAATATGCTAAAGCACGAGCTTTAACCCCCCTCCACGTGCATTCTAACCCACACCCATCTCCTGGTCCCTGCTCACGCCTGGGGCTGGTGCACTGCAGAGCAAAACATCAGCTCCAGCTCTGCTCACCACACGGACAGGAGTCACAGGGTGCTGCAAAGAGGGAATCGGACTTCTCGCCTCCCCACACATGGCCAGAGATGGTGGTGATCCAGAGCCACTGTGGCAGGAAGGAGTTTGGGGGTGAAACCATCCACCCAAGGCTCAGGGCAGTCCAGTTGGCAGCAAGAGACCTGTGGGCAGAACCCAGCTCCAGCCGGGGCCTCGTCCAGCCTGGGGACACTGCAGCCACCTCCTCCTCCTCAGAGATGGTGGCTCAGATGCTTGGAGAGCATTGCAAGGACAGGGAAGACCAGCTCCAGGCTGCAGCTCAGCCTCACTGCCCAGCACACTGCAGGGATAAGCTGAGGCACACATGGAGCTTCTCCACCCAAAACGGGACTTTCAGCAGGCTCAGGCCCTGGGTTTACAGCCAGAAGGGAAGCAGGGGTTTGTCTGTAGTTACACAAGAAGTTTGTGGAGAGGAAACGAGCCCAGTTTTTCCAAGTCCTTGATTATCCCCCCAATAAGGGGATGCACAGCACTTCCTCTGTAAGCCGCAGAGATTCTTGGAGGCGGGAGGTGCCAGGTCTCCCCCTCTGAGGTCAGGGAAATGCCGGAGGCAGCCAATGCCTCCCCCTGCTTTCCCACCTCTCCTCACAGAGCACGGGGGAGCCGTGGGCAGGGGGCTGCCCCGCTGCACCCCAGAGTCCTGCAGAGCCCCATCCTGAGTCATGGAGCGCTCCGGCCCCAGCACATTATATCAGGATGAATCACTCACTGACCTCTGCCTTCCACAGTGTTCGGTTTCTAATTTTATGGGCTGTATCAGCAGGGTTATTGAATCCAGATGTCTGCAAAATGCAACTGCAGCACACAGAAAGCCACAAGGAAAGGCGTTGGTGGCGAGGGCCGGGGCATGTGGTTCATTTTTCATAAGCAAACCCTGGCTTCGGAGGGAGAGGAAGGCACCTCCTGTCCCCTGCCTGCTCAGGGCTCTGCAGGAGCAAGTGATTTCCATCGGCCAGCTCCCATTTCCCTCACTGACTTATCCTTGCCCTCCCTTTACCTGAAAGCATCTGTTCCGCCAGGCAGCGGCTGCACGGTCACGTCAGGCTCAGGTGGGTCCCACCTTAGGGAGCTTTGGGAGATGCTGCAGAAATGTGGGTCCTGTGGAGCCTCTGCGCCTTGGCAGGGACACGGTGCTGCCGTGGGATGGGCACTGGGCTGGAGCAGAGCTTCAGCTTTCCCAAACTGACCTCTCAAGCACAGATCCCTCATGGCACAAGCCAGCCAGGGGCAGCAACACCTGGCAGCTGTCAGTGATGGGCATCTGGTTTGCATAGAGCACAGCTGGCTCTGAGACAACACAAGAGCATTTGTCCCTCCAAGGGGAGGAGTAAAGAAAAGAAAAGAGAAAAGAAATATCCAGACCTTGCCTAAACTTCAAAGAGAAGCCTGTGGAGTGACCTGCCTGCAGTGGGGCCAAAGGAACCCACAGCACTGCCCGTAACATGTGGGTGGTTCCTGAGCATTGACACGACATGGGATTGGGGGCACCAGTGGATAGAAAGGATTATTTCTTTATTTATTTGATGTTTTTAAAGATCTTCCCTTCCCTTCCCTTCCCTGAAACTTCCCTGAAACTTCCCTTCCCTGAAACTTCCCTGACACTTCCCTGAAACTTCCCTTCCCTGAAACTTCCCTGAAACTTCCCTGAAACTTCCCTTCCCTGAAATGTCCCTGAAACTTCCCTGAAACTTCCCTGAAACTTCCCTGAAACTTCCCTTCCCTGAAACTTCCTTTCCCTTCCCTTCCCTTCCCTTCCCTTCCCTGAAACTTCCCTGAAACTTCCCTGAAACTTCCCTGAACTTCCCTTCAGCTCTGACATGGCAGACCTGACCTGAGCCTCTCCAAGCTGGGGATTCCCAAGAGCTGCGTGTGGATGCACATCCCCCAAGGGATGGTGCCCAGCTCCCTCCATCACCAACAGCTTTCTGCAGCAGTGCAGACCCTGATCCTTGGTATGAAAACGAGCAAGGTTGTGTTCAGGACCCAAACTGACAGCAACAGACCATAACCCAAATAACTGCATTTCCTGCTTAGCTCCACTGTACAGTGACCCCAAACAAATAACTCACTGCCAGGTTTCAGTTCACCTGACACCGTGCACTGACATTTCTTCACCTTCATGAGAAACGCTGGCCTCCAGGTGGAAGATTTCTAGTGGTGACTTGCTTCATGCTAACTGAAAACCCCACAAACCCTTACTTGGCTCTTGCGAACTAAAAGTGACTGCAAACTGCTGTCGGGAGATGAGCAATTTGGCTGTCTTGTCCACACCTTGGCCTCCGGTCCTCCTGAATAAGCCCCAAGAGAACATCTGCCTTCTACAGAGGGGCCAGCACCAGTCCCCTGCACAGCTCGTGGGAGGTGGAAGATACACCAGTGCTTCATTCTGAGCTTCTCCCTGGCATTGTTGGGATGTCTGTGGGGAATTTCTCTGCACCCACCTGCTCTCCTGCTGCTGTGGGGCTCAAACTGAGCTCAGACCTGGCTGGTAAAGGCCTCCTTTGCTCTCAGTTTTTCCCTGCAGCTTCCACCTCTCACTGCTCAGGACAGATGGAAGTTGTGCAGAGAAGCAGGGATCCAGGAACACATATGGGTTTTCTCATTGTCTCCTTTGTCACCTTGGAAAGAGTGAGGTATGATACATAAAACAGGGAGAGATGGTAATAACGAAGTTGACCTTCACCGTGGTATCCCATCCGACACGGCTGCGCCTACGCCGAGTCTCTCCCGACCTTGGCTGCTCTTAGGGCTCCTCCTGCCTCCCAGGAACCCAGAAATGAGTCCCTTAAAGCAGTCAGAGGATCTGGGCTGGTATTTCTCCTGCACACAAGTCACACACAAACACTTCGAGAAAGCTCAGGAGACCTGCAGGGGATGAGTTTAACGTACAGATGGACTTGGTGCCAAGTTTCAGCCTAATGGGAATCACAACAGCTGACTTACAACACCCCCCCCTTTAAAGTCAGGGTTTATGGGGAAGGAATCTCTGCCAGATCCAGAAACTATAGCAACTGCTGTAATAAAATCGCATTTCAGAGTAAAGCTATTTTTACAGCACATCGCCACGTTCATGGCATGGCACTTTCCAGTGTTTTTCAGATGTCTGCTGCCAGAAGGTTTAGTTGGATTAGTAGTTAAAGAGGGGGGGGACCAGACTGGGCTGTCAAATACACCCCTTTCCCTGCAATGAGAAAAATTATATCCTACAAGGTGATTCATCAGGTATTAAATTAATATCACACTTGATCTCGGCTGACTAAAAGGTCAGGCTTGCCCCAGGACCCAAACCTGGTTGCATTGAAGTCAACACGACTTTTGCAACTGGCTTCGGTGAGGCAGCTGTGATCCAACCCACGATCAGACTTGCCTGAAGCCTAGAAACCCATATTCACACTGCTCACAATACGAGCAGCAAAGAGTTACCATCTATAATGGATTAAGGTTTATCTCAGCTCAGCCCAAGCTGATGCAAATTTTACCACTCATTTGCATGGGGCCAAAATGCCAGACAAAGTTGGATTTAATTCTGGGCAGCACCTTTTCTTCCTGTCGTTCCACTCCAATGTTTGCCTCTTCCACAGCTCTTTCGTCTTTTCTGTCACAGGAAAATTTATTTCGAAGTTTGTGAGGGTGGAAAAGGTGGTCCTACGAGCAGAAGAGATTTACCAGTATCTGAACTAAATTTTGCGCCAGTGGACAGATAAATTGCTCCTACAAGCTCCACCACCGACAGCACAGAGGAGAAAAAAAAAAAAAAACACTTAAAAGGAAATCAAATTCTGTTTCAAACAGATACTGATATCATATCTGACACTGCATTAAACTACTGCTCAGAGAACTGTTTGTTCCTGATAACTCAATGCAAGGGATCCTGGCATCTCTGACTATGACAGACTGACATCCACAGCTTGAAACAGGCTGCTTCTGCCTGGTAACCCCAAGATGCCTCAGGCCTGACCAGTAGCCTCCCCTGTACACTGAGTCCCACGTCCTGTATTTAATCCATGGCTTTAGTGATGGGACAGCCACCGGATTTACCCCATTCTTGGGCCAATCTCTGTCTGCCAAAGTATCTTTTCATTAATCTCCACCTTCTTCCCACAATTAGCTTTGGTTTTTATCACTTTATTGAACAGTTTGGACCCCCTCCATGGTTTGCTGATTCAGCCCGGGTCTCCCTAGCCCTACCTCCTCTCCTCCCACCACGGTTCCCCCACATGCTGCACTCTGCCTGCAGGAAGGGGTGCTCTGTACCCACACGCCAGAATCCACAGGCACCACCCGAAGCCAAGGCGGCTTAATCAGGGTTGGGGTTTTGCAGTCGTCTCTCTTCAAAACTGAGGCTGTGGCCCGCTGTGGAACTGTCCTGTTTCCAGTTCTGTCCATCCAACATGGGTAAAAAGCCCAGGGAAATCAGAAGTGATCATCGACAAGACAGAAACTTGGTACTAACTTTTGGTTCCCCAAGAAATATTGCCAATGGGTGAGGCTTAAAGCGAGGGACAGATCACACCAAGTGTACACCTTGTAAGGCAAAGACTGTGCCCCCTTTGGTTTGGGGGGGTTCATGCCCACAAACAAGCACACCTTGGGCAGCCTGAAGTGAACAAACCTGGCCAACACCCTTCTTATTATGTGGAAAATACGTATCCCCTCTTAAATAAACCCATCAATGCCCTGCTGGGCTTAGGACCGGCGAGGGAGAGCTGCCCTTTTGCTGAGTATTCACCAGAGTCTTCTCTGCACAACTCAGTTACAGCACTCAAATAGTGAAACTCTGTGGGTATCTGGGTAGGGAATGACCCGTGGGTCCCACGGAGACTGTGGGGTTGGTGTAAGCAGCGCAGGAAGGTTTGTTCGTCTCGGCTCTCCGAGCCAGACCAAACCAGCCCTCACCTTGTTTATCCACCCAGGGCGCCTGCGAAATGCGAGTGGGAGCTATTATACACCCACTCGGGACAGGCAGGAATGACAACACCAGGTGCAGAGAGATGGAGAAACGGACAGACAAACAGGCGGCCTCGCTCCCTTGGGCGAGGGTTCCTCGGCTGGTACCAGGAGTTATAGGGAACAGCCCAAAGGGCAATGGCCAGCGTAGAAACAAATTAGGAGAACACCCAAATCTTGTCCTCCTGCCCCACTGGAGCTGGTGGCTCTGGGGTGAGCTGGGAATTCGTGATGGATGATGATCCCAAGAGCAACTGCAGGGCTCGTGGGTACCCATCACCCAGATTGCCTTTCCTCCCTCAGCTTTGCCATCCCTCTCCCGCTCCTCAGCACGAGCTGAAGATCAGACACTGTGTTGTGACAGGGTAACAGCACCCCTGGCACACTGGAGGACGGGATAAAACCTGAATGCTCCCAGAATCAGAGGCACCTTTCCAAAATGTCAGCCTTCACTGCAGTGCTGGCTTGCCTCTGTGTAAAATGGGACTGAAGATACTTGCTTGCCACCCAGGGGGGAATTTAAGTCTTCATCAGGCAATCTTCAGAGATTCCTTTGAAGATGGAAAGTTCTATTAAGGGTTAGAATGGAAGATTATATATCCATTGATAAGAAAGCTCTCTACACAAAAAGATTTAATTCGCTTGAAAAGTGTATTCGCACTTCACGAAGTGATCTGCCCACATGTAAAGGGGCAAAGTGGATGTCTGGGGGCTCCTCCCCAGCTCTGAGTGACTGTGACAACACTGTCCTGATTTACCACTCTCTTGATCACCCAGCCTTTGACATAGCTTAGAAGGGAGGAATATTTTTTTTCTATTATTTAACAGATTTGGAAGGGGGACGAGGAGAGAAGTGGTGAGTTACTCAAGGTCATGATAAACGTTGGAGTTACTTTACTGAGGTCTCCAGGGGCATCAGCCACCTCAGTCACCCATCCCCTTGAGCCTGTTGTGTTGGCTGATACCCCCATCAGCCTCAGGGGTCAGTTTTTAGCAGGGGAAGAGAAGATTATGAACAATGTTTACCCAGGAAATGTAACTGGTGCTGAGGAAGCTGATGGAGGAAATACATGGACTGTGTAGAAAAGATAACAGACACCTTCAGTATTGCCATAAATAATATAAAGGGAAAGAAAGAGCACACCTCCATGGAACAAAGATATCCCTGTGACTGGCAAGCAATACCCACCACCTCCCCTCAGCCATCACCTGTGCTTTTCAGCACAGAACATTTTTGTATCTCACCCCTGTTGTCTGATCTGGTTTTTGCCTGTTTTCCTCATTTTGCACAGCAAGGAGCTGCACCCTGGCCTGGCTCATGGAGAAACCCAAGGTGCCTCCTGCTCCAGCCCAGGAAAAACCCTTGAAACCCAGGCACAACAGCACCACCAGGACACAGCTAAGCCACACTGAGCCGAGAGCACGGGGAGCTGTGGGAAGAGATAGGATGGAGTTGAGTTAGAGGCTGTGGGACAGAGAAGCACATGGCAGCACAAAGAAGCACATGGCAGCACAAAGGAGCACATGGCAGCACAGAGAGGCTTGTCTCTGCCAGATCCTAGGGGGAGGAGGTGTCACACGGCAGAGCCCTACGGAGAGGAGCTGCCGGGAGCTGACAGACGGGTGAACGGCGTGTGATCACCCCACAGAAGGACATTCAGAAAGTGTTGCTGATGTGGCAGCATGGGATAGGTCAGGTAGTGAGTATTGCCATGTAAGGAAATACTGTGCCTTGAAGAAGTGTATAAAACCAGCTCGTTTCTTTGAATAAACGATTCAGATTCCCTGCCGGTCTGGGTCCGTGTCCCCACTGCTACAAATGGTGCCCTGCATCAGGGACTAGAGCTGTAGGTGAGCCACAGAGGACATGAGGGCTGGACAGTCCTCATCGGACCCGGCAAAGCCCGTGTCTCAATCACCGACAGGGAGCCACAGAGCTGGAGAGGGAGACGCGTGCTGGCCCCAGCCCAGCCCGTCCCCTCAGCCACAGCTCTTCACCCTTTGCTTTCTCTGCCATGAATTGCTTCACGGACACACAAGAGGCCGAAGCAGCGAAGGCAGAGCTGGAATCTGCGTGTCCAACACCTGGGATCCACAGGGGAGGGAGACCCTGCCAAGAATTATTTTAACCTTCAATATTTCTGGCAGCAGAACTTCAGTCAAATGGTTCCTGCTCTCTTTTTTTGGGTTATGTCACTCGGACACGAGTTGGTCCAGACCAAAACGATCCACGTGCTCAAAGAGAGAAGGGTTTGTTTTCCATCTTAACGGGCTTTCAGTAGCAGGGGAAAGGATGCCTGAAATAATAATCCTCAATAAATTCAATAGTTCCAAGAAGGAAAATCAGGCTAGATACAGCTCATGTCCTGTGCAGATGCAGTGTGTATTTTTCTTCTCCAAACCACTCCTCAGGGCAGTGGTGAGGCACTTCCCTCCTGCATCCCAAGTGCTCCCTGCAGAGCCAGGTGGAAAGTGCTGTCCAGGGACCCATCCCTAAAGTGGCATTTTTAGTGCAAGTTACTTGCAAAGAGTATTTCTTTCTGGAAAAGTAGAAAAGTAAATGAAAGATTTCAGTTGATGTGAACTACGTTGGTTCCAGTTCACCATAAAAATAAATTTTAAAAAAAAGGAAATGGTGAGTTTTCAGACTAATTTGGAAAATCTTACGGAAACAGCCACTATTAGGCAAGGGGAAGAGTGGCTTTGTACCATTTTTTGTGGTTTTCTGTGTGTTTGTTGCTGCAGGTGGAGCTTCAGAGGAAATTCCTGCCCTGTTGGAGGATACTGGGAGCTGTACCTGGGTTGAGGGACTCTGTCGGGGCCACCATGGGAGCAAGGGGCAGATGCTGATGCACTGAGATTACTGTTGAAAGTTACTTTTTAAAAATCATGTGAAAAGCAACAAGAGTGGCTTTTTCCATCCCATTATTTGAATCCAGCTGCTGACCTTGGCTCTGGGAAAACAATTATTCTTGACTTCGAAGCGGGGAGATTTTTTGTGCCAAAGGCAAATGTCTATAGATTTATACTATTTGGAAAAATCAAACGGCTGCAAGCCAAGCCATCCAGCTTATAAAACACAACCAACCCTCCAGGGATAATTTAAAATTGACCCTGCAGCACTGAAATTCCAACCCTAGATGGTGCAAAACATAACTCACCATTTTCTTATCTCCTGGATGCTCACATCAGTGGGGGCTTCAGGGACAAAGACCAGCCAGAGGAGACTGAAAGAAAGTAAAAATTAAAACTTTTTTTAAGAAAAGGCTCCAAAATAAGTTTGTGCTAATGAAGGCAAAAAGGCCTGGCAGGCCAGAAGGCAAACTTTGTCATCCACACAGCCAAGAGTTGCAAAGGCAGCCACAGTCCATGCTTTTTCCATTGTGCTCTGCCAAAATAACCCACAAAATTCTCCTGGGATGAAACAACCCACACTCTGCTGCTCGAGCAATCCAGGCTTAGATCTGCTTCTGACTAACAAAACTGTGAGCTCTGATGGTTCGTTCCTACAATCAGGACTCATCTGCTGGTGGTTGGTGTCTCCAGCCCCCAAACCTCCAAGCACAGGGCAAGTTCCCTTAAGTCTGTGAGATCTCCTACAGCCAGGGGACCACCTGAACCAGGATGAAGCAGCGCCTGGTCCCATCACAGGTGACAGTGCTGGTGGTGAGCCAGTTTGGCAAGACAGAAAAAAGAAAAGCATTTACTGGATAAGAAGCTCTTGTGGAACAGAGGAGCTGGAGGAGATTTGCCCGGTTGTGTTTCCCACAAGCAGGAGCACCATGAGGAGCGTAGCCTGTTGGGGAAGAAGAGGGTTTAGACTGCCAGGATTGCTGTGTACTCCACCTTGCAGCTCCCTGCAACAGGGTTCTGCTCCAGTTCACCAGGACACGGTGATTTCTCTAAAAAGCAGTAGGTTCAGGGCTCGTCCAGAGCAAACAGAAGCAAGACTGACAGCAAAAAACAAGACATGCCGAGGCTTCAGTGAGAATAGAGTGCTCATCCCTACAATGTCGAACTCTGAGCAAGGATGTGCTGATAAGACACCCACACTGAGCCATCTCAGCATTCAGCAAACACCCTCTCCAAATTTGTAGCACACGTTGCTCTACCTGTCGGGACATCATGTTTCAGATGAGAGTTCCAGTACTTTTTAATAAAAGAAACTCCACCAGACCAAACCCCTCAACACCAGATCCCTCTCCACCCACCTCTGTCGCTGAAGTGACTGAGGGCTCTTTGTGAGCCCCTGGCTGTGCGTACACACCCAGGGTGTGCAGCACCCTGGTGTGCAGGGAGAACTTCTCATTTCGCATTTCCAACTGGTTTTGGTCTCCAGCCTCCAATAAAGCAGAGAGTGGAGTGCTTTAGCACTTCACAGCTGTAGACCTTGGGGAGGAGTCACGAGCATCGTCTTGCAGCACTTTATGATGGTTCAGTCACCCCATGGGCTGCATGCGAAGTGCGAGCAGCTGAGATCACCCCTTTGCTAATTCCCCTCTCTTACCCACAAGCCCTTCACAGATGTCAGAGCGTGCTTTGGTTCCACTGATCACTCGCACTAGGAAATTTTCAAAGCCCAAGCTTGTGACTCAAAGGGTTTTGCCAAGTAAAATATTGGCCTGCAACGATGTCCTAACAATACAAAGTAGTTGACACCATAAAATAAACAATTGCAGAGAGCACAGCAAAGAGTGTTTGGAACCGCCAAGGATCTCATTGGAGGTATTACTAAGCCAGGCTGGAGTTAGCAAAAGCAATTTTTATGACAAAAACAAGTGTCAGTCTTTCCAACACCCCAGTCCCCACATAGAAAATGCATCTCTGCCTGGAACTGGCCACACTGCTGGCTTCTTCCTTCAAGTTTCATAACTTTTACAACGTGCAGAAATAATAGAAACAGTGAAAACAGAGCAGGGCAGAGTATCCATAAAAGAGTGAGTGTGCTTATGGTTGCACAGCTCCACACTCAGATATACAGCTACGGATAGAAATGGCAAAAGGAGAACTGGAGGCTGCCATGTTCTTGTAATAAAATCACAAGAAAAGCATTGTAATTCCAATCAGAAACTCTTCGAAAGAATCAGCTGGGCTCGATTAGGAGCAGCAGTGTAACTGCTTCCCCATCGTGCTGAGAGTATCAGCAGAGAGCAAAGAAGGAAAAAAAAAAAAAAGAAAAATATCATTGTTAATTGTCAACAGAACCAGAAAAGCCCTTACCAGTTGGAATTTCATCGTCTCCAATGTCTGTCCTTTGCTGTCACTATGGAGAGTGCTAAAATGCTCATAGCCAGCAGCATCAAGCACACCTCTAAGTCTCCCTTAGTGAGCAGAAGGACCCAAACGTCCTCAGAGCACAGCCCCATAACCAGCTGCTTGCCCCAATCACGATATTTCCATTCAAGAAGTTATTTGCACTTTATTTTCAGAGACAGCTCAGATTTTAGGTCCATCTAGCAGCACCCTACCCTGTCAGATGCTTCAGAGCAGTGTGGGGATCTCCTAGCAACTGGCTGGTGGCAATATCTGCTCATCATCTCGATCTCCATCTCAGGCTGAGCTTGTTGGTAGAGGTGGGCTAAAGCCCTGCACTGAAACACCTCATTTTGGTTAAGCCATCACTGTGGACTAGGACAGCTTGAGTGGGATTCATCTGCCTTCAACAGGGAGTCTGCAAGTGAGATGACCAAATCTAAACTAGTCACCCTGAGCCCTGGTGGAGTCCATGATGACAAGCAGTCACCCCAGGGGATGGGCTCCCACCCGTCCTAGGATGAAGCCCCTCCAGGGGGGAAGTTACTCTCTCTTTACCTATTTATTCTGATTACAAAGGAAATAACTTAGCCTTGGATATCTTGTAGGTCTGGTGAGACAACTCCCACTGTCACTATCATGTGAAAGGCTGGTGCCCCCTTGGGCCCGGTGTTGTTACAGCCTCTCTTTGCCCAAAGCACTACTCCCCCAGGGGAAGGAGCAGCAGCAGGGTAGGGAGCACAGCAGCTGAACACAGCACGGTGCTGCCAGGCCACATGAGCTTCCCAAAGATTCCCATTGCCTCCTGAGAAGCTGCCCAGAACACTGCTCCCCGTTCCCACGCCTCGATTGAGCACATCTTCAACACCCTGCTCAGCAGAGCATAGCCTGGACGTGGTTTTAAAGGCCTTTCGTTGCCAAGAGAGGGATATTTCTGTGACCTTTCTCACCAGTTCCTACAGCAATCTAATCCTAATTTAAAATGCCGTGCCCTGCGGCTTCTCCATAAAATTTGAAAAACACCCAACACACAAATAAACAAACAGAGCAGATGAGTTTTTCTGTAAGCAGCAGAAACAACACAGGGCAGTTTCCTGGGGATTTCTGCCTTGTGGTTGGATTCTCTGGTGCACGATAAAGGATGTGCTGCGATTGAAACTCCTTCTGTGGTTGGAGCATTTATAGCGTCCCCCTATGTGGATGCTCTGCAGTCTACTAAAGGTTGAGCTTAGATGTCAATCTTCTGGCTATTAATAGAAGTGCTTTTTATCTTTTGAGCTGCATATCTCACACAATTTTAGAGATTTATAAACTCCAAGAACACTATCAAAATGTCAATTTTTTGCTGAAATTTGTCCAGGGGCTCAAAAAGCAGCATGTAGGAGTAATTGTGGATGGATAAACAAACACAAGCAAACACACACACACACAGCCCCATATGAGCACACCATCCTTTCCTCCTTAGGGAACTAGGATTAAAATAAAATTAAAATACTGTTTAGAACTTGAAAATCTGCCATGAGAGTCTACATCATTTCCTATTTTTAGCTGACTTTTGTAAAGAAACAATTATTTTGTGATCACACCCTGCAAGCCTCTCCGCAGCCCCAGAAAGGTTTGTATTCATCTGGCTGGGATCAGCGAGACATGGGTGCAACTCTTCCAGGCAGTGTCACCACATGTTTTTGGAAAATCAGCACCTGGGTGAAAGGAGGAATCCTGACAATGCAGGAAAGGCAGACAAAGCTTCTCTCCTGGCCCAGCCAGAGCACACGTATGGGCTGACACACAGCTCCGTGCCCGCCTCTACAAAGGTTTTTCAAATGGCAAGCTTCATAGCTGGAATTTCTGAGTGTAGGACCCACAAGAGGGACAGATTTCCAAAGAACAGAGCAACCCGTACTTGTGTTTGGGTCTATTCTTGCTCATTACAGAAATGCTGAGACACAGATTCCTGTGTGCACCTCTCTAGAGGTGGTAGACGCACAACTCTGAATCCTGGCCTATTCTCTCTACAGCAAAAGCAGTTTGTCATCTTGTTTTCCTCACCAAAATGCATTTTGGCAGCCCTTGGGTATCTTTTTCACATTTGTAAAGCAACCCAGTTTGTTTCATAGATTTGATAATGCATCCGCTTCCCTTGCCGTGTTTGTCCGCTGGTGTGCAAAGAGGGTGTTTTCAGAAAATAGAAACTACTTCTGTAAATCACTCATCATGTCATTGTCATCAGCCGTTTTCCAGAGACACCATCACATCAAGCTCCACGTCCATTTCAGGCTTCGAATGATGACATAGTCCCATTTAGCTGACTGAGAAGGATGCAGGGCACAGCACACAAAAATTAGAGTGTCTTTCCGACACGTTTAGGTCAGGCACAGTTTTCAGGAGATGTTCCTGCTGTCAGCTTCTGGAGCAACGTAAGAAAGTGAAGCTTTGTACAACCACCATCTCCTCCTATTGACCCACAGCCCTTCTGAGCCAGGAGAGCAGTGCAGAGACCCTCAATGTCATCGCACAGAAATGAGCTGGCAGCCAAACCACGGGCACAGACCAGGGCTCTTCCCCTCACCACACTCAGCTATCAAAAGGTGTCTCTGTTGCTGTTAAAGCAGTGCAAGGCCTCCACAGGACCAATGGCCAGCATAAACAGTGCCTGCCAGGTGACCTCCCCAGCCTCCCAGCTGGTCCTTCCACAGCAGGTGTGGAGTTCAGCTGTGTGTGTCCAGATCTTCCTTGCTTGGTTGGCACTGGAGGCTGAAGGCAAAACCTTCTTGCCCTGCAACACCAAGACCTGGCATCCCACACAAGTGAAAAAGTAATTTCAGGAGCCTTCTCTGAGGCCGCAGGACAGCGTGGAAGTGGCAGGTGCTGAGCTGTTTGCTTTCACTGGCTCTGGAGTGCTCACTGTTTGCACGTTTGAAGTAAGCAGGAGAGGGACACATGAATCACTGAGCCAGAAAGAAACTGACACTTAGGAGGGCCATAGCAAAAACAATTACAATTTCTCCCTTTCTGAGCTGAGCAGATGTTTAAAACTATGTCAGCGACCTCCAAACCATAAACATTTCTCAGGAACATGTAGATGTGGTTTGCAAAAAAAAAAAGAAGTATCCAATGTAAAGCAGAGGTCCTTGCTAAGCCAGCCCCCTTCCAGCAGTGGGAATGTCAAACATGCTTGACCTCCAAATCAGCAAATAAGCACATTATAAACAATGTTATTAATGGTTATGTTTTCACTACAATGAGGAGTCTCCCTGTTTGTTTAACGTGCAGCAAACTGGTTAGAGTGTACATGGTTTCCTGGCCAAGCCACATCAAAGCAGCATGGGGAATTTGCTCCTATTGTTTCTAGCCCCGCTGCTGCAAGGAGTGGTAGGTGGCAGGAGGGGAGAGACACGGCCTATCCCAGCACCATCAGGATCACGGACATCATTTCATGGTTAGATACTGAGCCTGTGCCTTGGATCACCGAGTAATCACCACCCAACAGTTGGGACAGATGTGAGGGGTCATCACTTCTTTATGAAAACAGAAAACAGTCTCCAACTGCAGCACAAGCAGATGTCCCCATCCACATGCAAAGTCCACTGAGGACTCAGCCAGCCCAGAAAAAGGTGCTTTTGCCTTGAGAGGCAGACAAAAAACAAGTGAGGTGCTCTACCAGGACCTGGCTCTCATCCCCATGTATTCCCTCACACACGATGTATGTTACAGCCAGTGGAGATGTGCTACATTCCCAATAAAAACATCCCTGTGATCCTGTAACCTTCCTGCAAACAGAGTTGGGCCTAGGCAGCCAGTCTACATCCTAACTACATCCCAAGGAACTTCGGGGCTTGTCCATCACAAAAGTTAATGTGTAAAAAATTCCCTTTTCACACAGCTCTAACCCAACTGCCCGGCGCAGGGACAGCTGGAGGGCACTGCAGCAAACGGGGTGGGAAATTTCAGCTCAGAGTGTCGAGGCAGAAGTGTGCAGGGTGACAGAGGTGGATATTACATAGAGGTGCCCAGACCATTGGTTTCCAAGATCCTCCTTTGCATCAGCCAACATCAGCTGCAGGGAGGCCAATGGACACATCTCCTGAGGAGTGGCTGTGATAACAGCGGGATTGTTACAGGTCTCCCAAGGCCAGCAAGGAAATTCCTAAGAAAAATCACATTGGGTTTGGTCATACCTGACCCAGCCCAGGCCCCATAACTGAGTGGAGCTGGCTCTGCTGCAAAGAGGGAAGAGCTGAGCTACTTTTGCTGTCATTCGTGAGTCCGAATATTTTAAAGCTGATCCTCAAACTGCTAAACCTTCCCAAGTGACCACACTGCAGCAGCCGAAGATCTTGATGTAAGGAGTTCAGGCTCACACTGAAAATGTACCAGATCAAGGGTTAACACCAACCCTGAGAGAAAATACGGAATGAAAGGAAATAGAGTTGTCCTACAGCCTTCCTACCTGTGCAAACGAGTAACGATGTCCCAAGCACAAAGAAAAAGAGTGGGAACCCAACCAAGGAGCAAGGCAACGGCAACAGCAGTAAAGGGAAGGAAACAGAAGGAATTTAGTATTCCTGCACTGGAAGTCTGCACTTTGAGATGGACTTTCCTGCATGACCTTGGGCAGCTCACAGAGACCAAGCCAGAACTGTTGGATCAGGGTGGCCTTGGGAGCCTGGCGTGTCCCACAGGGCAGACGCACAGCAACCCCTCCCTGCTCAGCTCCTTCCAATGACAAGGATAAGACATTCCTCTCCTGTTTCACTGGCACACTGAGAAGATGCACAGCAGCACCAATGAGGCTCTCGGGGACGGTGGTGAGGAGACCACACCGATTGCTCCGACAGCACCGCTCAAGGCCACGAGCATTTTGTTTTAGGCAGCTGACTGATTTTTTTTACCACTTAAGGACTCATCCACATCTAATGAGATTCCTCCAGGTCAGTCTGATTTTCTCCACTGATAAATCCCTTCCCTCCACCCCCAAGACATCAGTTCCTGCCTCCTTTATTTTATGAGCACAGAAAAAACCCGCAGCAGACTAAACACCTCCCTTGCCTTGAAAGACTTTGTGGAGCAGCAGCTTGCCATGGAGGACAAAACAAGCTGATAGCTCAGCAGCATCCAAGGAAATGAAAAGCAGATGAAGACACAGTTTCTATAAGCTCCAAAAACACCCACAGAGGCACAGGAGAGGTGGCAGGACGTTTGCACTGTGACAGGACAGGACTCAGGGACCCACAGAGGTGAAGCCCACAACTGTGTTTTATATTGAATGAGTGCTGGGATAAAACTCCACGTACCCATCCTTTCCCATTAGAATGGCATTTGCTCACAGAAAGCTCCTCTGCCTCCAGCTTCGGCCACATTATGGAGGAAGTCACAGGGACTGAGGAATGCGCACCAGGGAGAGCAAATAAACAGAGGTGCGCAAATCTGCTAAAAATAACCCAGGAATTGTGGCTCTTGGAGGGGAACACAGGCACTCAGTTGTTCACCACCATCTACCACAATTGAGGCCTTGTCTGAACAGGTGGGTGGCTTTCCTGGCAAATCCTATCTTAAAAAAAAAACACAGCACACAGAAAAATCCCTCCTCAATCATTCCTGCAGCCCCTCTGTTTTCATCTAGAGTCTTGCCAGAGGCTGTCAAAACAAGAAAGAAAAATAAAGCTCCAACATGTTCTCTGCTGTTTTCCCACTGCTTTCCAGGGCACTGATGTGTTGTTCCAGGCAGCCCAAAACTGAATGCCAGCGTGCTGGTGACAAGGGGCAGGGCTGGCAGGGGACACGGCAGCCAGCAGTGCCACAAACAGGCAGCAACCTGTCTGAGACTCCCGTGCAAGGAGCCCTCGAAGGAAAAGGTCCTGAAGAACCCAGCAAGAACTGGAAATGGGATTGAATTATAGATCCCTGTGTGCTTGAGGTCTCAAAATTGAGTAACACAAGCATCAGGCACAGCAGGAGGAGGGGAGTATGTGATGGAAAGCTCAGCAGAGGCACTGGAGAGACTGGGTTGTGTAAGATTGGGGCGTGCAAACCAAACCAGCTGGTAAGAAACCCAAGCACTCACATGGTTTTTTTTTCCAATTCCAGCCTCCAAGCTCAGCGTGAGTAAATCTCCCAAAGTCAGGAGTGATCTGTGTGTGTTAAGAAATCGCCTTGCATCAAAATGTCCTGGTGATGTCTTTTATTTCTTTGACTCCTCCCTTAATTCAAATGTTGCAAACCCAGATAACCTCAAGTCTCTCAGAGCAGAACCTCAAAGCAAATATTTCTTTTTGGCTTTTTTCTTTTCCCTCCCCTTTTTGGCCAGGCTTCTCGGAAGTCTCCTTTCATCTTGCCCAAGTCTGAAATTTGCTGAAAGGCTCCTTGCGGGGTACTGAGCACGTTTCCCAACACCAGAGAGCACACACAGCAACAGGAGAACAACCTTTCACTTTCCATAGTGTAAACCCAAGCTTAGACTCAGATTAGCTGATCTCCACTGGGCGCAGAGGGTGGGCACAATGACCACAGACATTATCTTTGCTCTAGCCCTTCACTGGGGGTGGAGGCAGGCCCATCTCCTGCACTTTTACACCCTTATTTGTGGAGCAGACACGATGGATGGCAGGAGCCCAGCTCCCACAGGAGTGGTGAAACTCCTCGGAAGGGGTGACGCAGCCAGACCAGGACGTGGGGAACGGCACAGACCATGGCACCAGAGCTGTTAACCACCATAAAAACGTAGCACTGGGGCTTTCCCCACCACTCGTGGGTGTCAAACCCCTTTCTGGGCATCATTTAAAGTGATTTCATACCTGGTGCACAGGAGTGGTTACTACAGCCCGTGCTGGCAGCAGGGACCAGGTAACCGGCCTCAGCTCACCCACAGCCTGCCTCCCACCAACACTGGGGGCAACACAGCAAGGGCTGGGGTCAGCAAGCAAGGTTTGGGGTCTCAGGGCTCTGTGCTGTGCCACAGACTGGTGTTGGTTTTAAAGAAGTCAGGTGCCACTGCTCTCTATGGTCTGGGACAGGGCCATCCCCTGCTCCAACTCTCACCGCAGCAACCCCTGGAGCTCCTCAGCTCCCTGTGCTGGGGCACCGTGGGGGCTCCAGGCACCCAAGAGCCAGGTCAGTGGAGCTGAGCAGGCTGGACAAGCATCAAGGTGTTCTTCCACTTGGTCCTGAAGACAAAAAACTGCACCTGAGGACACCCACAGAAAGAGCAGACTGTGCATGCATGGCATGATTGCCAGGGAGGCTGCACCGAGCTGTGGGACAAGGCAGTCTGGAGATTCCCTTCCCTGGTAACCTCAGCACAGCTCCCCAGATCTTCCCATTCTTGGCCACTGATAGAGTCAAACACAGCAGGATCAGTCCAGCTGCTTTCTGACTGACTTCATGTGACCTCAGCTCAAGTGCCTGATAAGGATAATCTGCACTCGTGGCTTCCTCTGGGTCACTGGGGATCCTACAGGCCCTGATCAAAGGATGCCCGAGCTGGGCTGCAGATCTGGCTGCTCCTCTGCTGCTTCAGCAGTACCAACAGTGACAGAGTGAGTCTGGCATGGGCCAGGCTGATATTAACTGTAAAAATAATTTTCAGACTGCGTCGACACAGGAAAGTCTTTGAAGGGAATAAATAACTAACCTCACTTGCAGAGACACATATTTGACCACATTACCTCATCTCAGCTGCAAACTGTCCAGCTCACAGCTGCTCCTCCTGATTTCTTCCCCTTCCAAAACTGCATCCAGCTCCCCCCAAAGCTGATTTAACAGCCTGCTTAACCGGTGATGTCCTTGGCCATTTGCTCCCTGTTTTAGATGAGGAAAGCAAGCTTGAAATTTTTTATGTACCACTTCAACCACTTTTTTCCTTGCTCGAGACACCTGGTTATAGCATTGCTATTTCATAACTGCTATAGAGTAAAGCCTCTTAATAGCAGTCAGGACAGGATTTTTCTGCTTACTTAGTCTGGTTTTCAGGCTGGTTAAGCTCCAATGACTACAGGAATTACTTTTATTTCCAATGCTGCGTGCAAGTCAGCTTAGAAGCTGGCCTGATACAGTTTCCAGGCACTTGGCCCTCATGTTGCACAAAGTTATGGGTAGGAATGGTATTCCAAGAGAGCTTCTGAAGGAAAGAACAAGGCAGCAAAGAGAGGGAATGGAATAACATATCTTTCAACTCGGCAGTTAATGTCTGGTCTGGGGTTTTAAGCTTTCCACCAGTTCAGGAAATAACACTGAGAAGGTTCAAGGTAACGAGGATACAAGAGCCAGTCTGCCCCATCTTTAGTCATGGAGCGGTCCAAAATTTGCTGCTCTTATACACCTCAAGGAGTGCTCCAGGAAAAAACCCCTGTCCTGCCCCATTCCTACCCTGAAAGGTGCTGCAGGAATCGACCTCCTGAGGCATCATGAGCCCTGGTGGGACACGGTCTCTTGGATGAGCATGGGTTGCTGGAACACAACAGCACCCATCAAGAATGGCAAACCTCTACAACCCTTGGCTTTGAGGAGTTTTGCACAGCTATAGCTCCATTTACCCTGTGGATGAGGGCTGCCCGTGAAAACCCCTGAAATCCTTGGCTGTTGGCAGAGGAAAACTGGGGTTGGATTGCTCTTTGTTAGCTGCACCACAGACAATAGAGACAGCACCAATGTAGGGTTCAAAACTACTGTAAGGGATGTGGTTAGTACTCTCAGGACTTCTTACATCCTCCAATAAATCCATTTATGACCTCAAGAATGCGTGTGTCAAACCAGAGAGTCTCCTGCAAAGGGGTAATTCAGAGTGTGCATTGGGTAGGTCAGGCCTGTGGTCTCAAATAAGACATTTACACAAACTCCAACCTAGTTTAACTTGAAAATAAAGGGCCTTTCATCTTTAGTAACAGAACATAAATTCTATTTATTTGCCTGCTGGTACTTAGTCTGTAGAGTGAGAAAGATGAACATTTTCCAGGTTTTCTCTATGGCTCCAAAAGGTAAAGCAATTTTCTCACTCAGATTACCCCTGAATCAGAAGGGGAAGAAGGGTTGTTATGGAAATGTTGAAATTGCCAGGATTTTGATAAGGACATGGAAGCAGACACAGCCACCCTGGCATCACGGATGACGGAGGCAAAACAGACTGGTGACTAATGCAACATCCAGCAAACACAATCCAAAGTAATTCAGGTCAAAAGTGCTGTGTTTTCCTCTTTCATTTGAAAAGCAAGACAGGAAATGTATAAAAGCTGACAGGATCATTAGGGATTTTATAAATGCTGCTTCCTGTGGTACAGAAAAAGGAAAGGAGAGAGGCACGGGGCCAAATTATGTGCTGGAGCAGGCGCATGAGGCCGATGCAAAGCAAGGCTCTGCAAACGGGTGGACCTGCACCCAGAAGAATAAGGTGATCCAGGATCTGGTCTGCTGTGAAAATCAGGGCGAAAGCTTAAAATAAGGCCTAAAAACTGTCCCAGAGGGCAGGTGGTGAGGTGGTGCTCCCCACGGGAAGGCTCCAGCACCTGCACATTCGATGAGTCAGCAGCCCTGGCCCCAACCTGGAGCCCGGGACAGGAGGCCCTGGGATGGGAGCGGGGGTTGGTTTGGTTTTGTTTTATTTTCTTCAAGACTTTCTCTATGAAAACATAACCTCCTACCAACATCAGACCGAGCTGACGAAGTCAAATAATGAATTTGGCACTTTCCTTTGGTATCTGCTACCCCTCCCCGAGTCGTGCTCTGGGAATCTGGAGGGAGAAGGGCTAGCAGGGAGGCAGGCTCGTGTTTGTCTTGGAAAGCTGCACACAAACCCAACGTGGAGCATCACTCGACACACTCCACTCTTCGTTTTGCTTTCGTCCTTGGCCGCAGGCAGGGAGCCCAGTGTGCTGATGGCTGCTCCCAAAGCCTCACGCCTTTGGTACCCATATTCCAGCATGCTCAGAAAAACCAAGTGGAAAGGAAGTGGTGGCACATGGATTTGTTTAAGAGGAAAGACAAAAGCAAAGAAACAACACTCGCCATAGGACAGGACAGCTTTACTGGCATGCCATGGGTTGGAGGCGTTCCCAATGGGCATGGGAGGGGAGCACTGGCCAGCCCCAGCCTCTCCTTCGGGGCAGGATGGGAGCTCCTTAATTACCAAGCAGCTCCTTCCCAACCCAGCTCAACGCTGTGCAGAGCAGGAGCTGCTGGGCACACCAGCTGCCAAACCTCAGCTTCATAGGGGCTCCAGAGCTGGATATCGAGCACCAACACACCAGCAGTGTCTCTGGGGGCTTTAAGAGTTTCGGAGCAGAGCATCCCAGTCCTACCTTGATCCAAGAGCAGTTACAGCAGGGAGGGTGGGTGAGGTGTGTGTAAGTCAGGCTGAATCGTGGCTGTGAAGCTGCAGGGATGTGCAGCATCCCTCTGCACCCAGGTGGATGTGCCTGCCTGTTCCAACAGATGGGGATGAGATTATGCTGGAGGAGCCACTGGATGTGACTCTGACACAGCTCTGACACAAATGCAGATAAACCCACTGTGCACAGCACAGCCGAAGCTCTCCAAGTGTTTGGGTTGCTCAGGAGCCAAAGCAAATCCATTTGCTCTGCAGGTTATAGAAGGCTGTTAAACCAGCCGTGCAACCAGCTCCTCCAAGCCAAAAATTATCTCCTTCCTCTGCACTGGAGCCTCATACCTACAGCAACCCTGTTCAACTTCAATTCTCCTGCTGCTCAAAGGATGCACATTATAAATAAAAGGATGAATGTGTCAAGCATGTATGTCAAACTCCAGATTCAGCCCAAAAGTGGCTTTTTTTTAAATGGGCTTTTTTCTACCTGCAATTGAGCTCAGTCTTGGCTAAAACAGGGAGAACAGCAAGGATTCTCCCTTAAATATCTGACACTGAAAAGACAGCTGATAAATCCCTACAGCAGAAGACAAGGCAGAATTCATGTCTGGGTTTTATGGAGGGTGTTGTCAAGCAAACACCTCCTGCTCAGCACTGCCCTTGGTCCTCCAAGGATTTCCTTTGTGACCACATTCCCTGAAGGCTGGTGAGACGGGGCTGGCACCAGCTCACTTGGAAGGTGGTGGCAGAAAGACACGTTGGGCTTGTTTCAGTAGGAAGGGAGGAGTCCCTGCGTGTCCCTTGCTCCTCTCTTTGCACAAATAGCAGGTCAGCTGCGGGTGACAGGCACCAGGGGCCCGATGCTGCCCATGAATCAGATGCCAGGGATGCTCATCAGAGGTGGCACATGGCAGAGCACCTGCCTGAGGTGGCAGTCTGGTAAAGGCACTTCCGAGGCACCCTCTGGCTTGATAACAGGAGAGATTTGGAGGACTGTTAATCACAGAGCACCTATCTTGTGAGGTTGTCCTGATCTCCAGTGTACTTTGTGCCTGATGAGTCATGCTTATCTTGTAGCACCAACCTCTGCCCCAGCTCCATCAGGACTAAATTCCTGCTTTTCTTGCCCTGAGCCCCAGCCCAGCCCAGCCTGCCCCGGCCTGGATGCTCTGCAAACACACTCAGCTCCCAGGAGGAAAAAGACCCTGCTTCTCTAAAGCCATTTTCAGAAAACACTTGTAGCAGCTCTGAAAATCCCCACAAATCTCCAAAACACCCCTGGTCGGAGTGTTGTTTGTGTGGACCCACAGCTCTTATGCCACACGCTGTTGCAATACCCACCTATCTCATCAGGTCTTCTCTTCTGTCAGCAAACAAGTCCTGAACACCACTCAGCATCCACACAGCCCTGCTTGCTGCCACAGCATCTCCTTACACAGCCCTTGCACAACAGCCCAGCAATCTGGGTTACCCACTGGCGCAGGGTTTGCTCAAGTTTCTTTGCTTATCAGAAATCAAAGAAGGATTTTTTATTTGTCAAGACGACAGCACCTAGTGTTACACCAGGCAGGCTTACGTTTGTCAGGGTTACAAAGCCTGCAGCCTTCAAGCCATAAACCAACCTTTCAGGGATTAAGGAAAAACTTTCCCCTGAGTATAGGTTACTTCTCACTTGCTGACAAGAGATTTCTTTCCTCTTTCTCAACAATGTCCAGCCAGTGGATGTAGGAGCAGGATGGCTGTGGGGCTGTGCACTGCCTTACTCAGAGGCTTGGGGGAGCCAACCATTTAAAGAACAACAAAACAGAAAAAGAAAAAAAAAGAAAAAAAAGAAAAAAAAAGAAAAAAAAACCACCCCACTTTCATTTATTTTCGCCTTCACTGACAGCATAAATACACTGCAACTGCTCCGCAACAGCACACTACACCCAAATTATTTCTGTGGTTGTTTATTTACTGAGATTGCAGTAATGCCTGAAGGCCTCATCTTTGATGTCTGAAACTTTGTGGGCAAAATTTTCTGGAGGAAAAGAATGACTTCCAGTATTCCCCATCCAGCCCTGTGACTTGCCCAAGGTCACACAGCTGGGCAGTGGCAGAGCAGGGACAGCACACCTCCGCAAGGGGCAGTCCTGGGGTGGCCTGTCAGCACCTCCTTTCTGATTCCAGTTGCAGAGGCACGAATGACCATGCCATCAGGGTGAAACCAGTGAAATTAGGCAGCTAAACCATGCATGAGATCTTGGCTCACGTCCATTCAAACAAAAAAAAAAAAAAAAAAAAAAAAAAAAAAAAGAGAAAACAAAGTCAGTTTCACTGTGAGTAAATCATTTGCTCTACAGGTCTAGCAAAGAGTGTAAGTAGGAAACCAAAAAAATCCCAAAAAGAATCTCTATGATCAGCAAGAGAAAAGAGTTCAAGAACATCTGCACAGCAAAGGACAGAACTGCCTTCAGTAGCTGAACGAACTTGCACTCAGGAGGGACGGGGTAGATTAACAGATAGAGCAGACTTAATTTCTTCAGCAGGTACGAGAACCAAGAAGTAGCAATAGACACCTAAAGCACCAAGTACAGGCTAATGAATCCTCAGCTGAACAAGGCAGCAAGTCAGGAGAACGTTCACGTGAGCCCCTACAGGAAGGGCAGATGCTGAAACAGGAGATGCAAACCCAAGGGAGCTCCCGAGGGCTGAACACAGCCCAACCTTTGTGGCCTAACAAGGTCCAGGGACACGCACAGCAATTTATACTTTGACACAGGCTGCAGGGCAAGGAGGGAGATTTCACACCAATTAGGAAACGCTGTAAAGAGGAGCCTAGGCAGAGGGAGAAGAGTTTCCAAAAGCCATGCTTTGCCAAGTCACTGATGGTACATAATTGGAATATTTCAGACAAATGAAAGCAGGAATGCTAGCAGGAATTTCTCATGTGTAATGAGTGGGGAGAATATCATATATTCCATCTGAAGGGGTAGCAAAGGAAAGATAGCCAAGAGCAGTCTTCCAAATGGAGAGCCAGAAAAAATAATCTATTAGACCCATTTTTTGGCAGGAGGAGACATACTTTAAGGGTCTCAATACAGGTACAGAGAATCTTTCTCCTTTCCAAAGCCCCCAGTCCAATCTCTATTTAATGCTATCTAAAATTTGGTGATCCAGCTGAATCCCCAGTGGCAACATGAAAACACCACATGATTTACCATGGAGGGATGCCAGCGTTGTTGTCAGAAGTCAAAAGCAAGGAAGACACAGGCTGTGCTCAGGTTTAGGCTCACAGAGTTTCACATTGACATTCTCTCAGTTTCTGCTTTGTGATAAACGAGCCAAAATAAAGTTTAAATTATTTATTAAATGGCCAAATTAGACTATTTACAATAGGCAAAAAGGGACAAACCTTGGTCAGTAAAGCAAAGGATCCGGTACCGGGGTGTTCCTTTGGCACTAGGTCCGCCGGAAGACCCCGAGGGTGCCCGTGCAGCCCTTTTTATACCCCTTAAGCCCCTCCCAGTACCGCCCCGATCCCGCCCCCTTGGTTTGGGATGATTGGTCCAGTCCGGTGTGACGCCGAGGTTCTTTAACCAATGGCTCTCGGTTGTCTAGGGGTGGTTGTCTTGTGATGTAATCTCTCTCTTATGGCGGGAACAGTTCTCATTAAAATTCATGGTTGCCATGGAGGCAAGTGGCAGAGTAACGGTCGGGGTCTATTTTTATCCTTGGGGCCAGCTTCAACAGTCCTTTGACCCTGTGAGGATCCAACTTGAGGATTATAAGAACATGATAGTTTAAACCAAATAACTACACTTTACATACAAATCGGTGAAATTCTAACAACACTTTAACTCCAATAATATCTAACTGATTGCCATCACGAAAACCAAGGCCAATTATCCATAACATGCTTGTTTGGGTGAAATCAAAAACCAGAAAAGTTTGGTCAACAGCTTACAGTTGTGCCTGGTTTCTACTTAAACCCAAATGGCCTGCACCAAACTGCTTCCAGATTTGCTCTGAGGACTTGCAGCCTTTGAGGCATCAGCCAGGGAATCTGTAGGAAATTCAAACTTGAACCCAAGCATGGCAATGGAATCATGGCTCACAGCTTTCAGCAAAGCCTTCTTCAGCCTTGCTCCATCCCCATCCCAGTGCCTTTGCTGCCAGGAAGCACTGCTCAAATGCTACCACAGACCCACATAAATGTGGGGCTCCTTCTCCTGGCTTCACAGAATCATGAAATGGTTCGGGTTGGAAGAGACCTTAAACCTGTTCCACCCTCTGCCAAGGGCAGGGACACCTTCCACTAACCCAGGTTGCTCCCAGCCCCATCCAACCCGGCCTTGGACACTTCCAGGGATGGAGCAGCCACAGCTTCTCTGGGCACCCTGTGCCAGGACCTCACCACCCTCACAGGGAAGGATTTCTTCCTAACATCTAAGCTAAATCTCTCCTCTTTTCTTTTAAAACCATTTCCCTGTTGTCCTTTCTCTATCTGTCCATGTAATAAGTCTCTCTCCCCCTTTTTCTAAGCGCCCTTTAAGCACTAAAAGGATTTCTCCTTGGAATGCCCTACGTGAGAACAAGTGGGGAAGCAACTCGAGAACCAGGATGACAGCAGAGACCAGCTCGATCCCAGCAACTGCTGCACTGGCTGCTGGACTCTGGCAAGGCAAATAAATGCCCAGGGACATCAGCTCTGCAAACATGCTGTGTTCACAAGACAAAGGATTCGGATGAAGCAAAGAACCTGGAAACAATGAGTGAGCATTTTTCTGAAACATCTCGGGGATGTAGAGAGTGGAATTAACAGCATGTTACACTACTCAAAATCTCTGCTGAGTTTCTCCAGGGGCTGCCCTCAATCCAGCCCGGTTTTATGATACATTGCTTTATAGGACTCACATCTGCCTTCCCAAAATAAGACCCTCGAACTCTCTGAAGATACACCAGCACCGTGACTATTCTAAGATCAAGAGCGAGTTATTAATACATAGCAGAAGCGTGTGGATTGAAGGGGCAGGAGGAGCTGCCCGCAAATAAACAGAACTATAATGTTCTATTTTGAGGCACAAGTGTGAGTGGATTGAAGTGCTGGAGGGGCCCTGTCAGAGCTTTGGACACAGCCCAGTTCAATGCCAGAAGTCAGAGCAAACACGACAAATAGTTTATATTTGGGGCACAGAGATTGAAAGTTTGGTCTAAAATCCCCCCCATAATGTCTCCATCTCCCCTGCAGGAATTTGAAGGGCTACAAAGTGAGCTGCTGTGATTTCCTCCTCGCTCCGTTGGCACCGGGTTCGGATTTTGGTGAAAGAGCCTTGAAGTGGCACTGAAGCAAACTTTAACTTTGGGGACAAAGAAAGCCACTGGAGTTTGTTTCTCCCAGAATTTGTCTCCGTAGGTTAAAGTTTTCTCAATATTTGCCTGCCCAGCAGCTGAAATTATGATTCTTTTCTCTTGTGCGAAGTCATAAAACAAAAGGGGGGCAGGCAACAGGTTGCACTCTGAGCAAGAAAACACATTAGATACCTGCCCAACCATGAGGCTTAAAAAGACATTTTGTGCATCTCTCATTAGATTTGTTCAATCCTTGTACAACTAAAGAGTCCCGAGACTTTATTCTTTTTTAAGAAAACACTGGGATTCGTGTAAAATGGGTAGCTCCTGGAGACATTCCCTTTGGGCTGTTAAGTTCGTTGTGGGTCTTGGGACCCCATAAAGGGAGAGCAGACTCCCTTCTGCCAGAAAGTTAATAACCAGCACAGAAAGCAGAGCTGCTGCTGACAGACATTGTTTCCATAACCTACAGACAGAGAGGGCAGAGGGGACAGGGGAGATCAATAGGCCTGGAGTGTGTGTGGAAGCCAGCGTGTCTCTGATCAGGTTTCCTCCAGGGACTGGATCTCCATTTTTTTAACTTGACAGAAAAAATATCTTCCATCTCTAAAGAGTGAGTTTGGACATATATCTTCAGCCACAACAGAAAAAAAAAAAAAAAAAAAGATAAAAGCATATTTTTCTCCCATTTACAGTGGTGTGAAACCAAGAGATTGGTTTACAGTGCTGTGGCTGGAAGCACAGATTATCTTATCATTTTACATGTTTTCATCCAGATTAATGAAGCTTTCATGCTCAGAGCGTTTTGGTCAACACTTCACAGTAACATCCCATGTTCAAGTGTTTGTAAAAGCGTTTGTAAAACAATGAGTAGGGTTGTTATTTCTACAGCCAAGATTCCAAAGAAAAATGAGTCATATGCAGCAGCACTGCCCGTTTCTTTGTCCCTTCCTGTCATTACTCCTACCCTGGACCTCTTGAACCTCATGGCACATTTCAGTCATGTTTGATAAAGGAATAGGCATCAGGAGGATATTCAGACTCCAGCAGTTCTGTAGTTCCCGGACACCCCAAACAGCATCTAAGTCTCCTCAACTCTCCCTGGGCCTCAGAGAGCTCCCAGCTGCACTGCTCCAGCTCTGAACACATTTCTATACCCACGTCTGTGTACTAGAGAAAACCTAGAAACCATCAGATCTGCTTTCTGCCATGGTTTGTCCGAGGTCTTCTCCTGCCTCGGGAGCAGATGCACAGAGATGCAAGAACACCCTACCACACGCTTTTCTGGTGTAGCATCTTCAACAAGCTCATAGAAACATAGGTTGGAAAGGACCCTTAAGGCCATCAAGTCCAACCTTCAGTCGAGCACAACGGGACTTGCTTCTTGCATGAAGCTGTACAACAAGAACAGCCCAGCCATTCCCAGGTGGAAGACGAGCTCTCAACTCATGAGGAGCCACATCCAGGGCTGGAAAAAGCCCTTGGCACAAGCGT
Organism: Eulacestoma nigropectus; assembly: GCA_013397775.1. Taxonomy (NCBI): domain Eukaryota; kingdom Metazoa; phylum Chordata; class Aves; order Passeriformes; genus Eulacestoma; species Eulacestoma nigropectus. Next base: position 92,268 of record VZTE01000681.1, on the reverse strand, counting down.
GCCTGAAGTTACACCAAAACACCCCTTCAGCAGCCCCTGCTTACCACTTTCACCCTCTGCCCAAAGGCAAGTTTTTAGAACTCCTTGCTTGGGTATTTTCCTGAATTTTACCATGAACTTTGGGCTCCACATCCTTTGCACGTCAGCAAACACCGCTTGCTGCACTGGGAGCTGAGTGCTCAGCCAGCACTGCTAGACAGAAAGTGGCTGTCAGGGTCTGTGCTCTGCAAAGGGCTCTTCCTCCCCAGCAAAATGGTGTCATTCATGCAAGGCTCAAACGCTGGACATGCACATGCCAGCCCCTCAGACCTGACATTTAACATCCCAAAGCCATTTATCACTCAGCACCCTTATCCTGGTCTAAAATCCCCAAGTCACAAGGCAAACAACATTTTTCTGTGCTTTTGTACGTTTCTGACTGCCTTTCTCCTTCTGTCTATTCAGCTGCTTCAATGAGCTCCCCCAGCGATCCCAATCTCAGCCGTTCTCCTCAGTGCCACCATTGTGCACCCACAATACCTTTGGGGCTGCCCCATCCAAGCATGTCCATACTCGTTTCCCCATCAATTCCTCCCCAATTTAGCAGTGCCATCTGATTCACAGCTTTTTTATGTTCCCTGATAGCAGAGACCCCAGCGAGCTGCTCTGGCTGCCTTAGCATTTTAAACAGCTTTACCCTGAACTGGTCAGCTGAAAAGCACTTATTTCTACAGAAAAGGAGATGACATCAGCTGATGTAGGATAACCATGACAACCTCCCCAGACCAGCAGGGCCACATGCTATTTGAATAAGAAAGTTTAACTCTCAACAACTTTCTAGGCAGGAAAGTTCTTCTCCAGTTTTAATTGGCAGAGTGAGCACATGTCACTTTTGCACACACATGTGCTCCCCCCAGCATTTTCCTGAACTAAAGGCTCCTAAGATGTGGAGAAGATAGTGGTAAAAGGAAATCTTTCCAAAGTGGCATTTTGCATTCCTACCTGCCACAGAGCTGACGTGCAGATAAAGAGGATATTAGCCCCAAAACCTTTCCTCAGTTTGTTTTCTAGCAGGCTTCCACCGGCATCAAACAATTGAGGATTCTTTCTAAGAAATGCACTTTGGGATTTGACACGACAGGACTTCAGGAGTCAGGCTCCTCATCTTTAATCATCTGCTAGGCAAGCAGAGAACTGAAGGTATTTCAAAGCTTGGGTTTGGATCCAAAGCAAAAACAAATCCATCTTCTAAATTACATCTTCCTACCAAGAGGGGTCCATACCTGGTTGGTGTTTTCTTGCTCAGGTGGGGTGGAATCGCTTTTAAAGGGGCTGACGTGCAGAATCTAGAGGCAATGTGCTGGATCTGTAGAGGTTAACTCTCCTCTGCTGCAGTTTTGAAGCATAGTTGCATTCTGGAAAGCCCCACGCTCACTTTCTACACCATTTCTTTCCAGCTTATAAACTCTTTATCAAAGTAAATAAGTGTAGGAGGATTAGCCTTCGGGATGCAGAATCTCTCACTCCCCACTTCTTCGTAAGGGTGCATTTATAAAACACATGTGTCCCATTTTGGGGCAGTTTAAATTTTGCCTAGTACAAAAATGCTTCATTAAAACAGCTGCTCACAATCTGTTAGTGTAAATATTTTCCACCACTTTCTGATCATCGTGAAAGGAGGCCAAGGCCAGAGCCAAGGATCCAAACAGCCCTGCATGTCGGAGGTGTTCACTATTTACTTTCACATACATATTTCTGGGCTTGAGCCTGCCAGCCATGGCTCCCTTCCAGGCTCTGGGAAAAGCTAGTTTGCACCACTTGGGTCCTCCCTGATGGAGAAACCTCGGAGAGATGAGGGCAAAGGGAATCCAGGTGTGTTTGCAGGAGCCCTCTGGAGCATCTCTGTGCAGCAGGACTTCACTGGATCCAGTTATGCAGACATTTCAGCTCAGCATTGACACATCTACTGCCAAAAAAGAGCAGTCCCTGCACCAACATATGTCCCTGCCCATCTATCCCTGCTCCAGACCTCTCTTCATGCAGCCCTACAGCCAACTGGGTAAGAAAACTAATTAGGCTGAAATAGAAGATTTTTTCCCCCCTCTTTCTCGCCTCTGCTTCCAGTGTTTCCTGCAAGCTAAAAAAACCAGATGAGCAGAGCAGAAAACAAAACCCCAAACATGAAGGATGCAGCTCAGATTGTGCAGCTCCAACCCTGATGAAGACTCCCAGCCCAACATCGGCAGATTGGATATAACTCACAGACGAAATGAACCTCTCGTCACCTACAACAACATCCTAATTTGAGACCAGCAGGCCCCAAAGGATCTAGCTGGCAACAGGGAAGTCTCCTCCTCCTAACACATCCCTGCCAGTGTTGAACAAAGACTTGTTCACTGGCCCAAAGGATCTGTTTGACTTGGAAAAATTAATCATGCCCAGAAAGCCAGTCTCCTTGAGATCAGGAGGCTCAATTCCACCTTTCATTAAACCCCTGCCCTTCTGGAATAACTGCAACCAAAGCAGCAGGGTCACATCTGATTCATACTGTGACTGGGAATGAAACCTGAACCACAGGCTCAGATCATTAATCCTGTTATCTGCTGCCTCCCTGCATCAATCCAGAGAGGAGGAAGCCTCTTTATCGCGGCTCTATGCCTCATGATGAAATAATTCAATTGGATTAAATCAGCTCTTTGGGTGCATCAATCACGCTATTGTCCCTGGAGCAGGAAGTTTCCTCCTCAGCCTTCAGCCACCTCTGCCCTGACCCATATTCCAAGGACTTCCCTGCACATTTCGTTCACGTCTGTATTTCGCATTAACTTACACAAGCAGTTGTGTCCCGTGAGCGAGAGCAATAAAAAAAAACCTAATAAACAATAAAGTTAATAACTCTTAAAGTCATGCAAGATGTAAGAGACACAGGCAGAGATGCCTGGTGAGACTTTCATTAGAAGCAACTTATAACTTGCTGAGATTTCCTCCAAGCAGGGTGTTGAACAAAGCCTTGGCATTTTGAAACTACCACTGGGCACTTTCCTGAATTGAAACCTCACTCAGGGACCCACATCTTCAAAAAAAAAAAAGTTGAATTCCAATAGGACTTAAGCAGTATCAGATGCTGAATCTCTCTCCAAGGCAGCACTGGAGCAAGACACCAGGCAGATGCACTGTCCATGTGATTTCCCAGCTAAAGCCTGTGGGTGAGAACTGGGAAACTCAGGGACCAGAGCAACTAAACGGGACAACAACGACTCTAGTTCTTTGCTAAAAATCCATAGAAACTTGAGGTCTCCAAAGGAAAAGCTTTTAATCTTAGACCTATTTCTTGCCATGGACATGACAGCAAAATCCACGTCCCACTTTATGGCTCAGTTGCTGTGCTTTGAGAGACCAATGTTTCCCTCAACTTGTAACCTGTGGGGCTTCTGCTAAGCTCGCAGGATGAGTCTGGGGGCGTCAATGGGGGCTGCTTGTTCAGCAGTGCTGTTAGAGGTAGGGAAAAAGCACGGGAGCAGCATTTTCCCCGGGAACTCTGCACCCAAAAGCACTTGTGTTGTCCAAGCAGGAAACGTGGCCTTTTGCCCAAAATTAGTCCAGAACTATCAAGGAGCCCTCCTGCTCCTCACCAACCCCCATCTGAACTCACACCATGGAATCAGTTGTTTCTCTTTAGCAGAGATGTGGTGCAAAGGGACTCTGGGGGAGGGAAGCAAAAGTGATCAGAAAGGATCGGCCGTTGGGCTGTGTGAGATTTGGAATCTGTACGGGAACTTCACAGTAACAAAATAGGTTTTCCATAGCATTATTTACACTCCCGATGCAGAGATAAACCACCACTTCCTTGCATTACCCTCTTCCAAGTGAGAGCAGTGAGAAACATGACAAAAAAGCATTCCCATTTCAATTCATGCTCTTTTTACCCCTCTCCCTCTCACAAATGTACATTTGCTTTGAGCCTCAGGTTAACAAAAACCACAACGCCCCACTTAGCCAAAACCACAACATTTTCCTTGATTTGGGGTCAAAACTGACAAGTTCTGCCTGTTTTCCTCTTGCAACCACCAGACTTCTCAGGTTCACTCTCAGAGCACCTCAGTAACACTGAAAAGTTCACAGACCTGGCACAAGTTTGGGATTTATTATTAAACCTGCCAGATTTCAGGTTTGATTTATGACTCTTTCACAGGGCCCCGTTATCGAGTAGAGACAGGCCCTGCAGTGCATGCTGTGAGGCGTTCTCAGAGCTATAAACCAAAGCCAAAAGGGACCACTTAGAGCTGGTCTGCCCCACGCAGAAATGCAGAGCAGCCGCCACCTACCAGGACCAGGGGTGTAGCTTTTAATAATACTTCTGTATTTTCTGTTTCTGCAACTTTCTGTGGTTTCTAGAGGCTCACTGCAGCAGAAAGGACCCTGTGGAGTAAAGGAAAGGGCAGGGACACCTCGTCATGCCCTTGGTTCTCTCGTGGTTTGGCCTCTTTCTGCGGTGATGCTGAATGCTGCGACAGGTGAAGCTGTTCCTCTTACCAGGGTGTGAGTTACAGAATTTCTCCCCTGGTCAGAGCATTTCAGCTTTGTCCATGAGTACACCATTGCTTTTCCCACCTTGGTTCAGAAGGATGACAGCAGTTTTACATTCAGCCTCGTGCCCCCACACTCAGCAATGAGGCTCTTTTCCAGCTCCACCCAGGACACCCCTAATGTCCAGGGACAAGGCAGGATTCCTGCAGCATTTCATGAGCACTGCTCCCTTTGGGTACCTCCCCCTCCTGGATCCAAAAGTCACAACTTCAAGCCCTTCCCCAGGATTATGGAAGTAGGGAAGGGTTGTGCACACACAGCCCCAACCTTGAAGACCTGTCTGCAGATGGAGGCAGAAAAATAGATAAATTTAAAACCCACCCCAAAAACCCACTCAGTATTTCTGCCGCTATGACCCACAACAGATACAAAAATTGGGACCAACTGACATTGTCCCAGGAGATAAATCTCCATTTATGTGAGCTTCCAGAGGTCTTGGAGAGATTACAGAAAGTGTGGAGAGGAACTAGTAAAAAGCACACACAGGAAACCCTGACGCGGTGTCGCTAAGCCATATGGTCAACATAAAACATTTAATACTTTTGTTTGGATTTGCAATGTGACATTTATATTATTTTTATACATTTTATGTGCCTGTATATATATATACATAAGATAAATATAATTTATTTATTTTACGTTTCAAACTCCGAGGATGTCAAAGGCAATCTGCAGAGATGAAGGGCGATTTACTGCCAAGGTTTCAGGAGCAGTCCCAGGGGCCCCGTTCACAGTTATAACAACACATTTTATCTCTGCACAAGCAGGAAGGGGGGGCGTAGCAAGACGGAGGGACGGAAGTCGGAGCTGGCAGTGAATCAGATGATGCATATTAGGGAGATAATAAGGAGAGATTACACGCTTGGCAACTGCTCTGCGCTGTGCCCTCGGTTTGTAAAGCTCAGGTTCCCCCGCCAGGATTCCTCGCTGTTCCACAGTGCCTCCGGTAGTTTAGTCTAAAAGCACATCCCGCCAGGAAAAGCTGGTGTGCCCAAGGCGCCTCGTGCTCTCTCTCCCCTTTCAGTTTCGGCGAAACTCTCCTCTCCAGGAGAGGATCAGCACAGGGCCAGTGAAGCACTTCAAGTCCCAGCCCTTCACAACTTCCGAGGACTCCGAGTGCTGCACATCCAGCACTCCAAGTGGGTGGTATGCCCAACTGCCAGGTTCTCCTGTTGAACAGTATCATTCCAGCACCAGTTTTTTCTTTTCTTTTCTTTTCTTTTCTTTTCTTTTCTTTTCTTTTCTTTTCTTTTCTTTTCTTTTCTTTTCTTTTCTTTTCTTTTCTTTTCTTTTCTTTTCTTTTCTTTTCTTTTCTTTTCTTTTCTTTTCTTTTTTTCTTTTCTTGGCAAACAGCTGCACGGCAGACACGCACAAGGGCTCAGCAGGAGCCATCACCATCAGGTAGCTGCGCTGCCTCTAACAGTGCAAACTACTCATCTAGGATGGGGTCTTGGCCAGCCCACACCCTTGTTTAAAGGGCCTGGGTGTCCAGTGGAAGACTGTTTCCAGTTCAAAGTGGCCTGCACCAAGAAATTCTTAATTTGACAGTGTTGCTTAATAGAAAAGTAAAAGTATGACCCATTCAAAGTTTTTTCTACGTTTCCTTGTTCACCTGAAGACAAGGTGGCCAAAGCTTCATAAACTACTCAAGCGAGCTCCAAATGTTGCATTTCATTTCTTTCGTAGAAGGGTTTGAGATGGAAGGAACCTTAAAGTTCATACAGTTCCACCCCCCAGCCATGGGCAGGGACACCTTTCACTAGACCAGGTTGCTCCAAGCCCTGTCCAACCTGGCCTGGAACACATCCACGGATGTGGCATGCACATCATTGTACAGGTCTTTGTACAGCAAGTCTCAATCCTGGCTCCCTATAAAACTTCAGAAGCTCCAAAGGAACAGCACTTGACTCTAAAATAAGTGTTTGCTGACTTACCACAGTGACTTACTATTTTCATTCCAGTAAACGGTCACAAACTTGTTAGGTTTTGCAGATGCTCTCCGGATTCTTGCGAGCATCACTCTGCCCTTTTGCTTGGGCACTTGAAGGTTTCTTGCAGCAAACCACAGTGCCACGTGCTCAGGAGAGAGCAGCTAAACCCATCAGTGGTAACAGACCTGTGGTAACCGTGGGACCAAGCAAAATACTGTCCCTCCTCCACTGTGAGGTTTGTCCACTTAGTTGTCTGCACTAGAACCTTAATTAAGTCAGGTACAGCTGTAGGAGTAAAAGCAATGAATCAGCAACTCCCCTTTGCCACCAAACAATTCCCAGCACAGAACACCAAGTGTGGGAGGCAAGAGAAAAGAAACCAAAACAATTATTTTTAGCAATGATTTTTTTAGGTGGTATGACCCCAACTGCCCAAAACAGGAAAGTGATCAACACCACCATCTCCAGCAGCCGAGGCTGGGTCTCTCTAATATATGTGCTAAATCTTCAGTAGGAGATGCCAAAACCAGGAGGTAAATTTCTTTGGCCAATGCTGGGAGCAAATATAATGAGGTGACTGGAACAGGCAATTTTGGACCTAAATTGCACAAAACCATGAAAATGCTCAAGTATTCACTTGAGCATGTGCTGAAACACTTTGCTCAATAGTTCTAATTTAGACAGATGAAGGACTAACGCTATTTAAGCATCTTTTAGAAATTAGTAATAACTCATTTCTTTTCAGTTGTCTAGCTGTACAGCCTAATGAATGAGTTTTGTCCCAAATACATCCACATCCTCATCTGTCCTGTGTGTTAATTCTCAAAAGGAGCATCAGTAGAGGATTTCTTATCTATGCATTCATCAGTTCTAATTCCCTAGTGAGGTTATTTCTGAAGTTTTTAATAAAAAGAGACTTTTGATTCTTGGGGTCATGTTGCAAATTATATCTTCACTAATCTAGCAGAGGTCAAAAAATAAGTTGGAGCCAAAGAACATCTCTGACTCCTTAGCACACGTGTGTCTCAAGGCTTTTAAAAATACACAGTCCTGCTGTTATAAATAGAGCATTCTTCTCAAAGGTCAAAAGCTTTCAAAGTCCAGAAAAACAACATTTTTCTTTCTTTTTATAATTATTGTCTGGTTTTTCTCCTCAGAATAAGGGTGCACTAAACTGGGACAGGAGTTGCTCTGGGGGCAGAATTTCAACCCATCTATTTTTACACTGTCGGGGAGTTAACACGAACATCAGTGTCGTTTCCTCTGTCAGACACTTCAGCAGTGCAGCACTGAGAACACCAACCAGACACAAACACAAGAAGAGAATAAGAGCATAAAAAGTCGAGAGTGAAGAGGAAGAGTTTTCCACTGAGCCCTCTTCAAGGACACAAACATGGGAAGCTACCATGGTAGGGTAAATCCCGTGCTTGAGGCTGTGATCAGTTCTCTTACAGTAAAAGGTGCTTGAACATGTAGAGAACTGCTCACGTGAGTTTGAAGAAGTAAAATCTGCTGAGTAACTACACAAAGAGAACAAACTATGTGAAAAGAAATCCAAAACGTCAGCCAGTAGCTGAGATGTGACGAGACTAGGGGATTCTCTGAAAAGGTGTTTCTCCACACAGTGGGCACGTATTCACAGCCTTCTTGGTTCCCCAGGCACAAGAATCCCTCTTCCATCTCCAGTATTTGGCCATTTCCTTGGAGACTGATGAAAAGAGCAACCTCAGTCAGTTCTCTAATTGGCCATACCCGGGAGTGATCTCATAGAGCAACTCGTGTCTCTACATGCAGGATGTCTCCTTCCTGGTGAGGTGGAACTCTGCATGGAGACAGCTCCGTTGAATATGGCCCCGGGTTCTGCTTGCAGGGCTGTAGAATGAACTGGACGATGCATTTTTGTGGTGCTCAAATCCAGGTTTTATAAAGGAAATTTAGTTCTTCCAGGGATCAGACCTGCAAACAGCAGCTGCAGTGTCCAGAGATTGTTTTAGCTTCTACTCTTGAACAGTCAAGATATAAAGCCTGGTTTGTTTTCAAAACAGTTCACAGAGTTCTGTCATGGGGTTTGGTCACAGTCTCTGAATTCAACCTAAAGTAAGGGAACCCGAATCAGATAAGAGGTGCCGTCTCCTTGTAGGTTACTACCACTTCTCTGCCAGGCTAAGCTTGACATGACTGATGAGGGTGGTGGGATCCTTGAAATAAGAAAAGCATGTGCACTCTTCCAAAAGAGCAGTACCAGGGCACCATAGGTTTACTGAGGGCCACGTTACTGTGCTGACCCATTTGTTTACTGGAGGCTTAAAAATGTCTCCTTTGGAGCAGCCTGGGAAGGCTTAACTGTTTTTAGGACCTCAGCTTTTGAGGAGCTCCTCTGAAATGTGATCATGTACAAGCTTTCTTCAAGCTTTTCTGTTCCTGTACTGACGCCAGGAGATTAAAAGGGCATTGAGTGGTTCTGAGCCTTTGGAGGGGTCATTAACATGACGTGCAGTACTGGAGTGATTTTCACTGGCTCAAACCATCCTACCCTGCTGATGAGCAGGCAGGGGTCAGAGGAAGTTGCTGTGGTCATAGAAACACATCCTTTGGGGTCTATCCTTCCGCTCCTTTCTCCAAGACGCGTTGCAGCTCTTGGCCAAGCCCAAAGCCATTTTTCCAACATGCTGAGCAACACTCCCCCCCAGCTGCACTGCCCACCATCGCGACTGCTTTGGAAGTGCAGTAGCAGTGCAAGGACTGCATTTGGGGAGCTCTCCTAGCAGAGCCCTTGGCAATATGTACCACCATGTGTGAATTTCACCAGTCCCAAGACCAGAGCTCATTATTCATACTCACACCACCTCCTTCCACATGCTCAGACAACTCCCCCCAAAAGCACTGTCAGCTTTACGCAACCTCAGCAGCTCAGTTGTTTCACAAAAGTTAACACCCCAGGGCAATATGGACGTAACACCTCGAACATCAGGGAAGTGTGAAAGTGAGGTGCTTTTCCCAACCCTCCTCCTGCACCAATTCTGCCCCAGCCAGTCCCTCCAATGAAAAACTATCTCAGCTGGCCAAGGGAATGGCTCCCAGGCTTAGACAGGGTCCCTGTGCTGGAGACAGCAGTGTCCATCCCCAGCATCGCTTTTGCCAAGGGTCACCTCAGTGAGGTGTTTCCCAGTGACATTCTTGAACTGGCACAACAGCCGTGGCAGCTATGCCACCACCAGTGCCACCAGGCATGGCAGAGGGAAGAGGTGGTACCTGTTGAGAACCTCAGGAAGCAAAAGCTATGAGCAGCCACCATATACAGGTGTGGGGGTGGGAGAAAAACAAGACAGAGCTCAAAAGGACCTGCCAGAGCAAAGCCAGACCTTCTGCCAGAGCAAAGCCAGACCTTCTGCCAGAATATCCCCACAAGCAACTCAGCACATCCCATAGGACAAGTTTCAGTCTAAGGGCAGGGTGAATCTCACCCTGGGGATTCTGCCCCTCTGCTTCCCTCAGGTGAGACCCCACCTGCAGAGCTGCCTCCAGCCCTGGGGCCCAGCACAGGAAGGACCTGGAGCTGCAGGAGAGAGTCCAGAAGAGGCACCAGGATGGTCAGAGGGGTGGAGCAGCTCTGCTGTGAGAAAAGGCTGGGAGAGAGGGGATTGTTCAGCCCGGAGAAGGGAAGGCTTTGGGGGGACCAAACTGCAGCCTTCCAATACCTGAAGGGAGCCTGTAGGAAAGATGGAGAGAGACTCTTTACAAGGGCCTGCAGTGACAGGACATGGGGAATGGCTTCAAACTGACAGAGAGTAGGTTTAGGTTAGACACCAGGAAAAGATTACTTAATATGAGAGGCCCTGGCACAGGTTGCCCAGAGAAGCTGTGGCTGCCTCATCCCTGAAAGTTGGCCAGGGCCAGGTTGGATGGGGCTTGGAGCAACCTGGGACAGTGGAAGGTGTCCCTGCCCATGGCAGGGGATGGAACAAGATGATCTTTAAAGTCCCTTCCAACCCAAACCCTTTTGGGATTTTGTGACAGTGGTGTCCATCCCCTACTATCCACGAGCAGCCTTGGCTCTTTCCAAATCTTATTTGCCTCCTCTGCTCAGCACTGACAGCACCCACGTCAGCACCATGGCACCCAGCTCACAAGGATGTGTGGTACTGTGACATGGGGTCAGATCAAATCTAGTAGTTAATCCTTCCTTGAGACTTGCATATCTATAGCATTTTCTCTACCAAAAGACTTCCAAAAACCACACAGTCTCTCCGTGGCATTATATCCCTTTCAGTAGCCTGATCTTTCTGCTTGAGTGAAAAAAAAAAAGAAAAAAAAAATCCACCTTTCTCCCCCTTTCCAAGCAGCAAGTCCAACAGGAGATCAAAGCACACAGCAATTAAGACCATGGAATAATAAAAGTCAATGAGAACAGTGTGCTGCTGACAGGGGAGTCATGCCATGCCACAGTGGGGAGGAAGGCTCAGGCAAGCCAAGAGCTATTCCCTGGAGCTGAAGAGACCAAGCAGAGCAGGGAAAGAGGGAGCTCTTGTTTAAGAAAATTCTAATTTTTAAAGGGGACCCATGGATTAAACCACAAAGCCAGCAGTATGAATATTTATGGGGCCAAACTCAGCAATCCCATACCCCATAAAATTTTCCACTGGCTTTAATTAGGTACTTTGCCTTCTTTGTGGTAGAACCCCCCTATCACCATGGCATTTCACACTGTGGAGTGTGGTTGTCTTCTCCACTGCGTGGACACTGGGCCTTGCATCTGGAGCAGCTTCAACTTTCTGTGCACCAATTCTCCCTTTTGAGCTTCCCTCAGACAGAGCTTGTGTAGGTGGAAAAGACTTCTGGAACCTCCAGATGGAGAGCAAGAGGAAAACAGAGTGTGCACTGTAGAAGGTGGCAGGTCCTAGTTGATGCTCCTTCTTCTGTTTGCTTAGGAAAACCTTGGTTTGTTCCCAGCTGGGAACGATTTGCCATCACCCAAAATGCAATGAAATGAGAGTAGCTACATAAACCCCAACCCTCCCACCATCAAATGGAAAAGAAAATCAAATTGCAGGACAGAGTCAAAAATAACTTCCCAGCTCGCCAAGATAACAGCCCAGTCCCCACCTCCAGCAAAGGAATCCTCTCAGCCACGCAAGCTCATTCCGCATGAACTTCTCGTCTGGCAGAGGAGGGAAGTGACAGCTCCACAGCTGCCAGCCAAGGGCTGATGGGTTAATGATCCGCCTTTAATATTACACATGGAAAAAAAGCAAAGTTTTCCTTGGCCTGCCACACATCTCAGGACATTCGCTGCTGCACCCCTTTCCTTCCTCCTCCAACCTCCGCTACCATCGCGCCAAGAACGTGGTGAAGGGAGCAAGCGAGCAGAAACGCCGCAATGACAACCCCTGGCCGAAGGACAATAATTCGATCAAGTGCTCATCGGCACACCTTCCTCAGGCTGCAGAAACAGCTGGGGCTTTCCGAGGCTGCTCTGGGAGTCCTCCCATTTGGCCGAGGCAAGCAAGGCCTGGTGTGAGGGTTCACTGCTGGCACAAAGGTCATCTGGCGGGCTGAAGCACCGCAGAGAGCCAACACAACCACTGCACGTGTGCTCCAGGGGCAGCCCAGCCCCACCTCCCTTGTTCTGATGGAAGGGTGGGAGCAGAAACAAACTCCAAACGAAACAAGCTCCAAGTTTGGGTCTGACCTTATGATTTGGACAAAGTCATCTCCTGTTCCTCCCTGACCCCTGAGAAGGGCCTCAACACAGCTTCTGAGGCCCCGCCACTGCTCGCAGCAGACACACAACGATTGGGGCTTGGTTCCTGGCGTCCGCCAGGTCCTCTGGTTTCGGATTCAGCAAAGGAAGCAACCAGCCCAAAGCTGAACCAGGCAGACTCAAGAAAACCCTTTACTGAGGTTAGAAAACATCAAGTTAACGTCTTTTTTAGTCATGCTTCATTTCAGCGTTTTTGCACATCTCTGCGTTTTGTTGGCTTTGGCAGGTACCTGAAGCCATTAATACTACAAGAGAAGCTGAGCTCTTCATGCTCCATTCTGGCAAAACCAAGGAGCAGTGGAAACCTCATACAAGTTGCTTCTGATTTTGTGAAGTTTCCAGATCTCAGTCTGGACCAAGAGCTTCTAATGAGTTTGGATAAACTCTGGGTAATCCTCTGAACTCCCAAATGTCTTGGGAAAACAGAGTCAAATATTCTATCTGGGACTTTGAAAGGTGCTTCGGAGTTCAGTGCTCCTGGATCAGCACAAGTATTAGAGATGCAATAACCATTGCTTGCCCTCACTACTTTCATTAAAATTGAAAAAAAAAAAAATTATAAGGAAAGAAAAAAATCATCTCCACACACATTGTTACCAGACTTATGGAAAAGAAAGGTAACCCAAATTCTCTCATTATATACCAGCCTAAACCTGCAGGGGAGTTCACCGAGGCACACCAGAAAAGTCAAAAGAGATTTATCTATCAGGTTTAAAGAAGGGAAAGGATGAATGACAGCTCCTTTCTTAAAAGGGAAAGAAAAGAAACATTAACTCCTGGTGTTAAAATGCTGTAAAACTGGCTTTTGACTCAGCACAGCATAATGCTGCTTGTAAACGGGGTAATTGGTCTGTGTGAGGTCATGAAATGAAGCATGCCTGTTCCTGCCCATCGCCTGAAGCACAGTCAGCTGCAGGAGAACACAATACTTGCACAGCACAGGTGAGGGTAAAAAGACTCATTAATCAGGGACAAAATACATTAGTAAATTTAAATGTGTGAAGAGCTAAATATCCAAGAGTTTGAAACTCCCTCACCCTTGGAGGTGACACCGTGCTTTCTAATCCCATCGCTCTTCAGCAGAGCAGCACTCAGCAAGTGCACACAGTCCCCTTCTGCTTTGCCCCCTTTCTGGGTTAGAGGTCCTTAGCAGACCCAGACTGCAGCAGAACTGAGTGTGCAGAGAGCAATCCTGTGCTGGAAGTGAGACAAGCAGATGTTGGACGGGTGGCAAAGCACGGAGAATAAAACACACAATGTGGTTCAAACATCCAGACACCGGGAGAGCTGCTGGAATCCATTCTGTTTATGTTTCCAGACATCTCCATCAAGTAGGGGGTAATTAAACACTACAGCAATTGGGTGATAGAATGATTTATTTTCAAAGCACCCTCACAGCCTGGGGCTTTGGGAAGCACATGGAGACATGAACATTTCTCCAAAGAGGAAAGAGAGCAGAGCACTGCATGGAACCCCAGCTGAGGGCAGGCAGAGGTACAGGAAGGAGGAGTGAGCAACAGGCCAGCATGGAAAAGTGGTGCAGCTCCTTGTTTCACTGCCAGCTCAGGCTCTTTAATCTTTGCAGGCTTTGCTTATGTGCTCCGAGAGAGAAGGGACTGGTGCCAAAAAATGTGAAAATAAAATAAAATTACATATTTGAACATGAAATGTCCCACTTGGAAAGCAAAGTCCAGCACACCAAAGTCCAGCAGAGAAGGAATCACAGAGACCATGACCACAGATCAGTGGACAAAAATGAAAGAGCCAAACCAAGATGGAAGAACCGGCCCAGGGTCACCATGGCAGGTCTGGGGTAGAGGTGAGAGAGGTTTTTCCAAGCTTCTGTCTATTTATCAGCTGCACTTCCCCAAAAATTACTGTTCCCTGGGTTCCCTGGTTTTGAGAGAGAAGAGAGCAAGGAGAAACAGAGAAGTGCTTGATCACAGGAGAGCTGTGACAAGAGACAAAGGACTTATTCCAAAAGGGACAAACAACAGGGGCAAAGGCTGCAGGAGGGATGTTGAAAAAGGCATTTCTACCTCCACAGTGTTGAAAAGTAAAGGTCCAAAAACATGAATGACATGGGACCATTTGGCTTCAGGAGCTATCCAGTCCCTGGAGTTCTTTTCTGGTCTTGCTTGTCCTGAAGCCCTTCCCAGTAAAAGCATGGAAGAAGGAAAGAGAGAGCAGCCTGACCATTTGAAATACACAGAGCACCAAAGTCATCCTGTCCTGCCACAAAGGTCAGGAGAGCAGATCCTTGAAGCCAAGGACCATGGGAATTCAGCTTTACATCCAGTCCCGCTTCACTCCGTTTATTTTGCATGTTTATTTAACATCTACATGAATCAAGGCAATATTATTTCATAAAAAAAAGAAAAAAAAAAAAGAAAACTTGGCTTCACTTATCCAAACATTTGGACAAGGAAGGAAGAAAGCCCAGCTCAGGGTTTGGCTGGCTGGATGAATAGGAATATGCAGTTATTACCCTGTTGTCAGTGGTTCAAAACCAGCCCTATTGGAGGAACTGAAGCAATTTTCGTCTGGCAGCTGTTGGAGGAACCTCCCTAAAAGGAGTCGTGGCCTCAGCTCAGATCTGAGCAGATAAGAGTCCTGCAAGGACAGGGAGCAAGATAGAGCCTTAATTCTTCCTGGAGAACAAGAGAAACTATGGACTTTCTGTAGGTTTGAGTGTCCCAGTGAGAAGGTGTTCACACAGCTCTTTCAGTGCCCGTTCCAGACTAAAAGAAAAGTCAGACCTTCACTGAACCTATCCAGACCCACCACACTTTTACCTTCCTGGCATCTCCCAAAACATGTCAGTGCCCAGAATAACAAACACCCAGAGCAAAGGCTGGTCAGGGAAACACTGCTAAAAGCTGGACAATAATACCAGCAGCACGAGGTCATAAACTAGAGCTGCCACAGCATTAAGACAAGCAAGGGTTGTTACTCCCCCCACTCCCCTCCTCTCCCGAGAATAACATTAAACACCAAGGCAGCTGCAGAAGCCATATTTTTCTAGGCAATTCCCAAAGCTGCTACCATGTCTTGCCTTTAAATCAAGGCTGGATGGGTTTTTGGAAGATGTGCTTTTGTCAAATGCAAGTTATTGGGTCCAATAAGGGTTGAAATTCTCTGGCTTGTGCTATACAGGAGGTCACAGCCTGGATGATTTAAAGTCTCTTTTGGTTCCAAAATCTATGGAAAGAGCTACGAAGCCTCCTGCCCTAGAAATAGAAGAATAAACAGCAGCAAATAATAAAATTGTCAAATACAGACAGCCTTCACCCACAGAACAGCCGTGAGCAAAATGAAGGCTCTTTGGCTCTGTTCATTAATCACAAGGATTCAGATTCATTACTGAGGTCTTTTTTCCCACTTTCCAAATGAAACAAGGTTTATGGAGTCACACTGCACACTGGCTCCGTCCTATCCGGTCTTTGGGCCTGTCATCAACGCCCGACAAGGAGTGCAGGTCTGGGACATTAACTTACTTCACTTTTGGCAAAAGAAAGCAAGTGGGTAGGAGGAAAGAGAGCTCGATTGATATCCCCAGTGAAAGAAAGGCAGTAGCATAAAAATCAATCCTTTGCACACCAGGAAAAACCTCTTGGAGCAGGGGAAGAGGTTAGGCCCCCCAGCTTGGGGAGCGAAAACCTCTGGTCAGGATTGTCATACCCTGAGGAACCTGCTCCAGCAACATTTCTTACTGGGCTGGATTTTCTGACTTCTAAGGACAACAGAGCTCATGCTGTAGTTTTAATACAATTAATAAAACCCCAACAAGCCACTAGACACCAATCAACGGTAAACTGAGCTCTAGGAGTTTCAGAACTCACAGAATTACTTTTATTTATGGTTAATAAGCCACAGCACGGATGGCAGAGCTTCAAAGCAGTTCACAAGCCCCTCCATCACACAGCCTGCAGTGTGGATACCACTGGGAGTGTGGATGGGCTGGGGCCAGAGCCCCTGCAGCCCCCTGTGTGCACACTCCTAATGAGCAACAGAGCTTTCTGCAGGGTTTATATAGTCTCCACCAAGACAGGACCTAATTTAACAGTTTATTCTCTCCATTTTCTTCTGGGGAGCAGATCAGGGGGAGTAAAAACCGCCCCAGTGGCATTTAGAGCTTCCCATGTGTTGGTTATTGTTATAGTTTTACTCTCGTTGCTCGGGCACCCTGTGCAGAAGGCAGAATGTAAAGAATTCCTGCAATGACCTCATCCTCTGGTTGGCAGGCACTGCTCTCGCTGTGTCCTCGGGTGGAATTCATCATGAATTGGCTTTTGCTTGTGTCCTTGTATATGCAACACCAGTGACATCAGCGTAGCTGTGGGAGCAGTGGTAGCTCACAAGCACTGGTTGCAGAGGCCTGAGAAAGCCAAATGGTGATTTATATAAAATACTGTATGAATTTCACCCTCACCCCTGTGCCATTTACCACTAAGACTTAAAATACCTTTTTATTTAACATAAAATCAGATACGCCTTTGTCGTAGTTTCATCGGTTTTAGTCAGGGATGACACCGCAGTGCGTAAAGATTAGTTCTACACGCCTGGATTCATCAATGCCTTGACTGGAAACCCCAATGAAATCCAAGGACTAAGTGCATCTTTCTGGCACAAATCCAGAGTGAACTTTGGGAACCCGCAGGAAGGCCTAGGGTGGGTTCTGGCATGCAGATCACCCAGGATGAACAGGTGTCAGTGGGTGCAGGTTCACTCCAGGGCTGTCCTGCAGCCAGCACAGGACAAGCACATTTCCAGAAGAGACACAAAGAGCTCCTGAAAAATGAAATATTTTTTAAGATATTAACACTCATGCCTAACCTGCACCCCATGATTACTCTACTGCACAGTCAAAGCTAAATTTATTTTCCAGAGGTAACATTGCTTTGCATCCAACATTAATTCAAGCACCTCTGAAACCCCAGTAATTAGGTGTGTTTATGCAAATGAGATTAAATGAATCTGTCTGTGACTGTTGGTATCTGTAATTTTTGCCGGTTTGCTCCATCAACATATAATCCCACTTGCTTTCAACTGGGGTCAAATCTGGTTTTCTTCACACCAAATTATCTCAACCAGTCTTCAGAAAATCCATTCTGGCCAGCTACTATGGAAAAACCTGGGTTCACCTGGAACTGATGACTGAGTAAAACAAACTGTGAATGGGACGGTCAGGAGCAACAGTTTCCATGGAAAAATCCGTCATTTTAACAACCAGGTGCCGGAATCAACCCCTAATCCTCTTCCAGGCTGGATACCAGGCTGAATCAGCTGCTGCAACAGCACAGTCCTTTCTCATTCCAGAGTTTTCCCTTACTAAACCTAAGCCAAGTATTCCCCACCACCCCTACCCCGAAGTTTTTCTCATTTGGGCTCTCATTCCTGTATCTGTAAAGCCCAGTAGGACAACCATGCCAAATGCATTGTATTTAGATGCTGGATGTGAGAAACCAAGTCGTTTTCCTTCCCTGAGCCCCTCCACATGCAGAGCTCTGCTGGACACTGCTGTGCCCATCCCGTGGGCTGGCAGGTGTCACTGCTGAAGGCAGCACGATTTTCCTACAATTTTTTCCTTTCCTGAATTTCAAAATGTGTTTAAAACCCATCTGACACAACCAGCTTATCAATTCCATGTCAAGGTGTGGGTTTATGGTTTGTTTAGAGAGCTGCAGAGCCTGATACTTAAATGCGTTCTCTGTGCATTTATACCCACGTAGAAGATTTGGGGGGAAAATTAAAAGAAAAATCAATGGAAAATGAAGAAGTTCTAGCACTGCTGAGAAATAATCCCCTCACCACTGCATGATTCTGACATAACAGATCAGGCTTGCCCTCATCCTGCCTTACATCACAGGCACTGAAGCACAGCACACACATGCAGGATGTCCACTGCAGAGCCAAGACCACGTGACAAAATCTCATCCATCAGTCCCTTGCCACCCTAGCTCGGCCATCTGACCAAAACCATGTGTCCTCATGACTCCAAGCAAAGACTAAAGACCCCCTCTGCAGCCCTCTGGCCAGGTCCAAGGTCCCCGTGTGGCTGGCACACGCTGGGCTGTGCACGAGCAGACCACTGCAGCCGTCAGGGAACCAGGGCTTGGGTTCAAATTAGAAAACAGCGAGAAACTTCAAGCCAAGAACAACAATACAGCTGGAAACAGTGCAGTGCTTCACACTGAACAAACATGAGATAATTTACCAGAGCACTGACTCCAGCTCCTTCCCGAGATAGCACTGGCGGCACCTCTGAGCACAGCAGACAGAAGCAGCAGAGGGGAGGGTAGGTAGGGCATGGAGAGGGAAATTGAACCAAAATAGCCTTTTAGAGTGAATTAGACTAAACCAAAACAAGGACAGAGGGCTTGGAGCTCCCTTTGAGCTTTGCTGCTGACTGCAGGCAAGTGCACATAACCCAAAGGATGTCAGCACAAGACTGGAATAACATGAGTGCAAAAAAAGACAGAGCTGTATAAAGACACACACACTGCCCTGTCTCACTGTGCCAGGGTGCTGGACACACCTATCCTTTAGGAAAAGTGCAGCTCAGCAAAGCCATTTCAGCTTGCTGTAGGTCCCTCCTGCGTTTAATTTCATCTCAATTTCAGTTTGTACTGGTACCGTTGTTGTGCAAAATTTGGCTTGAATATAGGAGGATTCCAAACAAAGCTCTGTGGAGTGCATTCACAAGTGAAGAATGAAATGCAAACAGAGCTGCCAGTGGTTTCCAGTGTCACAACCCCTGCCCTTTCCTAGCAGCAGTCATAGGAGCAGCACGAGGCATCAGAAACCTTCAGAGATGGCCTATTTCTTGCTAAATTTCTTTTACCAGCCCTAATGCTCCTATAAGGATCAGGAAGTTTGGATACTTGTCCTAAAGACATCTCAAGGTCTCTCTGCCCACTCACTGGCAATTCCAATGAGATTACAGCTAAATTGTTACTCGGTGTAGGTCACTTATCCACACACCAGCATGGCCAGACTCAGCTCCGTGCTGCCTGTGCCACCTCCTCTCTCAGTCACAAGACCCTTCAGGCACCTCAGGGACAAGTCCCTTACTGCTGGGCTTGTGTTTGTGCTTAAAAAAAATGTGATGAAAAGAATAAAACCTCTACTTTTTCTCCCTACTTGGGAATTTCTGCTTCTTTAACGACTCCTTTATTATTTCACCAAATCACCCGTATCTCTTTACAAGTAAATATAAGCTGTCCCTTCACGAGGGGGTGGGGGAAGAGAGGACACTGTTCTCCCTCTGCAGTATCAGTTTCCAGTGTGACACACAGTTCAGTGTGCAAAGCAAACAGCCCTAATGAGAGTGGCTGAGCAGTTGCTGCTCCCTGTGTCAGCTACTCGGCTCCCGGGAGCAGCCCCAAGCCCTCAGCAGGGTCAGTGCCAAGGAAACGGGGAGCAGGACATGTCCCACACCCCTTGCAGCTCCCACCACCCCTCCCAGCAGACCCTCCTCGCTGGGGGACAGTGTGTGTGCCAAACCTGCTGAGGCTCCAGCCGAGCTGGGGTCACTGCACCCATTGCTGTGTTTACACCACATCAAAGGGTCGAGGAATGACGCTGCCTGACTCTGCATCCAGAGTGGTGCAGTGCCAGGGACACGGATAAAGCTGTTTTCTAACTTTAGATGGTGTTTGGATGAGAGGACAGGCCCGGGGCATTTCATGAAGTGCCTCAGGCTGGGTTCAGCCCTTGCAGGGGCACTTCAGATGTGCCTACACGGAGGGATCAGCACGTCCTAAGGAAGCTGGAAGAGGAGCAGCCTGAAAGAACCCCACCCACAGAGCTGGGCAAGCAAGCTCTGCAGTCATTTGGAGCATCACTAATCCCACTGACCTCAGCCAAGGCATCTGCACCCCGTGGACCATGCTGGGCACTGGAGCACTTTCCCAAAGCATTTTTTCCCTGCTTACCAGAGATTGGTCTGAGCAGGCACCTCCACACACTGCTGAGGGCGGACCCCGAGGCAGACCCTGCTCCAGAGGGGTGAGGTGTAGGTTGCATGGTCCTGCCTCCAGGACCCCCCCAGCCCCAGGGTCCTGCAAGGGTGCAGAGATGGCCATCACCCCCTTTTCCCTCTCAGCAGGAGGATCACAGTTCCCCCTGTCTGTTTGCTCACATGTGCCTTTTCTCAGGCTGCGTTTCTCTTCTCACTTTTGACCAACAACCACCATTTTAATTAGGCTCCAACTCTGCTGCAATTATTTCCTTATATATCCTTGCCTTTTATCTGCCTATCAGAGAACTGTCTATCAAATTTAGGACACCCCACAAAGCTGCTCCTCAGGCTTTGAGTGCCCCCATTGACTCAGGACAGGATCCCAGGCTGGGGAAACCACCATCAGATCCTCATCCTTCACCCAGCTTTAATTTACTCCTGACACCAGGAGTCCCAAGCTTCTCCTCTTTGCCTTCATTGTGGTCTGCAGCCACCACAACAGCTCAGCACCAGGGGCTGAGGGCGAATGACACCCGAGGAGCGTTGCCATGGGCGCAGACGATCGTCCCTCTGGGTTCCCATGGCGCCGGGCCAGACATGCAGTGGTGATGAGAGGGAAGAATACACACCAGCCAAGCTATTTGTAGCCCATCTAAGCATCTCACAAGTTAAACAGTTCGTCTTTCTTCCCCCTGCTCCCAGCACCCATCGAGCTCAGGGGGCTCCCCCACCCACCAGGGCAGCACTCACAGTGCACAAAAGGCTAAATAATTGTCCTGGCTGACCTGGAGACAAAAATAAAATTCAACACGGGTGCTCAAGCGTGGCCAAGGGCAGAATTTGGCTCCAGCGAGCTGCCTGTTGGCTGGTTTTCATTTTGCAACTCTTGGCATGAAGTCCTCATCTCGGCCCTTGCTGCAGGCAGGGGTAGGGCAAGGATTTGTGCCCAGGGCTGGGGTGCAGCAGGACCCTCAGAAACCCATGGGGGAATTTCTCCCACCCTGGGAAGCGCTCAGGAGACATGGGAGGAGGATTTCTCTAGACCTCACCTCACGACCACGGGAAGGACGTGGCAGTGGAGACTCATCCCTCTGGCCAGGGACGAGCATGTGTGGGACAGCTCCTGTCACCTTCTCCTTTGCAGGCTGGCTCGAAGAGAACAGGTCATTTGTCCAGTCTGGGGTGGTTTTCAAAGACAGAGAAGCTTCAACCAGCCCGTCTCCACATGCCACAGGAAGGTTCCCTGGGTCTCCCTCGGCTGTGCCTGCAGACCACTGATCACCCTGCCAGAGATGAGGCTTCATCAGCTGCCAGCACTCGAGTTCCGCAGCAGTTTAAACCCACTCTGATGTCGCGTTCTGCTGGTGATGTCAGCCAAAAGATATTTCAGCAGAGGAGGGGAAAACAGCCCAGCAGAAGCTTTCGGTGTGATCGAATCCAGAATAAACTTTGCATACAAATTAAGCATCTTCCTTCTTTAAACTGATCCCCAGCTTCTCCAGGCCCTCAAACTCATATCAGCTCTCAGATCTCCCCACAAGCAGGGGAAATCAGCAGCTAGCCAGTCTGCTGGACATGGTGGTGAGAGCAAGAGGAATTAGTCTCCACAGTACATGAAAAGAATTAGGACTATTTAATCTCCTTTTCCCCTTATCAGTGGTCTCAAATATCCCTTTGAGAGGGAAACGCAATGGAAATTCCTGCAAATCTTCCCCACAGTTAAGGAATTGACAAGATTTTTCAGCTTTTTCTCTCTGTTTGAAAAATTACTACATAAAGGAAACAATCTTTGGGGCACATATAACTCACAACAGGCTGAAACATTATCTTAAACTATTCGTCTGCTTCCTGCTTAAGTAAGCATATTAGGAATGTGTGTATATATTTCTTGGGCAGCTTAAAAATAAAAAGAAAAGAGGTATATAGCCTGTCCTGCTTTTGAGGAGCATGTTGTTTATGTTGTTATAAGCACAGGTCATATTTATAGCTGAACACTCCGTGAAAGTGCGAGCAGGCTGGGAAACATTTGTTAGGTTTAATGATCTTTTATTTAACTGGTGCAGAAAAATGCATCCCTCTGGATTGATTCATGGCATGAATTGTATAGAAACCTTCTTCCTTGAGAAAAGAAAAACCTCAAAAGGTCAATCTGACATTTCAGCTTTCTCAAACATCCAGCAGAGATGTTCGCGGAGCAAAATTCCCAGCCTGACAAGCTGGATGGGGTTAGGGCAGGGAAAGGATAAACCACAGCTAGAGATACTTTTCAGGACATAAAGCAGAGCCATTCAAATCACCTGGACTGGAAGGGACCCATCCTGCACCGCAGCAGCCCCACTCCACAGGCTGTGAAATGCACCACGCTTCTCAAAGCATCCTGAGGCAGAGGCTCCGCAGCCTGCAAGAAAGGCACCGACACTTCCTGTTGCTGGGTGGCATCTCCCCCGTTCTAAAAACAGGCTAACCAAGGCCCAGCCTGCCTCTCTGGCTCAGCCACTGAGTCAAAACCAGAGCTGAGAAGAGCTTCTCTCAGCTCCCTGTTGCCTGAGCTGGAGGCAGCATCTGCTGCAGAGCAGCAGCTCCTCCTGCAGCCCTCGGTCAGGGGGTCACTGGGTTTTACAGTCTGCACCTCTCGCCTTGCCAAGGTGCTGCATCTCTGCACTGCTGCAGAATCAGCTCAAGCCTGGGCCAGCCCTTCCCCGGCAGAGCAGTGGCCCATCAAAGGACTCTGCAGCCTGTGCTGAGCTTCCAGCAGTGCTCTGGGGTAGAGCATGTGCACACACATGTATGCACCAGGGTTTGCTGCCACAGGGGCCAGGGCTGGCTGAGAACAGCTTTTGTGGTCATGGAGAGGGAATGACGTGCAGAAACCTGCACCAGAGCACTCCCAGGAAGCCAACTGCAGAGCCAAGGCAGCCCAAAGGGACCCGGTGCAGCAGGGGCTCCCTGAGAGCTCTGCCCATGCCGTGGAGTGACCATCCCTGCAGCCACAGGGAGCAGCCAGTGCTGCAGCCAAGCACATCTGTCTGCCTGTGGTTTTCTCTGAGCACCCACCAGTCCCACTTCCCCTGTGGGGCTGAGCACTGATCACCCATTAGGTGTTGTACAGGTCAGCATCAAACACCCCCCAGTTTTTCCAGGGACAGTGGGGTGCTTTGTGGTGGGAGCTCCCAAAGCCCAGGACAGCAAACACCATTAATATTTCCCTTTAGAGTCCCAGAAGCAGTCAAGTTGGAAAAGACCCTTCAGACCATGCAGTCCAACCATTAACCCAGCACTGCCAGCCTACCACCAAGCCGTGTCCCTAAGTGCCACATCCACCTGTCTTTTAAATCCCTCCATGGATGGTGGCTCCACCACTTAGGCAGCCTGTTCTAATGCTGATAGCCCTTTCTGTGAAGACCTTTTCCCCTAATAACTAATCCAAACCTTCCCTGGAGCAACTTGAGACTGTTTCTTTCTTCTTGTCCCATTGCTTGCTGCCTGGGAAAAGACATCGGTCCCACCTCATTATGACCTTTCAGGTTGACCTTTCAGGTAGCCTCCTATTCTCCAAGATAGACAAGCCCAGCTGCCTCAGAGTCTCCTCACATGACTTGTTCTCCAGAGCCTCCACCATTTTCGTCGCCCTTCTTCAGACACTCCAAAAAACTGAAGGTGCCTCAGTTCGTCGTTGTTCTCCCAAAAGGAACAGCGGGAACACAAGTTTGGTACTTGCTAAAAATGCTTTAGAGGCAGAAAAAGAGGGGATTTTCTTCCAGAGATCACCCAGAAGAGTGGCATCAGAAGGGAGCAAACACTCATCACTTCTCCTCTCTCCCAGGGGTGGCTGTAGGTCTCCAGCCTCCGAGGTTTGCTTTGTACCCTGTGAGGGTCTGTAGCACTTGGGGACAAGGACAAAGCCAGCAAAGGGCAGCCGCTCCCTCACAAAGCTGCCTGCCTTCACCCACGTGTTCCCTGCAGCCCTAAACCAGGTAAGAGATAACCATGAACCTTTATTTGCTGCTCCTGCCTCTTCCCATCACCCACAGCAGGGCTCTGGGTTAAGGAAAGGCAGGACAGCAAGAATTGCTCCACACTGGCCACATTCTAGGAAAATCTCAGCATTTTCAGTACTCAGCAAGCCACAAGTTCAAGCAGCATGTAAACAAAACATAAAAACCAGAACAAAGCACTGAACTACTTTGTCCTTATCTGCCTGAATTCTCCCTTTCATCCCACAGCTTCGGGGGAAGAAGCCTACAGGCAAAGGAAAGCTATTCCAAGGTGCCAGTTCCACCGCCAGCATCACTCTGGCCCTCCCCACAGGGGCAGCTTTCACATGATTAAACTGCATCTTTGAAAACCAGAGCCCTCTAAGAGGGCAGCCCCAGGGCTCCTGCCCAAGCCTGGCTGCTCTCAAGCCAAGTAAATTGATTACTCCAGTTAAACCTCTGCTGTACTAGTTCTCCTCTGAAAATTGTTATCAGCTTCTGTTTTCAGGGAATCTAAGAAACAGATGAGTGCACTAAAATTCAGCAGTCTTTCCACGAGGAGTTCTATTTACCCCAACCAGGCAAGGTGCAGGGAGCTCTGTGTGCTGCCCCGCTCCCCACGGTGTGGTTGGGGCAGTGGAACATTTTGGTCGGAAACTCCTTTAGTTTTTACAAGAACCAGGTTTGCAGTGCAGGATCCGTTTGCTCATTGACAGCTGTGCCTCCTAAGCCTTATTTTTGGACCCACTTTTCATAGGCTGGGGGTCAAGACACTTTTTCCACGGTAGGTAACAGAGAAGTCCCAAAGGGGAGCTCCAGGAAAAACCATGTGATGGCACTGTGAAAATATGGTCAGGATGAATTTCTGCTGCCTACACAGCAGCATCCAGCCATGGCCAATGGCTGCAAGAGAAAATAGAAGGTTATACCAGAGACACGAGTGCCACTGAGCCTGGTGGGACAATTGTGTGTTTGTCCTTAGGATGAAAGAAGGAAATCGGTTTGCACTGCGGCGAAGTCCGGAAAGCGCAGCGGGGAGATTTAATGGGAGTTTAATCACCACTTTTAATGGGATTTGCTACAGGTCCCACAGGGCAGAGGAATCATAGAATCATAGAATCATTAAGGCTGGAAAAGACCCTTAAGATCATCAAGTCCAACCATTAACCCAGCACTGCCAAGCCCACGACTAAACCATGTCCCCTAGTGCCACATCTACTCGTCTTTTAAATCCCTCCAGGGAAAATGACTCCACCACCTCCCTGGGCAGCCTTTTCCAGTGCTTGACAGCTCTTTCCACGAAGAATTTTTTCCTAACATCAAATCTAAACCTACTCCAGTGCAGCTTAAGGCCACTTTCTCTCGTTCAGTCACTTTTTACCTGGGAAAAGCAACAGACAGGAGCTCCCTGCCCATCACTCTGGGTTATCACTGCAGGACTCTCTGTACAGCTCCAACATGGAGCAGCCTCAGGTCCCCACGGCACTTTCATGCCTCAGTTGACCACCCGGATGGGGTGACCATTTCCAGGTGAGCCCTTAGGAAAGCTTGAAAGAACCTGTGAGGGGAAAGGTGTTTTAGAAATCAAAATGGTCACTGTGTGTCTCCATGAAAGATGAACAAATTTCACCATTAAAGGATCAGCTCAGTCGATGTGAAGACCAGGTTGTTGTAACCTTTACTCCTTCTTTGAGCAATTTTTCTCCTGAAGAAGCAGCTGCCAGGCCAATTCAGAGGGATTGCTCTTTCTGAAGGTGGAAAATGCCGGGCATTGTGTCCAGCCTGTGTTTGAAGTGGGAAAAAAGCAACTTTGAATAAGCTTTTGATGGGGCCCATGGCTCTGCTTGACCATAATGTCAGCTTGTAATTAGCAACAGATACCACTTCTGTCACTCCCGATGTTATCATCAGCCGTCTTGCGTTTCAAAGTGAGGAGAGGCATGTAAATTATGGGCAATTTGGTCTCTGAAATGGGTTTTATGGTTTTTTTTCTGCTGGGCAACCCGGGAAGCCTGGAGTTTGTTACAGAGATAGTTGTTGAGCCGGCAGAGAGGAGCAGGAGGAAAGCAATGAATGTCACAGAGCTGCTCCAGCAGATCCCTGGAGGAAACACATCCGTGCCAGCTCCCCCATGAAGGGAGAGCTGAGCAGTGGCTCTCACAGGGGCTGTGCATGTGGAGGAAGGAGGGGAGAAGGTTTGGAAGGAGCCACTGTCCTGCCTCTGGAATGGGGGTCTCTGCAAGGCTCCATTTATACACCAACGAGAGCTGGGTGGGAAGAGGGTGGCTCGTGCCTGAGCAGCCCATGCAGCCTTATTTCTGTTCAGAATATTGCAAGTATTCAGCTGACTAAGGCTTAGTTGGCCTCAGAACAACCGAGGCAATCTTTTCCCCTCATGGATAGAAAATGCTGCCTTCAATTAAAATTCAGTTTTCAGAGTGAAGGAAAGGCTTATGTTTCCCAAAATAGGTTTGAATTTTTGTAAGAGAAACAAAACCCCCCGAACTCACCTAATTTCCAGTTTTGACCAAAAGCAATTTTAACTTTTTTTTAGAAAAAAGGGAGCAAAATTTTTTGCTTCTTTTTTGGAGTGGGGTGGAGCAGAGGAAGTCTATCTCTTGCAGCAAGTCCAGTGAGTTTGCCAGATCTCCTGGCACTGCTCTGCAGCTTAACAGATCCCACTGCCAGAGCACTGGCCTAGTATTTGATTTCATCTATTGCTGTACCAGATACCAAGGGTCCTGTTTCTGCCCTGCTCTGGCCTTCTGCAGAAGGAGTCACACCGGAGCTGCTCTTTGCAAGGGCTCCCCAGGAAATGGGCTAAAACAGAATTTGGCCCCACATTGACTCTGTGGTGTCAAGTTCTCCCCTTTCATTTGCTGGAGGAATTCAAGCATCACTTTGCTGCTCCAATCTTTCAATCTACCACTGGTGAAGAACACAGCCAAAAAGGTTATCTGCCTCAAACAGAAATAGCTCATGTTTAGAAAAGAATTAAAATTTGTTCCCTTTAGAGTTGCAACCACATCCTCAAAGCTGTTAACCTGAAAGTGAACTTCAGATAATAAAACTCTAACCTCACCCCTACAGAAGAGCCAGCAGTCAGAAGCTACCTTGTGTGCTCTCCCCCTATCTGCCCCATCGATTGCCTGATAGCACAGCTTGTTTTCTTTTTCCAAGGGAAGACAGCTACTAAATCTGTGCTCCCCATCCCTCTCAGCACTCTTGGGCTTCTCCACAGCTGCAACGCTTTTCCATCGTCCCTGCTCTCAGTTAAATAAACATTATGACACATACTGATTGCTTTAACAAACTTTACTGTTCCACGTCCTCGGCAAAGCACGGTTATCTTTTTACAGGGAACATTCCTTTCCTGTTGCTATGCCTACTTCAGCACCATCCAGCATGATAGCCAAGACTGCTGAACAAACCCACAATTTCCAACCACTCCATTTTGCTCATCTTGAAATAGCTCAGAAGGGGTGTGGGGCCAGACGGCCGGCAGATGTGAGCTGTCAGAGCTCCTCTGCCACAGCTCATCCCAGCAAGGACCTGGCCATGCTGTTGGAGGCTGGATGTTGTCTTCTGAAAACGCCTCGGAGCTAAAAATGTCTTTGTGGAGTGAGGTGGGAGAAGGAAAAGAAGGGTATAGTCATAAATATTCTCCCAGCACAGCAGGCGAAGGTTGGTTTTATCCTCCCCATAAGGCTGCACTCGATGTTCTAAAATTTGCAACTAAATTGCAGAATCCAGAAATATTTCTGGCAAATGGTATTTCACAACCATTCATCATCGTCGTGCACAATTTCCTTTGCATGACAACCTGTGTTTTAAAGCTTGCAAAGAGACGGGAAACTGCCATTTGTTTTGGCCAAGCCAAAATCGCCCTTGGCCCGGGGACTGGCGGTGCTGCGGCTGCTCACGGTGATAAGCCCGGCGGCGCAGCTCCTGCCAGGTGGGCGCGGGCATCTCCTGTTCCACACGTCACCCAACAGTTTCAAGAAATGAGTGCATTTCAGTTTCCCCCAACCAGCCCATTTTTCACCTCTAACCCAGCAGAGCTCTCGCCCGTGTGGTTGTGCCACTTTGTTAATTACTGCCAGGCAGCCCAAAGATGCTAAGGACAAATTTCCCCGAAGCCTGTGATTTCACCTTTTCACATGTTGTTTTCACTTTCCCTTGTGCAAACATTTTCTTCTCAACCAAGGGCAGGTTGGCTCCTGAGATACCTCGGTTCTCAAAGGCCTGACTGTTTACGTCTAGTGAAGACCCAGATGCTCCAAAATGCATTTAGTGTGTTGGACAACACAGGTATAGGCCAGAGAAGCTGAAGAGGATTTCTGGCAGCTGATCAATTGTAAAAAATAGTTCTTCCTCCAGGCATCAGCCAGAGTATTTTTGGGTCTGCAGGATGTGTGCATGTACTGCCCTCACAGCTCTCCAGGGTGTGAGCAGAGGAAAGGACTTGGAAGGAAGCAGATAAATTCCAGCCCGAGCCATTTGTAGTCCGTATTCCAACAGCAAGAACATTGCCAGCTCTGCAAGGGTTGGGGACAGCCCCATTTCCAGGGCCAGGCCAGCACTCACTCACCCCTTGTTGGGGGATTCACCACCTTGTCCCTCCTCTCTCCCTCCCACCAATCTCTGCACCCAGAGCTATGATGTCCATCTCATGGGTCCAGGAGCTGCAGGAAGAGGTATCCCAGGGTCAGGGAGATTCTACACAGAGTTGGAGGGGTCACCTTGGGATAAATGCAGCACCGGGGGAAGAGGTTTCTCTGTTCTCCCAAATGGAGTTGTGCATGATGGCCCTCTGGAGACCCTCCACCTACCCTGCCCCAAGGGATCCAGCCAGGGCAGCCAACTTGTCCCAAACCCAGGGATGCTTTTGCTGTCAGGCCATCAAGGACTCATCTCTGGCCACAGCAGCACAGCCAGGGCAGCACTCGAAGCCTGCGTGGCTCAGGAAGTGAAGGGATCAGAGAGCTGGACCGGCCCAAACCCAGATGGGGAGAGATGGCCGCGTGAATGGAGGAAATGATTCAGAACCTGGAGCTGTGAACAGCACAGGCTGCATGCCCTGAGTCTTCAGTTGGCCTCTCCCAACATGGAGTGGTTGGGGTTTTTTTCCAGGACTCAGACAGGGATTCTTGGAAGCATATCAGGGCTGGGTGTGTGCACCAGACCCACGTGGAGAAAATCTGTTTTCTGATGTCTGGAACATCAGCTGAGCGTTTTCCCATTTCACTCTTTGCAGGTTACACGAGCTGAAGATTAAACAGATGCATTCCTTGTGTTCGTTTATTAAAGGAATAATGTACCTGCACATTACCAGCAAGCCCTACACCTGGGAGCACTACTGTGGGTTATAACGGGAACAAACACTCCTTCCATGGACAAAACATGTCCAAAGGCTTTTCTGGTCCATCAGGACCAATTCTTTGCTGTAATTCCAGTGCTTATTCTCACTGAACTGGTCAAGGTCAGCCGCATTGGAAAGGGCTCTTTCCCACCCTACCCTGTTAGCACAGGCTCTGCCCTGCTCTGGAGTGTAGCTCCCTACCCCCAGCTCCTGTGCCAGGCCCCCTTCACCACTCTGTATTTAAGCTCACCTCAGATTAACAAGCTGGCACTAGTGGTCCCTTTTTCAGCTTTTCCAGCCCATTTTCTGTGCCCAAGCTCTGCTTTCTGCCTCTCCACAGAAGTGGGATTGCACAGCCTATTTGTCCAGGCTTTAGGTAAAAATGGACCTCCAAGACACCCCTGTGACTTCCACACCAGCTTGCCCAGTTTGCCAGCTTGACTTTGTGAGGGCAGCAGATGCTTCTTTTGGCTTTGGCTCCTTTTTGACCATTTGGCAAAGTGCTAGAGAAGCACATCAGACACCTTGGCTGCCTCTGGAGAGGCCCCCCCAGTCACTCTCGCCTCCACTACCATCCCACCTCAGTCCTGATCAGCATCTTCCAGCCTTTGTCCTCACCCCATCCCTACAGGTTACTTATTTGCCTAAAATCACCTTCTCCTGCTCATCCAACTTGCAGAAGTGAAATAAGTTCACCTTTTCCTCCTGCCTTCGGTGTGGCCTCCACCAATTTACATTTCGGCTGGGCAAGAAAAAATCGAAGGCAGCGGTGATCCCCAAGCTTTGATCATCTCAGATGCTGCTGCAGGAGTTGTGACAGTCACAAGAGAAGGAGAAGATCGAGGGTGGACAGTCCCAGATATCACTGTTCAATTTCATTTCATTAAATTGAGATGGGATTGAGTTACCTCCAGATAGTCTCTGAGAAATACCATCAGGAAGGTCAGTGGGCAGGGTCCAGCTCTTGGACAACAGTGGATGTGGCAGGGAGTGAAGCATTCAGGACCATAAATCAGTTCCCCACAGGACAACCAGATGAAATTTCTGAATTTACCCCTGATCTGGCTCTGAATTTGACACATAGGAAGGGCTAGATCTCCCCACCTGAGAAATTCACCTACTCCAGACCAGCCTCAAGCCTGGTCCTGGAGGCAAACACACCTCCCTGCCCCTGTGTCCTCTGGCCATGGACTGGAAACACCACCTAAATTAGTGGGAAGGGAGTCT
This sequence comes from Eulacestoma nigropectus, assembly GCA_013397775.1. NCBI lineage: Eukaryota > Metazoa > Chordata > Aves > Passeriformes > Eulacestoma > Eulacestoma nigropectus. Next base: position 61,484 of record VZTE01000681.1, on the reverse strand, counting down.
GCTTTCCTGTTTGTGCAAGAACTGACTTCTCTGAAGATTTGCCAGTGGTGGGGCTGGGTTTCAGAAGAATAAAATACTGGTGAGATGAAGGGAAGCATCAGTGAAGGTCAGCAAGTATTTGGGGTTAAATTTCTCCCCAGATTTATGTGAGGTTTGCATTGTCTGGCTCTCTTAAGCTGCGTGATTTCTTGCATTCCTGTGAAACAAGAAGCCAAATTCATACTTGCTCTACATCCATTCATTTCTCTCCTGAAATTAATTTTGCTCCCTCTGAGGGAGGGCTGTGGATGTTTTACCTTTGGCTTCCAGCAGGCTCAGCTTGCTTTGAACCTTCCTCTGGCTTTGAGCTGCCTTGTAGCTCTTTCCTTTCAGGGGAAAGAAAACAAAATCAAAATCAGAGCCATCGGACCCACATTTCCAAATTTATCTATTTCCTACCATCTCTTAGGAAAGAAGCACAGTGAATCTTTACACATCTCCGAGCAAGAAGTGCAGAAAATAATGGTTTGGTGAAGAAGTGGAAGAAGAAATCTGCAAACTTACACCAAGATCGAGCAACAGATGAGATCCTGTCTCTGAAGAAATGACATTAGGAATCTGGTGAGGAGATGGAACAGGCTGCTTGTTGGATTTTCTATCTAGGAAGCAGCAGGCTGCCAGAGACTCCTGTAAATGGAAGTTCTGGAAGAGAGAGCACCATATGTCAGAGGGAAGAAGTGCTGCCAGCCAACACCATCAACAATGGGTGACAGAAGAACCTTCTCTGGACCATTTGAGAATTTCTGTCCATTACAGAGGTTCTTGCAAAATCCCTACAAAATCCCAGCTCAGCCTCGGCTATTCCAGAAACAATTGAACCACTTCAGAATAGCAAGCAAATACCTAAATACTCCCTGTTGATCCTGGCCCCAGCAACAGGCTGCCGGGAGGGTGCTGAGAACCCAGATGCGCTGGGGTGGGTGCAAAGCCCACTGCTGCAACCGTGGCACTCCTGGCATGATCCCTTTGCCCTTGGCCAGCCCCAACAGCAGTGTCCCACCAGATCTGCCATGGTCACCATTCCTGTCCTTGCCCCTGCAGCAGCTGCCCTCCTGGCTCTGGGTCAGGGAGCCAAGCAGCTCCTCAGTCTTGAGACGGCCTCAGGCTTTGCTGAAGAAAGTGGTTTCACTCCTGTTGAGCCATAACAGTGGGAACAGGACAAGACCTGGAGCCACAGACTAGAGACGTACACGCTTCTGGGGTGCCAGCTATGTGAGTGCCTGTACATTTTCCAAAAGGGGTATGGGGTTTTGCAGGAGGCTGCCCTTCCTTTGAGCTCTCTGCTCTGAAAGATCTCTTGTAAGAAAGTTGTCATTCGGTTATGTGACATTTTTACAAGTAAACAAGTGCTGCTTAGAAATCAGCTCCAGTCCATCTGCAAAAGCCTGAAAAATGCCAAATTCATGATTCCAGGAGAATATTGCGTCTCAGGGCTCCCACCACCTGATCCAGTAGCAGATCTGCGCTCATTTTCCAGCAAGTTATGTTTAATTCTGGCCTCTTAGAGCCAGATTGCTTGGCCCTGAAGGAGGAAGTTTAATACCCCTTTCAGAACACCATTAGCATTAACTATTTTTACTGCATATTCCTGTTATTCATGTAACTGGATCCCCTTTGGGCCTGGCTCCAGGCAGCCCCTGAGCATTCGCTGAAGTGAACTCGGTGCGCTCCAAGCCACAGCAAAGAGCTGCTCCCAAAATTCCTGCACGTGATGCTCACTTAGCACGAGCTCCACAGCTGGGCTGGTCGGCTTCCCTGAACTGGGCACAGCCTCAGAGTGTGACTGCACAGAGATCCTGGGGCTGCTGAGCTGGAGGAGAACGGAGAAGGTGCCGGCATCGGCAGACAGGAACCGAGCACGGCCAGGAGGACACACCTGCCATGGCAGCTCTGCTGACCCACAGGACCACAGAAGGAACCAGGTTGGAAAAGACCTTTGAGATCATCAAGTCCAGCCTGTGACCCAACACCTCCTCATCAACTAAACCACAGCACTGAGTGCCACATCCAGGCTTTTCTTAAACACCTCCAGGGACGGTGACCCCACCACCTCCCTGGGCAGACGATTTCAGTGCCCAATCACTCTTTTCTGTGAAGAATTTTTTCCTGATGTCCAACCTAAACCTCCCCTGGTGCAGCTTAAGGCTGCATCCTCTCGTTCTGTCAGGGGGTGCCTGGGAGAAGAGACCGATCCCCACTTGGCTACAACCTCCTGTCAGGGAGTTGTGGAGAGTGATGAGGTCTCCCCTGAGCCTCCTTTTTTCCAGGCTAAACACCCCCAGCTCCCTCAGCTTGTGTTCCAGGCCCTTCACCAGCCTTGTTGCCCTCCTCTGGACCCAGGGCAGATCCCCACGTCCCAACACCCTGCGGCCCATCCAGCCCTGCTCCACCCTACACATTGCTCTGGGAGAGTGAAGCCCTCTCTGACTGGGTTTTTTTGTTGTTGTTGCTGTAGGGCAGCTTGCCAGCCTCCCTGTAATCACCTCAGAAGTGCAAAACAGCCTGATCTACATCTCTGGTTCACACCTAGCTTTTCAACGATATTTTTGGAGTGAGCCAGATTCTTAATTGGAAAGGATGTTACCTGGTGCCTCTGCAGTGAGGATCAGTGCTAATGCTTCCTCTCACCATATTCTCCCATTTGTTTTGCACTCAAAGCAATCCTAAAATCTACACTTGAGATAGAAAAATCTCCCCCCAGGAAGAGCCTTTCAGTCTGGTAATGGCATTTTTCCTCATCTGCTGTGAATGTCATTGCTGCAACGCTCCCTTTTAGCACTCTGGGCTGTAGCTCTATATTAGGCCAACAAAAATAAGAAGTCCTAAAATGAAAACCTCCAGATGATCTTGGCAGAAACAGCACGTCCATCACAAATGGAAATCACATTTGATATTCCACAATGGCAGGAAACTCACCTGGTTTTATTTAGTCTCCATGCAGCTATGTGCTATTGGCACTTCTCCAGAATATCTTTTGAGGGGCACTTTTTTTTAAACTCTCAGTTAGTGTCTGTCTTTTCTTATCTAGAACTGCCCTCATGTTTGATTTTCACTGAGGCCCTGTGCTGATGTTTTTTGTTTGTCTACTGTAAAAAGGTATCAGGGAACTCAGCAATTCATGCACTTACAGCTCCGTTCCCACAACAAGGTGCTTAAAATAAAGAAATTGACTCAGGGTAATTGCTTGATATGAGAAAGATTATACAGGCAATGAACATCTGTATCACAGCTACAGTTGATGGCTTTGAGTGCTGTATCATGTGCCAGGAGTTCCCTGCCAAAAAAAATACTCAGAAAAAAAAAAATTTCCAGCCCAGCATATGCTTATATAAGACTTACCCAGTATGCAAAGAAGCTCATTAAA
>VZTE01000681.1:41337-58052 GCA_013397775.1 Eulacestoma nigropectus | reverse complement strand
TTAACCAAAGAAAAAAAAAAGCAAATAAAAAAAAAAAAAAAAAAAAAAAAGGAAGAAAAAAAAAAAAAAAAAAAAAAAAAAAGAAAAGGAAAAAGACAAGAGTGTTGAAATAACACAGGAAATTATGCAACTGATACCTGAGCCTGAGCATTGCAGATCCTATCCGGAAACCTCCCTATCTCACAAAGCTTTGGTAAAATAAAACAAGTTATCCTTCTTTTTGAAACTAGACTTGCTGATAGAGTCAGATGGAGGTTTTGCATCAATGTGGTCACTGCAGGCCAGAGCAGCAGCAACATGGCCAAGTTTTGTGTCATCCCCAGCATCTGGGCAGGGTGACTCCCCGCTCACCCTCCCATTGCATGGAAACCTCCAGGGCTCAGCACACACCCGAGGGGCACATGGACACTGGCTGATCCTTTGCATGGGTTCAAATTGTCTCTGTGGCTCTGAAGCATGCAAACTGCATAGATTAAAGGGAATGGGGAAACAAGTTTGGGATAAAATCAGCTGTGAATTTTTGCCAGAAATTTAAGCTGACACACAGAAAACTCATTTCTGAGATAAGTTCAAGAACATTTCCCACCTTATTATTTCCATGTTTGTGTTTGACATACAGGAGAGTCACATCCCGTTCTTCTCCAGGAACTTCAGCTTTGGGAGCTCTGTAATCCCCACCCATCCAAAATCCCCACCCATCCCTAATCCCCAGTTCACCTGGGACTCCCAGAAATTCACTTGGGAACCTGGGGCAGAGTGCAGAGCCCATCACCCCCATCGGTGAGCAGGTGAGGGTTACGTGAGCTGCACTTCACTGCTCAGCACAGACGGGAGCCTGGCCGGGACTTGCCCGGGCACAGCACCGGGAGCTCAACACCGCATCTTCAGACTTGCCACGGGAGATCCCCTTCCCACCGAGCAAAGAAGGAGGAAAAGTTCTCAGGCTCCCTTGTGCTTGTGGGGGGGCTGCTGACCAGAGAAGCTCTGGTTCTGTTTTGGTTTGGTGAAGAGCTCACCCATCCCATCACCAACCACCCTTGCTAACGGTTTGAGTCTGCACTAAGGGTCTGGACACCAACAGCAGCTGCAGAAGGAAGAGAGAAGCACCAGACATCTCAATCTCCCCAGCCAGTTCTGTAGTGAGGGGAAGGGAAGGCAAAAGCAGGACAGGACCAGAACAGTCTCCTTGCCCTGAGTGAAACACTCAACACGTGTCTCCTGAAAGAAGACAACTGCCTGCAAAACGCTTTGATGGGAGCCCTCCGGTAGCACGGTGTGAAGAAACATTACAGGCTTGGCCTGGAAAGGTTTGATTTGGAGTTCAGTGGAGCTGATGGGAGTTTCCATCCTAGCTTCAACAAGCCAGAAGCTCACCATATTCTTGTTTAACCTTCAGGAAGCCATACATTCCAAGGGATGCATGCCCCTGCCCCTCGGTCTCTCCCTGCTCCCACACTACTCACATCACCATTAGGTTGTCCTCTCCCACTGGTCCAAAACCTCAGGCCAATTTCTTCCTTTCAGCACAGCTCCCTCCCCATCAGCCCCAGTGGTGAACACATCCACAGAGCCTGGAGAGATATGTTTCTCCTCATGGGCTGCAGAGCCCCAGAACTGCCTAAAACCAAATTAATAGCTCAATGTCAGGGAGAGAAACACGTCCCCACCGCTGCCTTCCCAGGCCCGATCCCACAGCACCTCATAAACAGCCCCAATGCAGGATCTGGCCATGCCCTTTGGCCCAGTGGGACCTGAGCCCCACGATCATGAAGGAGCCCTTTGTACCTCTGAAATGCTGTGAGCCTGTGAAACAAAGTTCCAACAGCCCCAAATTCCTTGGTGCCCCAGAAAGTGAGTGAGCAGAGGGGCTTGGAGAGTTCCTGAGCACGTCTCAGTGGGCAGAAGGAGGACTATCTAATCAGATGTGGATGGAGAACAAATAAAAAACAGCTGCTTCTCACCAGATCGTCTCCCAACTGGAAAAAAAAATGCAAACACATACAAGAACAAGGGAAGAGGCACTGATGAGCTGTTATCTGAATTTATTGCCAGCATCTGACCCACAGTGGGGTCTATTTTTTTTTCTTCCTCTAATTTATAACCCAGTTTCTCATCACATCATGACATCACCCAGGCAGTTAGATTTCATAAACATGCACACACATCTCACTGGAAACAGGATGCACCCCTGGGCCATCCTGGGCTCTATGCAGCATCACCCCAGCAGCACTCCCCAGGCACCCTCTTTTCCAAGAAATCCCTTGGTGTGGCCACGGCAGAGCGACCTTTCAAGCTCTGAAGGCAGCTTGGAGGGGATTTTTGTACCACTCCAGTCTAAGGCAGCATTCACCCTCATGTCCTCTTGCTCCACCCTCACTGCACTTTCCTTCCAAGGGCGCCAGATAGCTCTGGACTCCAGAATGATTTATGCTGTTTTCTTTTGGCAGTACAGTATATCAAATCCTTCAGAGACTGGGTGGAACCAGAACTGCCTCCTCCATCACTCAATCCAGGCTCAGGCTGGAGAAGGCAGTGGCCAGCACGTCCTGACCAACGCGTTCCCCGGTCCGGCATCGGTCCAAGAGCAGCAGTGCCCATGTGGATGGCCCAGGAGGGAGCTCTTGCCTTTCCTAAACCTAACATTGGAATGAGAGAGCTGCCATTCATTGGTCTAAATTCTCTGATATTTGGCTGCCTGCAGCTTCCCTCGGTGAGAAATCAGGAACTGCCCCTCTTCACGGTGATCTCAGCTGAAAGGTCAGGGGCAGATGAGCATGGGCTTTAACTTCCCTCTGCTTTCAGAGGTGGCAAGACAAGCTGCAGCTCAGGGAGGGCACAGGGAAGTGCAGAACACTCTCAGCACAGGCAGTTTAGCTCCAAACTGCTTTTTAAACCAGTTCAGCCAAACCAGTGTGAGACTGGATAGAAACCAGCCTGGAGACCAGCAGCAATAATGTACAGGCAGGTTTTCTGTGGATTCACTAGGAATGATTCAGGCTGCTTTCCCAACAGCTTGCCTTAGCCTGATTACCTGTAAAATCAACTCCAGTTAATCGAATGTGAAATGGGACAAAAATGAACTTCCCTACGATGTGAAGGCAGGGAGAGAAACACAGCATCTCCCAACGGGGTCACCTCTCCTTCAGCACAGACATGTCTGAGCAGGGCTTGTCCTGGGGCAGGACACCAGCAGGGCCAGCTGGATGGCCCCATACAAGCCAACATCTAGCTGCCCCATCCTTTTCTGTGCACCCAGCCTAAAATCCACCCACCCAACTGCTCAGCTCCAGACTGATGTTCTCATGAACCCCCAGGCTCTCCACAGTAGATTTAACACAGGAGCTCTGGGATAATCTCCTGGAACAGCAGGAGCAGCTTCCTCCAGGCCGTTCACTGGTTGGGATAATTCTTTCTTTGACTGATGATCAAGAAGCTATTATGTCCTGAGAGGAGAGTGATTTGTTCTATAATGCTCATGGCATTGCTTCAGTGCTTGGCAATTCTGCCTTGTTATCACTGGTGGAGAATTTTACAGGCCACTGACAGACCTTCAAACGCAGCCATTGCTCTGTGGAAAATCCAATTTGCTTTGGAAGTCTCCTGACACAAGGCCTTGTCTTCATGGCCCCTTGGCAAACCATTTTCAGCACTTGCATTAGTTCATGACCCTGTGATTTAACGGACATCATTAAATTTTAGCAGAAGAATCCATCACTTTGAAGGAACCCCTAACAAGTGTGTGACCTAAAAGTGAGACCTAATATCCTGGCATCTTCGCACAAAGGGCTCCTTTTCTCTTAACATTTGGCTTATCTCCACGCCACTCCCAGGTCAAGTTCAGCAGTGAGCCCTGGTCATCAATGCACCATTGAGCTGCTCCAGGAAAAGCAAATCGCATCAAAGCAAAAAATGTAAATGTGCATTTCTTCGCAGCATCCCCCACTGCCAAACAGATAACAAGTTTATGTAGGCACAGAAAAAAAAAATCCCTATTTGAATAGGAATTGTTTGCTTATAAATTAACCCTCAGAACTGTGCCACATGCCGTAAAACAATTTTACATTACATGGGCTTAAACGGTGGGGCTGGTATAATAAACTCTATGTTGAGTCACCAAATTCCTCACATTCTTTGACTTCCCATTATGTCTCAAATGTCAGATATTTCACTGGGGTAACAAGCAGTAGCAAGGGCTGGGGGTTTGCGTGGGTTTTAATTGTAAAAGCAACATTCTCACAGAGAAGGACAGACAAGGTTCACAACCCCACTCTGCGGCTTGGGCAGATTGGAGGAGCTTCAAAGACTCCTTGTCTCCCCACTGGGTTGTTTTGGGGTTTGAGGCCCCTCCAGTCTGGCTGAGGGTCTCAAAGCTGTACAGCACCTCCAGCCCTGGGTCATGGAGCATCTGCAGGCTGCTGCCTTCTTATGAAAAATGTGTATGAGAGTGGGGCTGCAGCCTGAGGAGGCTCCTGGCTTTGGGCAAACCATCACATTGCTGCAATAGCCTGACAGCTGCTCTCCATTGCAATCGCCTTGTCAAAGGGAAGGTAAGTCTTTAACACTTGGAGATCATTCAGTAAAATCTAGCCTTTATTTATTATAAAACTTCAGTGTTTAAAGATTTTAAGATCTTGTGGATTCTCCTCTTCCTTTGTGGTGTGGTGCAGAGGAAGCCAGACCTTACTAAGAGAGCATTTGTGCTCCTTGTGCTTTTGCTTGGTCTTCTGTCTCCAGAGAGCATCCGCGAAGGTGGTGCACCCTCTCCACGGAGCCAAGACAAACCTGCAGGCAATTTCAGCATAACCTTTCTCCCAAAAATGCAAGTGACGCTCTGACTTTGTCCACGTCCTTAAGCATGGATGCTTCATGGAGGCAGCTGGCAGAAGCTCAGGGAAAAAACAGGAGCCCAGACATAGCCTGTGATGTACCCAAAACCTGTGCATGTGCCTGGATTAAGAGAGGAATTGCCCAGGGCCAACAAAAAGAGCTGAATTTCCCCTCTCTCAGCCTGGAACACAGGTTTGGCTGGTGTTTAACACTGATCCAGGGGTGAAGCAGAGCTCAAGGCCATGGCAGATGTGCAGGTTTGTCTCTTGCAAGGGCAGTGAGAGCACAGGCAGCTCTGGCCCCATGACACAGCTCCACTTCCAGCTCTGGAGGAGCCCAGCAGCCTGGGGAGCACCTGTGAGACTTTTCCTCTCAACCCCACAGCCCCGTGGGTGCAGTTTTCCAACGGTGACAGAAAGAGGCTGAGGGTGAAAAGCGAGCTGGGTGGTTACAACCAGACCCGTGTCACTCCTCCTGGGATCTCTCCAGCGTGAGCCCACTGTGCTCATCCAGGCAGGCTGTGCTTCAGCCCCCCTGGCAGGAGCTGGGCTGAGGAGGGAAGGGACCTGGCATCCTGCAGCCACAGGAAATTCAAAAAAATATTGGGAGGGTCAGGCTACCATGATTCACTTTTTCTCTACCTCCTCTCTTGTGCAAACAGGGTTGGGAGAAAGGGAGGGAGGCCCCACTGTCGCTCACCCCCAGGACAGGAGCATCCAGAGCTGAGCAAGCCCTGTGCCCCACACTGATTTCAACAAGCCCAGAAAAAACAAAAAAGAAGCACAAGGATTTATTATCTATGGTCTCTTCCCAACTATAACCAACAGAAAACATCTGTAGGGGGAAGGAACCACTCGTTTACCATCTGAAATGTCAGTGAAACCCAAGAGAAAAGGAACCAAATGTAGCAATTACCCAGGGCTCCTCTAGCCCCCTGCAATAATCAAATACAGCTAATTTGCACTGACTCCTTTTTGTGCTGACTCCAGGCATGGAACAAAAAGATCACAAAGGAAAATCACCCCCCATCCCCCAGTCTTTCTCAAAAATTGGGAGCTGAGGCTAACTAACCCCTAGGAGGAAAGCACACAGCCAGAAGGGCAGGAGCTTTAAAAAACTTGATCCCTTCAGACAAATGTGAAATACTTGTGTTTCAGATGGAGCATGAATCAGAGATGATTCTCAGCAATCCCTGATTTAATAACAGCGAGGGCTGGGTGCAGTGGATGCAGCTTTTCCCCTTCCCTCTACCTGCTGAATCCATCTCCAGCTTTTGAGGCTGATTTGGGGCTGGCCGTGGCACCATTAACTCAAACCTAAACAGCCTGCTCCCATCACCGACAGGGAGCCACGGGGTCAACTGGAAACCAGAGAAAATCTGTTTAGTCATTTCTGAAGGCAAAGCAAACCCTGATGATATCACTTACTCGTGCAGACACTCAGTCGGCAGCTTGCTGCCAGAGCACCTGGTCCTGCTGCCTCAAAATGCTGTGAGGGAGCCCCTTACACTTTATTAACCAAACTCACAGGTTTCTTTCTAGAAAAGAAAGAAGTGAAGATGATGTGCAGGGCTGTGGGTGCAAGTGGGACCACCTGATACTGAGCTCAGCCCTAGCGTGGTGGGGCTCAGCCCTCCTTCAGCCCCATGGGGTGTTCAGGGAGATGCTCCCACCCAGCCCAGGCAGAATCCCCCACTCATCGGGGTTTTTGTGGTGGAGGAGCAGCCTCGTCCTCCAGCTGCCTCTCATCAAGGCTGGAGAGCTTCCCCCAGCTTCCTGACCAGCAAATAAACCACTCTAAAGTGAGGACGTTCTCTGCTCAAGGCAAGGAGCAGGAGCTGAGGCCACCAGTGTGGGACCTGCCACCACACCCAGCCCCTGTGCCTGGACTGCACCTGCAGGTCTGAGCTGGGCTGAGCCCCCAGGGCACGGCCAGCACCACCGCTCTGGATGGCTTTAGCAGTAAATAAACAGGATAAACAGAGGGAAAGGGAGGCTCAGAGAGAGGAAACAGCTTGTCCTTGAGTCATGGACAGCTAGACACAGATTGCAGGTCTCCTCCTCCAGACCTGCTCTGCTTTCCTGCCTGGGAATGTTGTTCTGTGGCTGTATCACCTTCTCCCAGCCTCCTCTCCAGCACAGTTTCACTCCCCCCTCCTCCCCAGCACTGAATTATCTAAGCAGCAAGCCCAGGGTAGGTGGTCCAGTAAGAAATGCAAGGAAGGAGGCAACCTCTCTCCTGGGACCAGACTAGGTGGCCCTTTTTTAGTTCATGAGGAAATCAAGGGGAAAAAATGAAAATAAAAAGAAGAGAAAAATATCCATGCCCAAAGCTTGTTTTTTTTCTCAGCAACTCCAATTGTTTCTGCTTCCTAATAAATCATGTAGGCCAGGGACAACCAATCTGCACAGCATTATTATTGTCTCAATACATTTGTTGAAAGAAAAATAACACTGCGGCTTTGCTGAAGCAGACAGGATCTGCTTTTCCAAAAGGTTTGTTGATATTAGCCCACAGTCTTGTTGGGCTCCATGTATACTCTGGACTGAAGGAGCTTTGCTGCATTCCCATCTCTAAGATACAGAGAGTCACCAAACCTAAATATTACCCTGAGCAGCTGAGACCTCAGAAGGTCTTTCTTTGTTTTGCTCCACACTCTGTTTCCCATTAACTCTTCAGCAGCATTTGGATGCCTTAGACTCGCAGAACCCGGGGCTGAACTTGGCCCCAGGCTGAACTATCTCACATCCATCTAAACAACAGCAAGCTTGCAACCTGCAGGATTTACTCCAGAAGATTTTCCACTGGACGTGAGCAGCACAAATCCCCCCCCTCCAGGGGCCAACTGGGGGCAGCCCAGGCTCTGTTTGGTGGATAAGCAGCACTTTGGCACGTGGTCATATCAGCAAGTTATTGCCATCAAACACCTCCAGAAAGTGATTCTCAGCCATCCCACATTAAGGAGCTGCAGGTTCTGCTCCCCACCAGCCCAGTCCTCTGCAGCCCCTCACACTTAAAAACATCAGCACATTGTATGGACAGACCACATGCTTAAATATGTTTAAAGAGACCCAGAGCAGGGGCCATCAGCACCCCTGTGCTTGTCCTTGGTGTCCCCAGCAGATGCAAGAAGTTGGACTGGGTGCAGAGAGCACTGGGGTCAGTGGCGTGCCCTTGTCTGTCCACGCTCCACTGTGCTACTGCTTATTTCTGAATGAGAATCAAACAGCCTGGATTTCTCTTTCCATAGCACATGGAAACCAGGAGAGTTCTCCAGCACATCCAGAAGGATCCAGCCAGGGCATATTAAGGGCAGCCTCAGCTTACACAGGGTCACGGACGTACTCACCCCCCCATGAAGTGTGTCCACAGTGTGAGGGCTGTGGGATGCACAGCACAGACCCTCTGAACCGGCCTCGTGGTGCTTTGGAATCAGGTTACCTGACCCGAAGGAGTCTGATAAGCAAAAATGAAATGCCTGAGTTCTGCTCACCCACAGCCCAGCCTTGTCTGCCAAGAAGGGACACAAAGGGAGTCCCAAAAGGCTTTGGGTGAGCACCCACAGGGAGCCCAGGCAGGGCACGTCAGCCCAGGCGTGTCTCACCTCTCACATCAGCTCACACCCACGGCAGTGATCCCAGCCTGGAGATGTGGAAAGAAGGGAAACACTGAGGCAAAAGAGCCAACAACAGGGACTGCTGCCCCAACCAGAGGTGCCCGTCAGCTCTGCACGTTGTGGCAGTCACTGACCATCTCTACAGCCAGTGGACAGTGTCACAGCAGATCAAATTTGCCCCCTGATATCCCCAAGTGTCAGACATTCTTACACCTTTGGCTTTGAGGGAAATGATAATTTAATTTTGAAGGCTAAGCTAAGACTATGTGGGGTTTGGAAGTTGAACAACAAACACAGAGGGGTTTTTCCACCCAGCTTCACTTCTGCTGCCTCTGCAGCAGTTCCCCATAGCCAGGCTGCCTACACAGGGCTTGCTTAACATCATCACCCATTCCCTGCTCTGAGAGGGCCCTACAGCATGAAGGGGGAAGGAAAGGGCATGTGGTGTCACAAGGGAGATAAGGCAGCGAGCCAAAACAACCCCGCAAAGGTGGGCAGACACAGCTGGCCTGACTCAGGGCTGAGCCCACCCCTTCTGAAGGGCTTCAGAAACAGTGGAAAAAAAGCCAAGTGAAATAAAGGCCAAGGTTTAGCTACGGTTTGGCTACTTTTAAAGATTTTTTAAGTGTCATCAATAGATTTACTGGATCCTCTGACCCTCAGGAGCCAGTCCTGCAGTGTTTGCACCCATGGCATAAGGAGGCATTTGCAGCCGTGGGTCAGTAAAAGGCACTTGAATAGACAAGCCCAGACAGGAGCATTTCTCCACAGATCCTGCACTCACTGGCTGAAATCAGGCAAACTCTGAGCCAGGCCAACCAGCTCTGGTCTTCCTTGCCCAAAATCCATCATTCACACCCAACTCCCCAGCATTCAGGCTGGGATGTTCCTGTGACAGCCCCAAGCACTGACAAAAATTCAGATTAAAACATCCTCTGTGGGATTGAAGAAAACTGTTGCAGGGCAGCAACATTTGTGGGGGGTTTTGAAAGCATTTTTTTCCACCCTGGGAAAGACAGAAAGTGTTTTTGCATTTGGGGCACAGTAATAGGCAGATAGGATTTCTCTGGAATAAGCGGATTAAGAACAACCTGAGGAAGGGTGGTAACACTGCACAGTCAGAAGGAAAAAGCCCAAGGGCAAGGCAAGCTTGGCTCAGCTGCCCCAGACAACCAACACGGGGCTTGAGCTGCAGCCACTGCTGCTTATCAGCAGTGTAATGATGAAATCTGCTCCTGAGATGGGTCCATGCCTGAATTTCCTCCACCCTTCAGCCAACGAGGCACAGGCAAACCATGTTTGACAGCACTCTGTCCAGCTCCTCCAGCCCACAGCTCCCAGGTGAAGAACTGACACCTCTCCAAGAGCCGCCGCCACCCACATCACAATGAGAGATGTGTTTGTTTGTGTCTCGCTCAGGTCCCCATTTGTCCTCTCTGAAAACCACGGAGTAATTCAGCCCCAGGGCAGGCTCCGGCCTGGCGACAGCACAACAGCAGAGTAGAGGGTGCCCAAGACCTTCCCCACGCCACTCCCTTCAAAAACACAACTCTGGGCTGAGGTGACTGAACTGAATTTTTTTAATTATTATTATTATCATCATTTTTTCCTCTCCAGGCAAATACAGGCTCTGCACAAACCAGTCTGACTCCAACTCAGTTTGGCGCTTCCCAAAGGAACCGGAGGAACCGGTTGGTGATGAGGCAACCCCTCCACAGCCACCATGGTGCCTGGGTGGGCACCTGTCCCAGCCCCCTACACCCACAGGGATGGCACTGACATCCATACTCAGCCAGCTCCATCCTCTCTGCCATTTTTATGAGGAATTTCATCGAGTTCCCACGTGGTCAATAATGCCCTCACCTCTGTATGAGGCAGCAGGGCTCTCCTTCCAGCTTGGCCCAAAGCCCTTCTGCCTCAGCTCATTTCGAGTGGGATAAACATGTTTATCATGGGAGCAGCCAGGACCAAGCAGGGTTCGGCCTCACGGCTTCACTTTCCCACATGGAGAGGAGCCTACGGGGCTGCCAGAAGCATCAGGAAAGAGCCATTCCCCATCCAGGACAACATGGAATTGGCAGCAAAGCTGCTGGGCTCAGCATCCCTTTGGCTGCAGCAGGGTCCCACCATCCCAGGCTCCGGGCCAAGAGCTCAGTCCTCATTGCTTGCACGAGATGCTCCTCACATCCCAGCTCAGCGCTTGAAACTGGCCACTGCCTGTGGAGGGCAGAGCCAGTCTCTGGTGTCCCAGGTTCTGGGACAACCTCCATGGTGTGTTTTCCACCCCAGCAGCTCAGCACAGCCTCACCCAGCCTCCGCCAAAGCAGGGAGTATGTTCTGACACAAGCGTGAGTTACACCACGAAATAACACCGCAGTAAGGCCGTGCCAGCCGAAGGAAGAGCCTCCCTGCCCCAACCCACCCCTGCACGGGGGGCACAGCAGCAAAAGCAGCACTGCTGCAGCACACGTTCACCCCAGGAATTAGGCCAGGCCGAGCAGCACGTGCTCCCCAGCAGGAGCACAAACACACCCAGAAGCAATCCCGAAGCCCTTACTGAACTTCTTGGCTCTTGCCCCAAAGCAGTCGAGGTGTGACTCTCCCAAAACCAAGTAATGCTGACTCCTGCTGCACTGCTACAGCCTCTGAGCCCCAGGAGATGCCTCTGGTTTGCAGAGAAGCCAGGAAAAGGCAAAGCAGCTGAGTCAGCACCCAGCCCGGGGGAGAAAGCTCTGAGTCAGCTCTGCTTGGAGCACAAGTGGACACTCCTCCACTCCTCTCCTCCCCTCCTCTCCTCTCCTCCCCTCCTCTCCTCCCCTCCTCTCCTCCCCTCCTCTCCTCCCCTCCTCTCCTCCCCTCCTCTCCTCCCCTCTCAGCACTGCTGGCAGCCCCAGCCGTGCCCTGGCAGCCCCACACAGCTGCACACACAGAGCCCACGAGTGAGGCTTTGCAGGCTGGAGACCTCAAACACAGGAGCAGCTACTACTCAGGGCCAGTTAACTCCGTGCAAGGAGCAAGGGGTCAGCCACAAACCTTCTGGAAAACCTCACGGCAGCACAGAGCAGAGCAAGGCTACGAGGAGAGCTGGGGAATGGGTTATAGAGCACCCCTGTCCTGCAGCAGTTCAGCTCAACACGCTTCAGCTGGGGAAAGGAGGCAAGTGGGGGCCCCAGCTGAAGCCCCACCAGCAGCAGTCAGTGCTGTGCTCTCATTCCTGTGGCTCAGGGCCACGGACAGGCACTCAGCATCCCAGGAATGGGCTGTCTGTCTCTTCAGAACCCTCCTCTGGACTGGGCCCACCTGTGGCTCTGCAGATCTCCATGCATGCAAAGACTGCCTGCCACAGCTTCCTCGTTTTGTTTGGAAGTTCTGCACCTTCCTTGCTGGGCAGAGGGAAAGGAATAACAGATGAGACAAAAGTTTTTAAACTAGGTGAGCTTGAAATAACTACTGAAAATTGCCCTTTCTTTTGCCTTCCCCCTCCCCAACACTCTCAGAGCTCCGGCTGAGGTTCTCTGTGGATGCTCCTACCCCAAGGTGAGTGAGCAGCCAGGTGCTGGCTACAGCAACCACCAGGTCCTGGTGCCAGTGGGTGCTGATGGCTGCTGTGTTTGCAGTCTGCCACGGGCATCCCCATCACCCTTGCTCAGCTCCAGCACAAAGCCCGGGAGAACCACTGAGGAAGGACACAAGGCAGAAGCTCCATGTTTCCTTTCAGCCTTGGCCAGAGATTTCAGAATGCTGATTTGGGGCAAAATCAAGGCATTTGGGTAATGTTGAGATAGGTGGGTGGGTGTGACACTCCAAAATGAACTTCACAGGGCTGGGTTTTCTTCACTGTCACCAGACATCTCATTTTTGGCAAGGGAGGAGGAAAGAGAGAGGAGGAGGAGGAGGAAGTGAGTGCTCACAGTTATTCATGGGGTCCCCTCAGTGTGCCTCAGTGAAGCTCTGAGATGGAGACTGATGGTGAAGGAGAAAGGATTATCTGGAGAAGGCTCCTTTATCGAGCACCCACACCACGGCAGAGTAAGGCCAGCTGGTCCTCACTAAAAGGAGGTTCAAAGTCAGCTGAAGGGGGCTGCCCCTGCAGCAGAGAGGGGAATCACTTCTGTCAAGCTGGAAAGGAGAAAATTGATTCTTCTCCCTCCCCAGCAGCCCCACTCCTGCAGGCCTGAATCTTGCTGCTGTCAAGACATTTCTTTGCTTTGGCTCTGTATTACTTCTAACCACTCTCAGAGACTTAGCTGCCTCCTGATGTTTTTCTGGTTTACTTATCAACCAATTTGGTTTTCAATTTGCTGTCTCCTAGAACAGCTGGTCCCAATATTGCTAAACTTGTTTACCATTTAACCAGCATCTCTGACACACATCACCAAGAGACTTTTCCAGTTCCAGAAATAAGTATCGTCTAATTAAGTTGACGATGAGCAGGAGAGCTCCTATCTGCCTCGGAGGTGTTGCACCACATCAGCTGGTCAGGCTTGGAGCTCATACAAGCCCTATCACACTTCAAAGGCCAGGTATGCAGGAAACACCTGCTGCATTGCACCACGGCATGTCCCTGGCTGCCCAGCCTCCTCCCCGGGCGTGAACACTCCTGGACGCTCACAGGAGCCTGATGCAAGAGCCAGATCACGTCTCCTGCCTCCTGCCAGGCTGACTCACTTCAAATCACATCCTTTCCCCTCTCAAGTAGCACAGCATCAAGGTCTGTGCTGAAGAAATCACCGATGCTGGTGTGCAAGGTGCAAACAGCTTGGCTACTTTTTAGCTTGAATAACCACAGCATCCTCCCCCAGAGCCCATAGGTGTCCTTGGAGTGAGGAGCAGCTGTTCCACAGAGCCCACAGCATGCCCCGGCACAGGGATAAATCAGGGCAGTCCCCTCCTCCAGAGAAGGTTGAGCCACACTGACGGCACGTTCTTTTATCAGGAGAAGAGACCAGCAACACCTGATGCTTCCCAGAATGAAGACTGGGGTCACCCCTGGGAGTGGGACAGCAGAGCTGGGAGAAGGTGGCAACAACAGCAAAGAGTTTGATGAAAAGGTACCTACAAGCACCTCTGATCTCGCAGCCAGCTGGCCTGAGGGTGGGCTGGGACATCACCGGGGACAAGCTGTGACAATCACACCTCCCTGCAGCCTGGCCATGCCTCTCATGCGAGAAGCAAAGTGTATCAGCGTAGCTGAGGGGAAAATAGCCTGTTCTTCCTGAAGGGGAAGCAAACAGGTGATCTGACCATGTTCCTCTGGCCTGGCTGTCAGCAAACCGAGCACAGTGACCCTGCTTCCCTCCGTGCAGGCACTGAAGTCGTGGTGTTTGGAGAAGAGATGACCCTGCCTCCCCACAGGATGAAGAAGGACAAGTTTTCCCCCAGGCAAGCAGCATCTGACAGACCTCAAACAGACCCTGTAGACACCCACACGAGTTTCCCAACCCACCTATCTGTCACCATGGCAGGCTCTGCATGGCTCATACCTGGAAGGTGATTTAGTTCACCAGTGGGCTCATGGAAAATCAGAGAAACAGAGGGTTACCATGGAAATTGTTTTCACCAACAACCCAAACCACACACTTGCCAGCGTTCAGACACAAGAACACAGCACATGCCTTGTGCCTATTTATGGGTAGAGTTGCCCAACTGGAGGGGGCTCTTACAGAGGCAATTCTAGTTCATTAGTTCTGCTTCCTAAGGAACAGATAAGTCAGTCTTGCTTTTAAGAGGAACTCAATTATGCTAATTAGGTAGCAAGAGGAAGCCCTTCATCTTCAGAGAGCTGCAGTGGTAAGAAGAGCAAACGCTTTGCAAGCACCTGCTCCACCTCTGTCCTGAGTCACCTTCAGCCAAGGTCTTTCATTAGGTGGCAACAAGCGTGTCCTCCCATGGCACTGCATCAATGTGTCATTTGCTTCTCATTACAGGGTGCAGTCAGCACATGTGAGCAAAGACAGTCATTTTCAATCCATCCTTTCCATCCCTGACTCTGCTGCCAGACAAGTCAAGCTATAATCATGTTTCAAAAACTTAAGGGTGAGCATTTGGGAACTGGATTTGAGGGCAGTTGGTGAAATCCCTGTGTTAACCTCCCTCTGTACAAGGCACAGCCGGCTACTGGAGATGTGGCACCAGCCCCACAGCCAGAGAGAGTCCTGAAATTACCAAGGCCTGGCTGGGGATGATGCACACCAGCCAAGCTGTGGTGCTGCAAGGACAGGGGCAGCAGCAGGGGAAAGCTGCAGAGCAAGACTTTAATGCCACTTTGGTTAAAGAACTGGGCTCTGGGCGAGGATCTTGCTCATCCAGGCGCTCCCTCCAAGGCTGTGAAGCTGTGGATGTACAAGTACTGTCAGCGTGATGTAGCAACCACAGAGCATCCACCACTGCAGCTCGGCAGGGTGTTGTGGAGCTGAGGCAGAGCAAAAATCAGCAGCCTGGCGTTTCCTCTCCTGCCGAGGATTTCCAGGCAGCTGGGGATGGGGCTAATACAGTGGTGGTGGGGGAAGGCACAGCCCTGCTCCTCCTTGGGCAGACAAACCAGCCACTGGAGTGAAGAGAGGCACCAGTCCAGTGTTTGGCTTTGGCTCAAAGTGTGGTGCAAAGGGTATTTAAAAAAAAAAAAAAAAAAAAAAAAAAGTCTACGAACAACTTAAACTGCCATAAAAATTGAACTGGAGCCAAAGGTGGAGCTCCAGGGCCAAAGCCTCCTCAACTGTTTGTATTTTGCTTGCACTGTCCTCATAAAATATTGGCTGAACACTTAATTCAGCCTCTTCCCCTTGCTCCCGCAGCCTTGCAGAGGAAGACGAGAGTGGGCAGGTTGGAGACAATTCCAGGAACATATTGTTCTTCTCTTCTCATCCTGCCAGCAGTCACTCCGTCCTGGAAAAAGCTCATGAAACACAACAGGAGAGGAGAGGTGAGGTACAGGGCTTCTGAAACACCCACTCAGCTGTGCTCGGGAGTTCTCTCAGTGCTAAATCACTTTTTTAAAAGCCTGAAAAGGGCTGGGTTGAGATCCCCAAAGTGGGAGCAAGGCCACAGAGAGGGGTTGGAGTGAACCATTTTACCCTTCTACTGGTCCTGGCCCATTTCTCTTAAAATTCCAAGTAGGCTGGAGAGAACCTGGGACTGCACAGAACGGGATGCTGGGTTTGGGGGTTTGGGTTACAGAAGGCTGAAAAGCAGCTGGGGTCAAAGCAGCAAATAGCTGGGTGCTAAAGGGGGTTTAGAGGTCTTTGCAGAAGTAGTCACAGTGTCCTGGAGCCTCTTAGGCTCACCTTAACACAGCTAAAAGAAACTCTTCTTCTCCCACTGGCCCACAGAATGAATCCTGCTGAGAGGAGTTCACAGAAACACTTGCAGAGGGATTTTGGTTTCACTTCAGGCCAGTATTTTGGTACAACCCTGGGGCTTTTACCCCGGATAAGGGTCACAGGACATCTCCTCACCAACCATCTCAGAACTTCCTGCGCCCACCCAAGACCGTCCCCTGAGCTGCCCTCCCCAAGCCTCAGAACCACGTTACACGAAGGAGAGGTGAGGGATGAGGTAGAAAGAGACACAGAGTAGAAACTTTCCATCTAAAGAACCTGACGGCCTAAAATAAAAGTTGGAGCAGTGGAGAGTGCTGAAGAATGAACATGGGCAGGAGGTTAAAACCCTTGTGAGGGCACCATTAGTGATGCATTGCAGGCTGTGGGGAACAGCAGGACTGAACAGAGGGGAGAGCTCCTGTACCTCCCCCGGGGACACTGCCTGCAGAAGTGGCACACCCTGATTAAAGTGTTTCTTTTTCTCAAGGTGGCCTGGTCATGTCCCCCAGGACTCACAGGCACGAACATCCACCTCACGCCAAGCTACAGCCAGCACACTTAAAAGCTTCAAGCTAAACACGAAGGGGCAGCCTGTCTTTGGAGCCGGTCCCAAAATAACGCCGCTGGCATCGGAGAGAAGAACACTTAAAGCCTTGCCTGGACACATGTCTAAAAATCTCCAAAAATAGCTCTTGCTTCCCCTTTGAAAAACACTGCGGTTCCCAATGCCTCACAGGAACTCTGGTTCTGCTCAGAGAAGCCACAAAATAAGGGAGCAGCCCAGAACTGATCTGTGAGCACATCTGGACTAGCTGAGATCGGCCTTATGAAGGAGGAAAAAAATAAGGATTTTAAACAGCACGTGTCAAATCCAGGGAGCTTTATTTCTCTGGAATGGAAAGAATTTACCAGCCTGGACAAAAAATTGCAGGCGGCCATTGTACATTCTTTCA
>VZTE01000681.1:18026-41257 GCA_013397775.1 Eulacestoma nigropectus | reverse complement strand
AAAAAAAAACAACACACACACATAAGAGTTTGGCTCCATAAATTTCTGTCGTAAGAAACAACTTTGAATTGTACACCAAGCTTTTTACAAAGCATCAATGTTAAGATGTTTTACCGTGCTCTATCACATTCTTGGCCATTTATACAGAATACGCCATACCAAATGCTACATCAGCTTAAGACATTTTTAAAAATTAGTATTAAAAAGATACAAAGGCATCTTGGCTTTCATTTGGGTTTTTTTTTTTTTTTATTAAGACATGGGAGTTTTCTTTTTTTGTTTTCCTAAGGAAGTCACTAAAAAAATATAATAACTTAATTCATAAGGACAAGATTGGTTAAAAATCCAGCCTTTCTTGCTTGGCAGCCCTCTGAGCTCGTACCTCTGTTGCTTCCATTTGCCTGTGAGCACCGCAGGCTGTGGGGTCTCAGCCTCCAGGTTCTGTCCACCCTCAGTTACCAGGTTTGTTCAGAGTTTCCACTGCAGCCAGGAAATATTCCTGGCCAAATGCTAAAAGAGATCTTCAGCCAAACGGGGGGGTTTCAATCTGGGCCAATCTCACATGGGTTTAGCCCTTTGTCTTTTGCCTCTTTGTACATCCTTTGGAAGTCTTTAAAACGAGGGGCACAGCCTAACCTGGCCTCCCCAAAGTGCATACGTCCCGTGAAAAGGAAGTCTCCATCTCCTGGCTTCACCCCACACTCGAGCAAGGTCTTTATTTGTCCTCTCCAGTTCCCACTCTCCCCTGTCAGCTGAAAGACTTTGCTCTTCTGCCTGTACAGTTTGTTGACACCGACGTGAATTATGGATTCTTGCTCTTCTGCCTCGTTCGTTACGTTTTGAATGGAGCCTCTGATCACTGGAAACAGAAAAAGGTTTTAAGGATGAATTACTCAAAAATGCTTTGGAAGACCCTGGTCCAAACTCAGGCCTGTGCAACCAGGAGAACTGACTTCACTACAGCAGCCCAAATTTTGGTCCTTCGTTATTTTGAGAGTTAAGATTATCCAGTAACCTCCGGCATATATTTGTATTTTTTATGGTTTATATTTGTAATCTGTCCAGCAAAGGACACCCACATATTAAATTTAAACAGAAAAATAATTACATCAGAAAAATGGCATTAATCATAAAGAAGAATTCTAACAAGAAGATATGCTAAATGCTCCCTGACAACGTTACTTTCTGTTCTTCAGCCATTATAGATACAGCTAATGCTAATTTCCCTTTTCAAAAGGGAAGCATGGACAATTATTGAAACTTTTGGTCTTTGGCCAAGTCGACCAACACTGCAGGGCAACAAGTAATGGCCTCTCCTAGGTGCACCCAAATCCTTGACCTTCTACCAGGGTTGCTGTGTCACTCTGTCCACCTTGGGGTGGTGCCAGCTGGGCAGACAGTTCCGAGGTCCTCAGAACTCTCCAGGTACCCAGCACCCTTAGACCACATTTACTGCTGGTGGAGGTTGCCATGGGTAAGGAGGTGTCTGTTGGTGTTCATGGGTGCCACGTTAGCACTGGGAGGAGAAGGGATTGGGGAGACAACAACTCACCGAAATCACTAGTGCAGACAGCCAGGAGGACCTCAGTGTCACTGCAGGGTCGGCAGGGAGCTGGGCAGGAAGGGTCAGAATTAGCAAAGGACTAGACAGCAGTTTTAAATAAATAAATTTAAATAAATAAACCATTTAAACTAAACAAAAACATGACTGACAAACACACACAACATGGGCACAATCAGTCCAAAGATCCAAAGATCTGTCTGGCATCTCTACCAGCACAAGAAGTGTAGTTAACCCTAGAGCCTCCTTGAGATTTTTGTACCTAGGCAGGAGTACAGATCTCTTTACCAATCCTGCTGGGATACATTTTCCAGCAAACATTGCACACACTCACTGCACTTATGCAAAATCTATTTTGGTACTGGCTGCGTTTGTAGGGCGCTCTGCTGTAAATTCACTCAAAAAGCTTTCAGATCATGTGTCTTTTATACTCTGATGGCAAAGCTTCTCTCTTACAGTTTCTATCAAGTGTTGTTGGGCCATTTAGTCATCACCACATCAAAGATGCAGGAGGTTACGGAGTGGGGGAGGCAAAGAGGGGAGGAAAAAACCCCAATGCATGTGTTGGAGGGCGTTGAGGCAAAGCGGAAACTCGAGCCCGTATCTGTTTGAGCTCAAGCAGCACAAAGACCATTTCCTGTACTGCTGGAAACATTTGGATATCTGCACTAATCTAATCAATGCAAGAATGTGGCTCCTCTTTGTACTCAGCCAGATATTTCTGAGGAGAAGGTGCTGTAGTTGCAATACAGATGTTTCTATAACACCCTGTTGAGTTTAGGAATTTGCTTATGATCAGGATCTGCCGTGCCTGGCGGTGCTCAGTGAGTCTGTCCATAGTGGCACGAGGATCAGAACCTTGTCTGTCACCTGGTGCCATCTCAACACATCATCCAGAAAAAATGGAAACCCTGAATCAGCACAGGCACAGACTCCAGCAAAGCAGGGCTCTCGCTGGGTATGACCGGACGATGAGATTCCATCACACAGTCCAACACCACACTGCAAACTGAAGCAGTTCTTCTCCCCACCCCCCAAAAATTCAGCTTTTGAACCTCAGCCTGAAAACCTGAAAACACTTAGTTACCAGATTCCCAGATAGTCACGGCCTTCCTCCCCCCCCACCTGCTTCCCAAAGTTTATCCATTGCACTTGAAAGTAGATTTAAGCCTGTCCACACAACAGGCAGCTGGTGCCTCCGATGCTCCCTCAGCCCTCCCGTCAGACAGCACAAGCCACTCTCTGACACAAGACATGGCAAATCTCTTACTTTTTCCAAGGACCCAGAAAGGCAGTGATCCAGAAAGGATTATTGAACCAAATCCACCAGATTTGCTCCAGTCAGATGATTCATACACAGTGTAAGACGCTGTTTAATAGGATTAAAGGAAATGTAAAATGCACATTTCTGGGCAGGGATATTTGAAGGAATCATTCAAGGAGCTTAAAAAGCTCCAAAAGAAGAGTCAAGGAATAGGCAAAATAGTATCTGGATCAATCACATTTCTGTTCAGTTTGAATGCCTCTAGGGCTTTCAGAAACAAGCCAGCTTTCCCTGCCCTTTTTCCCCACACGCTATTTCAGCTCTCTTTTTCGGAAAAGTTTGGAAAATGTTTAATATAATGAGAAATGCAGAACCAGTGAAGCCTGGACATAACTGGAGTACTAGAATAAATTCAGGCTAAAGATACCTCAAGTTTTAGACTCAAGAGGTTTTGATCAGTGGCTAGACCAAACACAAAAGCTTCATCTGACAAAGAAAATTGTAATAGAATCACAGAATCATTCAGGTTGGAAAAGACCTCTAACATCAGAGTCCAACCATTAACTCAGCACCACCATGCTCACCACTAACCCCTGTCCTCAAGTGCTACATTCACACATGTTTTGAACACTTCCAGGAATTGTGATTCCACCACCTCCCTGGGCAAGTCTTAGTGTCCCTAAACATCCTACTGTGGAGTGGTTTCATTCACAGCACCTACCAAATCCATCCAGGGCAAAAGCTCCTCTTCCCCAGCCTCCCTCTGGCCAAATGAGGACCTGAATTAGATCAACCAAACAGAGGGGCCTTGCACAAATCCCATGGCATTTTCACGTGGACACAAGCTCCAAAACAAAGCTGATGGACATCCTCTAAACCCACAGCTGGATTTCAGCTATTCCATTCTGCAAAGACCTCATAATAAAAAGGCATCTCAGCCTTTTTAAGTCTTGGTTTAGGCCAAACATCTCTGTAGTTCATCCAACCCCATCAGAAAATTGAAAACACCGAAATGACTAAGGCATTTCTGTTCTCCAGAGGAGTGCAACACAAGCAACAGCATTAAAGATGAAAAACAAAATGCTTTAAAAGTGGTTCCTTCCATTTAAATAGACTGACACAGTAATAAATCAAATGAACAAATCTCCATGCGTACACAGAACCAAATAATTTTAATTGTGGACTCTAGGCAAAATCCTGCAGCCTTTTTAAATACAAAAGGAAATTAAAAATGCTCAGCATTGCTCACACTAGATCATTCCTTAAAACCTGCTTGAGGTCCAGCTGACTCACAGCAGTGTGGTGGCATGTGAGCTGCTTTAACAACCATTTTCCACCACCCATCTCTGCAACTCCAGACAGATGAAGACCAAAAATCCTCTTCTGTGGGACAACTCCCACATCTGCATTCACAGAGTATCAAATAGATCTTGCAAGTGGCAAAAACAAGGTGTGGAAGCACAGATGGGAAGCAAGTTGTGAAGGATTACTGCTGAGGTAAACGGACCATTAAAAAGCAAATAACATCCACTGGCTACAACCAAAGCCTCATTCCTATAAAGGCTCACAAAAGAAACTGAATCCTGAGGAGGTGGCAATGCCTAGACTTTCTTTTGAATCACAGCCATGAAGGAATCTGCGTGTTTAACACAAAAGTTTGTGACTTTAGCTGCAGTTCAGCACTCATTCCCTTTGGACTGGGCATCAGGTGCTCTGCTCCATCCATAGGTCAAAATAAAACATACACCTCGGGTTAGAACAGGAAGCATCCTTATAACTAAAAAAAAATAAAAACCAACCAAGAAAAGCACTTCACTCGTGCACAGCAGGTGAAGATGTTCATTTTCTGGGGAACTGGGCCTGGTTACAAAACAAGGCAGCTGTGTTTGCCAGATCCTGACTCCCTGGGGACGTCTCGAGGGCTGCCCAGGTTCTCGCATCCAAAAGCGAGCCTATGAACTTGCAACAACAATATCAACGTCAGCTGCTCTAATTCCTTTAAACTCCATGAGCCAAAGAGCCTTAATTCATACAGCAGCAGGGGAAAGGTGGTGGGGAAAAAAAAAAAAAAGGCTAGAAAAGCAAGATTTTATTGAAGTCCTCTAAAGCCCAGATGCCTATAACTCAACTCCACCACCGGTGGCNGAAAAAAAAAAAAAAAGACTAGAAAAGCAAGATTTTATTGAAGTCCTCTAAAGCCCAGATGCCTATAACTCAACTCCACCACCGGTGGCATAAAGCTTGCATTGTGCACGTCGGCTGCCGACTCTCCTGGGAGCGCCTTTGATGGATTTTGACAGTATCCTGACCTGAAGTAACCTGAGGCAGCCCTCTCCCTCCAACCCCCCAGCCCAGTGCCTCCAAAGGCCTCTCTATTCACCTCCCCGCAGAGGGAGATGTAATTACATCATTCCTCACGAGCCAGCAGCCATGTCCCAGCTGCTTTGAGCGATTTGCCCTCTGAACCTGGTGTTACTGAGGAGGACGAGGCGATGCTAACAATAGACCGCCCTTGTTGGCCAACAGCTTTGTCAGACACGTTGCCGGTCCTCTCCTGGACCTCTCCACAGGGAGGCAGAAACGCTTGGTAAGAGAGGGATGTGACCTGAGGAGATGCCACGAGCCTCAGGCGGTCCCCGCTCCGCCAGCACCAGGGAGTCGGGCTGTCTAGACAGGATTTTCCCCAATATTGTGGATGGATTTGAGTGCCCCTTTAGTGCTGCAGTTTAGCACACTGCCCCAAGAGTGGCGGGTGGGGTCCCTGTCCTCTCTCAGCTCACACACACAGCTCCAGTCCTTCCTCCTTTGGTTTGTGTGCACCCAGCCCTTCTTTCCTCGGGAAAGGGGAGGTGGGGGTTATGGAGGGGCCATCGCTGAGGATGACAGCTCCCTGCAGGACACACGCAACCGAGACGTGCTGGCTCTGGCTGCAGGCGTCACAGAAACCACATGAAGAGGCCTGGTCTTCTTTTGAAACATTTGTGTTTCAACAGCCACCCATGGGTCCGACTAACCTGACCTTACCCCAAAACCGGCTTCCAACCCACAAGCAAGAAGTTTTCCTCCGCCTGTCCTGATTTTTCTCAACACGCTCCACAACCTCACAGCTATCGAGAGCAGCCGATGAGCCGTGCTGCAGGGCTCTCCACACCATCCCAACGCTCCACTTTAGTGAGCCCAAAAGACCTTCTGCATCCTATGTCCCCAGATAGGCTGTGCTGAACATCCACCCCCGTGCCGGCAGCACACACAGGAAGAGACACGTTTTAAGCAGAAGTGAAAATGTTGAACACAAGGTAATTGCAGAAAACCACTTCACCGAGGAATGCCCTTTGGTTTCGTGAAGAAGCGGGTGCACGCGTGCGGTGCGGTGAAGGTGTGGATGGTGGGGGAGGAAAACACAGAGCTCTTTGTCTGCGCTTCCGTGGCACACATCACCCACACCTCAGTACTTCTGAATAACCCTTTGATGAGCGAGCAGACCTTTTTAAGCATCAAAAGCTACCAAGGAGGTCCAGGCAGGGTTGAAGCGTTATTTTCTGTTAGTTTTAGGTTTACATCTTTTGATTAAAACAAGTAGTCTTTTCTCTTCGAGACACTCAGATGGGTCTTGTTGCAGTCCCTGCACTGCAGCACCTCCAGCCACACCCATGTGGGGCCACAGACCCATCTCCCTCAGCCTGACATCAGCGTTAGTTCATACGGAACAAAGAAACCCACCCACACCTTTCAAATTCTTGCTGGCAGCTCTGTAATTGGCAGCTCTTGCTGGCAGCACCCGTACTGGAAAGGGCATCATAGGATGAGTCTCCTTCCTGGAAACACAGAGTACAGACTTCCGAGAGCAGATTACAAAAATAGAGATGTGGTTTCTCCAATGATGGTGCGTTTCTCCGTTATTTTTCTGAGTCCTAAGCAAAAATGATTATGTCTCAGCTGCTTACTGGATCAGTGATTTAGCTGGGAGACAAGAGTTTAGGGGCAAACATCATATGAGCAAGAAAAAAAAAATTAAATCTTGCCCTGATCCTGCTTTAACTAATTATAAAGTGAAATAAATCCTTGTAATTATTTCTTCTTAAGTACACCTGTGTTTCCTCTCTGAAGGGGCATTTCTTCCATGAAGCAAACCTCTCACAGCTCATACCCCAAACAAAAAGATCTGCTACTGTGCAGTGGAGGCGGACAAGAATTTGATAACCACTCTGGTTTACCAGGCTGTGACTAGTCCTTTCCTTTCTTGATACACCTCAACTTTCCTCACCACCTCAGAAAGCTCTTCCTGAGCAAGCCAGAACAACATTCAACCTCAAAAGCCTCACAACCCCCACGCTGAAACACCACCTAAAACTACATCAGTGCATCTGCACTGTCAGAGCATCTCGTATCTAAAAGGAACGTGCTGGCTGCAAGCTGAGGCCAGCAGAGCTGCATCCAGCACACCTGCATTTAACACAGTACCTGCAGCCACACAGGGAGGGAAAACAGGGCCAGAAGACACAGAGCCTCTCCACAGCTGGGCTGGAAATTACTGACACCCTGTCACAACACACAGAGGAGCTCTCTCATCACTCCTTTGTTTTACAAGGTTTTCCTGCCTTTGGATGGGATAGGATTACAGGGGTTTCTGCAAGCACTGCACTTTTTCCAGCATGTCAGTAGGAAAACACCAAGCCGGGGAACAAACAGGAGGGTTGGACTTGCCCTGCTCTCAGCCCTCTGGATCAATAAGCCTCAGACATGGGACCATGGAATCATAGAACAGCTTGGGATAGAAGGGACCTTAAAGATGATCTCATTCCCACCCCCTGCCACGGGCAGGGACACCTTCCACTAGACCAGGTCGCTCCAAGCCCCATCCAATGTGGCCTTAAACACTTCCAGGGATGGGGGAGCCACAGCTGCACCATGCCAGTAACCTCACTATCCTCAGAGTAAAGAATTTCTCCCCAACATCTAATCTAAATCTCTCCTCCTTTAGTTTAGAACTGTTACCCCTTATCTTATCATTATCTGCCCATGCAAAAAGAGACTCTCTTTTTTTTTGTTAGCCCCCTTTAAGCACTGGAAGGCCACAATGAGGTCTCCCAAGGGACTGTGCTTCTCTGATGAACACAGTGAGAGAGTTCAGGGTTCTTCTGAAGGCAGAAGTGTTCAGCCCCATTTGCCAGAACGTTAATTTGAGCCCCTGTGCTGAGTGGAAGAGGCAACTTGGAACAAGGATCACGAGCACAGATACAAAACTCAAAGATTCCCTTCTTCTTACAGCCACAACACAGCCAAGATTTGGTACAGGACAAGGTGGTGATGGAGCAGCTGAAACAACATGATGCTGCAATGGACATCCTTCCTTGACCTCTCTATAGGAAGAAGGGATACTGGTGATTTTATCCTGTCAGAAAAGGAAGTGTCAATGCCCATTCCTTGCTTTAGCTCGTTTCTAACACTCAATTCAACTTGCACATACGTACAAGTTTCCAAAAGTAACTTGGAAAATACAGACACTGACCAAGAACAATTTAAACCTGCAAATAAGTTTAATGAAATGCAGACTTTCGCAGGCTGTGGCATGGACTGTGCCAAGAGAATCGAGTTAATACCACTTCCTTCCTGCAAAGAGAGAATAAAAAAAAGCATATTGTAAAACCTCACCATTAGAGATGTGATGACCTTTGTGTTCTGAGAAACGTTAGGACAAGAGATCATAAACCAGAAATTTATCTTTTCACAGAACTGTCTTCCAAGAGGGTATTAAAGTCCCTAAGTACCAAAGATTAACTATTTATGTAAACAATGTGAGGAAGAGATTTGGTACTAGGCAAGCTCCATGTGCAACAGCTTTCAAATTGAAACTTGGCTCAGCAGATACAGAGCACGTAAGGATCCTTTGGGATTGATGCTTTTTTGCTGTTCCAAGATGCAGCAGCCATCCGAACAAATGAGCTGAAAGGTCAGCTAGAAACACAGCCATTTGTTTAAAACTCAAAACAAAACAAAAGGAATGAAAAACTCACAGAGCAGTTTTTATTTAAGCAGCATTAGACAATATTAAACTCTACCTCCATGCATGAGTTGCACAACCCAGGAGAAATGATGAGAAGTGTCACGGCTTCAAGACACTTCTTGCTGTCCCTCCTCTTCCTCCTCTGTGGCAAACCCCAGCACTGGGGTGGGCAGAGACAGAACAGTGACTGGATCAGTGCCAACTCCCAGCCCAGCTCCTACACTTACCCATTGCATCACAGCTCTATAAAAACCCTCCGCTACAGTCAAGTCTGCAATATATTGTGTCCAAAAAGCCCCACTCAGCAGATCAGATGCCCAGTTAAATTCCTCTCTCTGCGCTGCAGCAGCAGAGCCCAGCAAAGGAGAAGTGTCTCTGCAACCACACCAGCCCAAGTTCCTGTGCAAGCAGCACCTGTACACATCTGCTTTTCTTTTTTGCTTTCCCCTTCTCCCTCCCTAACTGCAATTAAAGGGAAAAGATGGCAGCAAGATAACTGCTGGGAATTTCTCCTGCTCTACGTGCACAAGACACCACTATAAAACCATAAAAAAGCAGCTCTATTTGTCTATCTCACCTTTAAGCACTCTCTCCTTCCTCAAACGTACCGCCACTGCCCAAGGGGGATTAGGAATGGGAAGCATGAGGAGAAATGAGTTGCTGGAAGTCAGAGGTGCCTCTGGATGGTTGAGGGGCTCCTCTGATCCCCTCTGACCTGCAGCAGAAGGGCTGTGACCCCACAAGAACGTGCCAGCACAGGCAGCTGCAGCACTGCACCCCTGCGCTGCCCGCCCGTCACACAGGACCAAAGCAAATGCTTCCCCTGACTCAAAACCTGCAAAGATTTATGGCTTGGCTCATCTCGTCCCGAAATTCACTCTGAAAATATTTCTTCTTTCTTCTAAAGAAAACGTCATGCCAAAGCCTTGTAAAAGCTCGCACGGGTCAGGTCTAGGAAGATGTGAAGTTAGAAAGCTTTTGATGTTGTTGGGCTTTGTCTCCTGTAGCTAACACAGCACTCAGCTGAGATGTCCGTGCCGTGCTTGCACAGCAGAAAATGAACAAGTAAGGTGTTTTTCACTCCCATGCCCTGGGGAAATTGTGCAGCCAAGCTCTTCTCCCTGCCCCTGCCAGGGCTATATAGGAGAGGCTGGAGCCAGCACCTACTACCAGGCTGGAAACCTGCCAGGAACACAAAGCCTTCCCTCCTCCCTCCCCTTTGGTCCGGTCCATTAATGCCTCCTATGAAGTAGAGGAATAGAATTAAGAAACAAGTGGCTGGTTAAAGTTAAACCCTGAGAGTGGAGTAATGACAGATCAAAGATTAAGTGAGTATTTAAAAAAATAAAATTAAAAAAAGCGTATATATGCACTCAGCTCCACACAGGTCCTTCTCCTTCCTGTTTCTAGAAATCAAATTCTTTTTGGCATGTGGGAGAGCTCTGAAGGAACAAGGCCAGTTTTCATTATAAAACCATGTTTATTTGATCAGCCTACTCTTGAGAAGGGCTGTGGAAGGGCTACATCTACCCAGGGAGAGATCCTCAATGCTGTAACATTGTTCAGTCAGCCTAAAAAAAACTTAAGATTTTTCATTTGTAACAGTAAAAGCTTTGAGATATATCACCTCCTCTTACTTAAAAGCACACAGTGCTTGATCCTATTAAGTTCATTCACCAGTTCCATGTAGGAACATCGTTTCTCTCTCAAATTTCTGGCATCCACTTGCAGATAGAAGAAATTGGTGTAAAGCTACCGGCAGTTCTGGTGGGGCAGAAGTGCATCCTGTACAAACAGGAATGATCCTGGGAGGCAGACAGGGCAATGGAATGCCAGACAAGCTCCATGTGCATATCCCAGCATCTCTGATCACTCCAGCTCTCCCCGGGGCTTCCATACAGAAGGGATATGGGCAAACACCAAAGGTGATGCCCATTGCAGGAGTTAATGCTCAAATCCCATAAAGGAGTCAGGAGGTGCCCACACAACACATACCAAAAAAAATCTTTCCACAGATCTGAACCAGCACCAAAGGTTACCTGGATCAGGGCTGTCACAGGGCAGCAGCTTTTCTAACCCAGTATTAACCCTCCCAAGCTCAGACATAACATATCACAGCTCTAGGTCCAGGATATCTTCCAAATATCTGTGCAATATTACAGTGAATATTTTCTGGCTTCTAGCACAGTTTAAGGTGAAAGAGATTTTCTGTCCTGCAAATCAAGACTCCAATATAGGAAAGATCTGGCCCATGTTTCAGTAAGTGGGAAGAGGAATGCAGCTTCCCCACCCTCTCATCCCTTCTTTAACTACAGCCTCAGGAATTAGCAAACTAAACAGTTTTGCAGAGCAAGCACAGAGCATTATTAAAGACTGCCAAGCAACTGGGCTGGATTGCAGCTCTGTTTGTGGGCCCATCTTTGGCGGTACACAAAGGTCAGCGCAGAGCGGAGCCCCAGCTGCCCGGACAATACACCTGACTGCTTATTGGTTTTGACTGCCCACTGAGTTGAGAAATAAGCTAACGGCATTCGTGGCCAGTCTAGCAAAAATAAGCTATTTTCTTCCCCCTCTCCCCTGCAGCTGTGTATTTATCACTGCAGCCCCATTGTCACCTCCTCTGCTCACTGCAAAACCAACTCCTGTCCGACAACATCAAAGGGCAAGCAGGGCCAGAGAAGATCCTGGCAAAACCATTTTCTTGGGAGGAGAGATTAAATTATAGCAGCCATCCAATTTTGGTGGGGGCTTTCTTTTAGGTGAACACTTCTTAGTCCAACATTTTTCAGACTCAGGGCCCCAAAACATCACCCTTGCTTCGTTCAAGACGATGTAAGAGCATGTGCATCCCCTGAGCATCAGAACAGCACTTTGAAACCATTCCACACAGGGGAAAAAAAAAATCAAAACCTTGGTTCTCAAACTCTCCCACCCAGTCAATCATTCACGGCAAACCTGACCACTTCAGGCACATGAATAATTGGAGCAGGTTTCCAGCTTCTCAGAATTAATCCCACTCCAGGCAGTGTTATACTAGAGCCAGCCTGATCCAGCTAGGTGCTGATCCATGGCACACGGTTCAGTGACACGCCCTCAAAAACTAGCTGTAAACGCGTTTTTAGCACAGTAGGGTTAGGGAAGGCTGTTTATATTTTCATGGTTACTTTGTACCAAGTTTGGGATCATCCATTACTATGGGAGAGACAAAATTAGTGTGGAAGGACTCCACAAGGATGCAAGGATGGGGAGCACACAAAAAACCCCACATTTGAAATATTGTATCCTAACGCAGGAGTGTCAGAAGGATCCTTACACGGCCAATACTTGAAGTGTATTTTGAGAAACCTCAATAAAGGCCGTTTTCTGATGTTTTCCTCTTAAAACTTCCCTATGACCTTTTAGAGAAAAGGCAAACAAACATCAAACCTTTAGGTGCACAGGTGAGCCACCCAGCAAAGTGTGCTCAGGCCTACAGAGCAGATCCCTCAGCTCTGCTTTGCTGTTTACTATTCATTTCACCTGCAAACCCCAATGGGAGCAATGAGGTATCAACCTGTTCTGTGCAGATCATAGAGTCACAGGATGGTTTGGGTTGGAAGGGACCTTAAAAACCATCTAGCTCTAACCCCCCAACCCCAAGAGGTGAGAGAGTTTTAACCTGCACGGAAAACAGGGAGGGGAAAAATACAAAGCAAGGCATTTTTCTGGTCTGATGGGGTGCATTGGAGCAGACCCCATGCAGCACCCCGTGTGCTCCCACTCTGCCGCACAGCGCTGTGCCAACATCTCAGATGGTCACAATTACTCAGGCAGAACCTGTGCTAAGCAAAAAGGTCATGGGGACTTCCAGTTTAAGTGTTCCAAGAGCCTCTTTCCATCACCTCTACTGCCCACAGCAGAGAGCACAGTCATGGTTACCCTGGGCCGAGAGAGGGCACACCAGGCACGGCCTCCTGCTCGCCAGCCTTGGCACAAAACACCACAAAGTTTCCACTCTGACGAGAAGTGAAAAACACACCAGTGTGAGCATGGTGAAATACTGGAACAGGATGCCCAGAGCAGGGGCAGATGCCCTAAACTTGGAAACATTCCAAGCCAGCTTGGATGGGGCTCTGAGCAATGTGGTCTAGTGGAAGGCGTCCCTGCACGCTGCAGAGGGTTGGACTGGATGGACTTTAAAGGTCTCTTCCAATATAAACCCTTCTGTGATTCTATGATCTGCTGCTTCAGGTTACAAAGCTAAGCAGCACATCCAGCCTCCAAGAAAGAAAAATAAAATAAAATAAAATTGGATATTTGTGAGGAACCAGAGGAAGGCACGAGATTAGGAGCCTACAGACTGGAATGACAATAGAGCCTTGGGAGGATACCTACAGAGACAGGGCAGACTGGTGCCCCACCTCTGCCAAACACACACTGCACTAAAGATCAGAAGTTAAGAAGGGTGCTTTAAAAAGCCATTTGTTAGCAGAAACACCGGTATAGCCCAAATACTTGTGAGCTTTCTGAATTTCCTATCTGTTTTCTCAGGACAGTGAATTAACAGCATACAGGAAATAGCTGAATACTGTTAATTACTTAACTGGATTTATCCAGTTTTGCCCTGTTTTTCAGATACCCACCCAAGTGCTGTACCTCCTACGTATTAATATTCTCAGCCAGGTACCCAGCATTAATAAAGAAAACATATAAAACAGTTAATAGAACCTGCACTAAGTCTGTAGATGCCATCAAGATAAAGGGGCATTTTTGTTAAAGTTTGACTTCTTTACTACACAAAAGCAGGTGCGTAATGAAAGGGCTTTCAATACAGCTCCTGAGCTCTGACAACTAAATTACAGACATATACACCAGTGTGCAATGGGAAAAGCAAACTACACAGCTTGAACAAAGCTGGACCCAGAGTTTGATGCAACACTCTTGAAACGCAGACTCCAGGTAACAAAATAAAGGTCCTTCGGTGGAATGGGGAGGAGGATTCACCTTCCTCTCAAAAAATTTTGGTCAAACCTACAGATTCTCGTTTCAGATTAGTTGAGCAGAAGCTGAAGCACTCAAAAAGTAAATTACTCTCAAGGGACCTTCACAGTTTTCAGAGAAATGTAATGCAAGCAGTCTGCTGTGGTGCAAGGCAGCCCTAAACCAGGCACAGCGGAGAAGCTCGTGTGGGTCAGCACCTTCAGAAAACTCGTAGGGAGTATTTGGCCAAACAACACTTTTGCCAAAACCTCCACATACTTGCCAGTATAGGCAGCGTAACCGATACTCAGAGTATTTTCTTCCAGCACAAGCAGAAGAGATTAGAATCAACAGACTTCAACAACTTAAACAAGTTCTGCTGATTCTCCAATGGCCTCAGGCCAAAATGTCACAGTGCCTCAGTTCTTCATTTGGGCAAACACCGAGGCTTCAGAGCACGGCTGCAAAGCTCGAGCTGGAGTTAATGGACCATCAGTGTGGATGGGAATGACAGAGGGGTACAACCCAAAACCTAATCTCAAATCAAAAGCACTTTCAGTCAACCATCACTTTGGATATGAAAAGAGAACACACCCATCAAGATGCCTGAATTGTCAAGGTGACCCTTCCCAGGGACTACTCCCATTAAATGATGTCTAGCACTGTGGCATGTTTGCCTTCACTCCTCTTGCCTTCACTCCTCTTCCCATCTTAAGAAACTACAACCCCACAGAAATGCACTTTTTTTGACTGTTACTATTGCAGTAAAAAACTTGCCATACCAGATGTCAGCAATCTGAATTAAAATCTACCAGTATTTCTTCCTACAGTCAAGAAAATCTTGAGAATGTGGTAAGGCAGAGTCAGAGCCAAGAAAAGGGTTAAGTCCCCAAAACCTAGAAAATTGTTAAGACTGCCCTGTCTCATTCAACCTTTCCAAAAAAAGGGAAAGGCCAATTCAGAACCTGCATATGTTTTCTACTGAATTATTTGCTTGACTCTGATTAAGTGGGAAAGAATGGCTGTAAACTAATAAAACTTGAGGATTTCTAATTAAACCACAGGCACCACGCCAAGCATTGTTGATTTGTTGATGCACCCTGCAATGTCAGGACTCTAAGGACACACCAGGTCATTAAAGTATTAAACAGATGACTTACACCCTTTAATCAGTGCTGGGATGCCAGGTTAGGAAGAGAGAGTAAACTCAAGGGCAGAGTACAACAATTATCACCAGGAAACAAACGCGGCATTTAGGGAAAGCGAGGAGAAGTTGTTAGCAAGTAGTTATTGCACAAGGAAGGGGCTGGATTACTGAGCCCCACACCTGGGTCTTTTATGATAGTTATCTCCCCACTCTGAAGTAGTAAGAAAATCATGCAATATCTACGATTTTCAGCTCTTTGCCATCAGAAGAAGCACTGCAGCTTCCTCTGCCCAGCACATCTCAGACCCCATCTACAACAGCATCTCACATCTTTGTCACCTCTTCACACCCACTGCCAGCTCTGCCGAACTCTGTCAAACTGCAACTGAGACGCGAGCAGCCTCGTTTTTCCAGGGTGCAGCAGCCAAAAACAAGGCAGCCACGTTTGTGAACAAGAGACAGAAGGAAGGTTGGTGGGAAATGCAGAACCTGAAACCCAGTTTCCAGCTCCTTCAAGGTCAGCACTTGCCTCTGACTTGAGCCTCCTCTCCGGTGAAGAAATCTCCAGAGATTTCAGTGATTGTAAACTCCCCCTCCAAACGAACAGCTCAGTAAAGGGCATTTCTCCGGAGGTTTCACAGAAAAACTAGAAGCAGCTCCAGAAGAAAGGAGGTCCACGAACTACAAAGAGCCTCAAATATATTACTCCGTGGAAGCCTCACAAGGCAGCTATTTGGCAGTTCCCCCAGACATACAGATATTTATAGGAAAATAAAAGTGCTCATCTAAGTGAGTAGTGGAAAGAGTCATGTATGGCATTTTCATCGTGTTTTCACCCTGCACAGCCCCTCCCCAGAGTCTGGGGATCCAAAAAAAGGCAAGAGAAATAATTTAAAATACAATAGAGATCCCTAGTTTGCCCCGAAGGCTCTGCTGATGAACTATTAAAAAGCTTCTTCTGGCCAAACAAGACACTTGGAGAATGGAGCAGATTCCCCACCACATTGTTTCATAAGACAGCACTGAAATTCAACCAGTGTCTGTTAGAGCTGAAAATACAGCAGTCACTGAAAAAGTGATTTAATGTGCCTATTAAAGGGGAAGGCTGTAATTGGATTCAGTCCTCAGTTCGACTTCTGAAAGTCTCTGAAAAAGTACTCCCATCAGCTTTAAAAACCTCCAAGATTTTATGTGTGAAGAAGAGCATTTAGTTCTGAAAACACAGCAGTTTGTGCTGGCTTGTGATGGCAAAGGATGTCAGCAGCAAGTCCTCAATGCTAGCAAAGCTCAGGAGAAACCCTATCTGAGTGCAGACTAAACCCAGCAGTGATAAGCAGTGTTTCTGTCATATTATTTTACTATATGCAAAAGCAATTCCAACTTTTTTGAAAAAGAAATAAGCACAGGACTTTTCCTTAGTAAGTGATTTCTCATTAGCCTGTGTCTCCGTCCTCACAGCCTGACAATGAAAGCAGCAGTGAATCTGGGAACATTCTCCAAATAACTGATTAAACAATGTATTTAATGTCTTCTGCAGTGGAATTTTACTACATAGCCGACATTCTGCACTGCGTATTCATCTTTGCACAAATGATCTTACTGGGAAAGCAGCTCTGCAGAGATACCCCACTTCATCAGCAGCACTTTTTTGCTGTAGCAGAGCAGTCTGCTGAAAATGCACAACGCCCAATAATAAGCTACCAGTTGTGAGCATGGCAGAAGTAAAGGCAGTGACTTAAATTTTTGAATATTTGTGTTTATATTTTTTTGTTTTAATGGCAAAGCTGCCACCTGTCAGTTCCCGAGGTTACTGCATCAGCCCTAAGCCCAGCTCTGCTCAGCTGAGCTGAGTCCAGCTCAGAGCTGCACAAAAATAAAGCCCCATCCGAGTTGGCGTGACAACATTTAACACTGGCAGGGCTGCACAAATACACAATCCAGAGCCTGATGAGGAAAGGAGCCAGGGGAGAGGAGAGGATGGAACAAGTTCGGCAACCATTTATCCCAGAGAAGATATCCCTGGAAGATACAGCTGCAGTTTAATTAGTCACACCACAGGTTATCAAGCAGCATCTCAGGGAGAGCATGTGGCATCAGCAGGGCAGGGTCTGGCCAGCCTACATACGGCTCCTGGGCTCCACAGCCTCACTAAACACCGGGTTTGCCCTGGGCTGAGTCATCCCAAGTGTGCTCTGAGGACTCTTCTCGCTGCCTTCACCCAAAAGAGCAAAGGCAGCCCGCATTTCAGAAGAGAAACCTGGTTGCCACAAATCTGGTTCCCCACTTAAAATACCTAAACCTTGAAACCCTCGAGGTCATTTGAGACAAACTACCCTTAATCTGCTATCCCTTGGGCTATTCTGGAAATCCCCCCTCCTTGGTTTTGGGGATAAAAGCTAGAGGCAATTCTGAATGGGTAAGATGCATGAACTAGATACCACCTCTCTAAAGGGAATTCCCCTTCCTCCCTGTCATCCTCCACAAATGCCAGTTCTTCTCCTCAAACTAATTGCTCAGCACGCTTAGGTCCCACCTAGAGCCATTGTTCCAAATGCTATTTAGTACCAGACTTTACAGGCTCGTAAGATCTTTCAGTCTGTCCACCCCTCTTTCCTATAAACTTTTCATGGGAGTAAAGCTCCCCCCTACAAAACTTGCTTTTCATAATGGTTGAGAGAGAAGGTGACACTATCCTGTTAAAGTATTGTCACAGTGCTGAAGAGCTCTGCCATGGCACAGCAATGCTCAGGAGAGTAGTAAGGAGAGCTGAGGAAGGAACACACCATTTTCCTTGTTTAAATGAAAACACAAAAAGAGAAAAAGCAATAATTAGGTCAGCAAGTAGCACTACTTGCAAAGGGGGAAAAAAAAACACCAAGGAAAAGGAGTGCCTCCTTGTTCCAACGTTTATTATTCAAACCATGCAGCGGGGTCTTAAAAACTGAGTAAAAAAGTAGTTAGAAAAGTGTTTCAGCAAGGCTGGGAAGCCCAGTTCACGCTGGACTTCAGTGTAGGGTAAAGCCAGCTCCTGTGACACACCCCACCCCTGCAAGGGGAGAAGCCTTCACACTGTGGCCCTCAACAAATCACTGGAGCTCAGCCCATGCTACCAGCTCCCAAAATACAACAGCAAAACAAAAACCAAATCAATCCTTCTGCGATAGTTCTGTTTATAAAACATGTATTTAAAAGCACACAGAACTCATATCCAGCCACTTTCCCGCTCACTCCCTCACTCAGCCATCTGTTATGCATCCAATACAGGACGTGAAAGTATGAAATACCCCGGAACTCACCAGAAGCTGTGTGCAAATCAGCTGCTATCCCCTTGCTCATCAGTTCGTACTGGAAGCCTGTAATCTTCCTGCTAATGTCCTGCTGAGGAGTGGCCTCCACAAACAGGCCCCCCTGGTCGTAGCCGAAGCAATACACTCTGCTGGGGCTGCGGTCTCCATCTCGGACCAAGAGTTTCAGTTCTCCAGTTTTTTCCAAATAAATATTTGCTCCTGCAGAGTCTTTGAAGGGCTTTATGCAAACAGTCAAGTGTTTGTAAGAGGCAGGGGAAATATTGGGTCGCAGGTTGACTATGAGTGCTCCCGTGGGGTACATCCACTCTATCGACCCTTCAGAACAGCGGAGGTAGACCTGTTCAACATCCTTCCTGTGAGACTCGTGGGTTAAGCCACTGGAGGAGGAAACAAAGAGAAGGTTAGAGAAATGACAGAGCTAACAATGTGAATGTCAACCTCAAACCTTCCAGGACACACATCAACAAATGCAGGAAGCCCAGGACACCAAGGGGTGTTGGCCCATCCAACTCAGCAGCGCAGGTCTCTTGAAACACTTCAGCCTTAATATTATGGGACAATTTAAAATCATCCCCCAAAAGAAAATGTCAAACCACTAGTAATAGGCGTCAAAATTAAATAGGATATAAGCACATGATCAAAAGCAATTAAATTACTACAGGCTCAGCTACTGCCCATCAGCTGAGCTGTGCATACTGAGTAAAACACGTACGCTCAAACTCCCTTCCTGGTGGCTCAATCGAGCACGTTCTCCAGCTTCGCAGATCAGACTCCACCTTTTTCCAAGTACTTTGTTCCCCTTCCAAGTCTATATTCCCAATGGATCTGAAACTGGGAGGGATGCCAAGCTCACCCTGTAAACTGCAGCAAAAGCAGTGCTCTACGTGCTACTGATACCCTCTAGCCCAACTGGGCAGCCCTGGTTTCCACACTGGGAGGTAGGGAGAGGAGAGGAGACACCTCACTCCTTAGTCATAGCCAGGGAAGCACTGAACCGTGCTGCTTTTTTTTGGTAGGAACTTGTTCCTCCACTGCTCCCCACTATGAGGTTTAAGCTCAGTTTATCACTTTCACTGATGGGCTACAAGCAGACACACAGCTGTGAGTGTTCAGCAAGAAAGAGAATGTGTGGCCATTTACTACGGCCAAAAATGAGCACCCCAACAACCATTTCACAGAGACCACAGGGATGGGATAGGAGAGCAGCACAGGGTCCCAGGGCCAGCTGCTCATGAGAGGAGAGCAAACCACCACGTGTGAGCAGAATGAGCAGTAAATCCCCATGGCTTGTTTGCCCACAGCCTAAGCTGAGGGCAGCTCCAAACAACCCCTGCTGCCTATCACTGATGCTGGATCAACCCCACCAGCTCTTCACCCAGAGTAACTCAAAGCCCTAATAAAACGCTGCCCAGTGCAGGCACTGCAGTTGGAAGAACAAGTTGTGGGAAGCCTGATTTATTGGCTGCAGTATTTGGGCCATTAGGGAAAAATCCTTTGGTCCCAGTCTCGGTTCTGTCACAAACCTATTAAGCGAGTATGAGCAAATCACTTCACCACCAAGCTTGTTTCTCCTCCTACGCTCTGAGCACCTACTTCCCAAACACAAGCATCTTTTATCCTGTGCCTGTAGAGGACTACTCACAAACAGACTCTTCATCACCTCATGGGTCTGCTTTGAAGGACTTTAGGGAAGCTTCACAACATTCCCACTTACAGGCAGATGAATCAAGACAGGGAAAAAATAATTTAAAATCATTAAGTGGCTCATCTGAGGTTACACATGAAATTTGTGGCAAAAAACATATTTTAGTGTAGTGCAAGTGATGACATCAAGTTCTGGTTCCTCAGCAGAAACCTCCAAATATACAGTTCCCCATCTCAAAGATATATTTGGGTACTGAACAGGGTCTAATTCAAGTCAGCACTTAGAAAGTAACTAGAAGCAATGTGTAAAAGGGAAAAAACCAAACCATATGGTTTGCATTTACTGTTGACGTGACTCGTTATTGTGAGTGTTGGTGTGACCCACTTGATAGAGGTTACATGAGGAAGCTCAGAAAGAAAAAAGTCATATTTAATAACAATAAAGCCTCCAAACATGTGCTTTGGAAGAATCTTGAAAGCCACATCAAGAACACAGATGAGGAGGAAAGAGGGACAAGTTTTTAACCTTTAGTCTCTTGCCCTCAAATTCAGTAGTACTTAACACATTCAGGAAACTTTACTTGCAAAGGGATATTTCAAGTTGACTGTAAATCCACATCTGGTCCACAAAATCAGTTTTCACCACAGCACGCACATGATGCCACTCAACAGAAAACACAGAAGTCTGTTTATGTGCAAGCTGCGAATAAATAAACCGTGTAAAGGTTATCCCTCAGCAAAGGGGCAGAACGCTACCCTCACACATCACTTGTCCCTACTCAAGACATCAAAACAAGCTGCAGAGGTTTTGCATGACTTATACTGGCACATTCCAGCCTGAGTGCTTAAACAGAAGGAAGACACCAGGGGCAAAACTCTGAACTCATGCAGTGAAACTTCTGTTGCAAGTGATCCCAACAACACTGAGGCAGTGAATTTCTGCCAGAGGAAAAAAAAAAAAAAAGCTACGTTAATTTTGTTCAAACATTCACACTGTTCAAAGAAAAAAACCAGGGTGGACTCTGAAATTATCTTCTGAAAGCCAATTATATCCCACAGGCAAGAGTGATGCCATTAGACAGATACATCAAGCACAAGTACCTGCACACATTAAGCCTTGTAATAAAGGATGACTCAAAAGTTAAGCAGATTTCAAAATACACGTTCACATTATTTAACAGCAACCATCATCATCCAGTAAAACCTGTCGCTTTGCTTTCAGTCAGAATGACTTGTCCTCACACTGAGAGTCTGTTTAACACCAGGTTTAGCTCTCACTATCCACTCATCAGACACACCATGTCCATACAGTAATAGAGACCTGGCAGCCTTTTTACTCTCCCAAACTCATAAATGAGTTTTGGTTTTTTGATTGTATGGCAAGGACATAGGGCAGATGTTTCATGGTTGCAGTGATGGGTGAACCATCCATCACCCATTTTAAATGTGTGCTGTTTATTGGGACCTACTTCTACAACAAGCTACTTCTACAACTGCTTCCTCATACCAATCCATGAGGGCATCCTGAATCGCTGCATCTGTCTCCTTGCTCTTCTCCCTTTCTAGCTTCAGCCATCCCCTTACGTTTGCCCTGAAAAACCTGTCACAATGTCACTGCAGTGAGCTGTTAGGCTGCACCGTGGAACAGGTGCTATTTAAAGAAAAAGGGAGCGAGAAGAATATTCACACCATCTACTTCAATTATTTATTTATTCCATCAAAGATGTGCTGAAGAGCCCTAGAAGTACCCATGTCCTCCCTGCACCCTGCAATGAACACAGGGAACGTTTGCTCCTAACTTGGAGATTTTAATAAGAGATGACAGTCTAGAGAACATTAAGAATGCCTCAGAGCATCCGCCATACCAAGGGCAAGACTGATGGACAAAAGCAGCCACATAAGAGCTGAATCTCTATACCACAGCCTACAGTCCAACATGCCAGCCCAGCATGTTCTCAGCCTGTCACTGAAGCCCTTTTGCCCAAAGCATCAAGAGGCCGTTGCAGCACAAAACCCTGAAGTTACAGCAAAAGTAATAACCGGACATGTCACAGTGAAGTTTCTGCTTTCTCCCGGACAAAGCTTTCCTGGAAGCTCTCTGACAAGCTATTTATTAAGATGCTATTATGGCCTGTACTTAAATTGCAGGTGTCAAGCTGTGCATTGCATCAGATTTCCCTGGAAGCATGAGGGATATCTATAGGAATCCTAGTGAAGCTCTTCATCTTACTCAGAGGTATAAGCTCATCACTTCTCCACAAGCTAATAGGGAAAAAAAACATATCCAGAATATTTTGTTTTTAAGACACACATGTATATAAAGGTGAGAAAACATCCTGAGGTTTACTACAGAAGATGATATGACTCTCAAATCCACCAGCACAACCTGTGACTTCACTGTGGGGAAGAAAGACTACGTCTGGCATTCTAGTTCATAACTTTTCCTAACAGTCAAGGTAAAAATCATCACATGACTTCAAAACGTGATATTCCCCTTAAAAAACAAGTTCTTTCTAACCCATATAGCTCTTAGTATCCACACTGAAATATTTAATTAATTATGTTTACTAGTACCTCAAGTTACTTTCGTTTTTAACGGCTGTGTTTTTAGGACAAATCAGATTATACGGAATGGCCCTTAACACTGCCAGCATTTCTGACAACACCTGTTTGCCACCGGTAAGGCCTAAGTCAGCCAAGGTTACTTTATCCCCTCCCAAGACTCCAGCCCACCTGAACTCCGAAACTCTCACAGAAGTCAAACCACCCAGACTAAACTGTGCTCTTCCTTCCCTGCACATCCAACAGCTTCATCACGAAGCTGTCACCACTTCAGCTCACCAGAACAACAACAGGCGAGTAAATCCAAGCTGGCATCACCAGGTTCATTCTAAACTCAGTCACAAGATTCCACTTCCCCCGCCTCAAGCATCAACCCCTTTAGCTGATACTCAAGGCGTTGCTTATTCCAACCCTACTCAGGTGACATGAATA
Source organism: Eulacestoma nigropectus (assembly GCA_013397775.1). Taxonomy (NCBI): domain Eukaryota; kingdom Metazoa; phylum Chordata; class Aves; order Passeriformes; genus Eulacestoma; species Eulacestoma nigropectus. Next base: position 18,376 of record VZTE01000681.1, on the reverse strand, counting down.
GTCACTGCTTGCTCTAAGAAAACAGGACAAAAATAAGAGCCAAACAGGACAGAATTGCAGGGGTTTGTCACCATGCTTTTTAAATACTTGCTGCACTACCAGGTGGTAAGGTCCAGGTAAGTACCGCAGCTGGGATGCTTTGGAATCAAAGCAGGTACAGCATTTTCAGCTTTTTTTGGTTTTGTTTTGTAAAAAAAAAAAATGACACGATTAGGAGTTTGCCAGAGGTTTAATCCCTATCAAGCAGACTCATCTTCAAGTGGATTCACTGCTATTAACTACGCATCAATTATTAAGAAAACTCAAAAAAAAAAAAAAAAAAAAAAAACAACAACACAAATTTCAGACAG
>VZTE01000681.1:0-13569 GCA_013397775.1 Eulacestoma nigropectus | reverse complement strand
AAACTTTTTTCAAGAGAGAAATTTGTAAAAAATTTTTTTTTTTTTTTTTTTTTTTTTTTTTGCATTTACAATTCAGAAAGAGCAGAACTTCACTGAAATCTGGGAAGAAAATATTGTATAATGTCGAATGGAAACATAAATCTTCTGCAGCAAAGGCTTCACACACTCCTCTGAAAACAGAAGTCACTGAGTGACTACTCTGACCTAATGTGGCAGGACTGGAGATACAGGTTCTGGAAACAGCTCCGTACACTCAAACACTTGAACCCCAATAAAGCTCCACTGCCTTCCTCAAGGAGCAGCTCAAAGATGAGACTCTACACAGTCACTTCAGACACTTCCTTCTAAATTCACTTTAAATATTTGCTTGTCACGGCTACCAACCCAGGCACAAACAGCAGCGATTTTAAAGGACTTTTAAGGATTTTTAAGAGCAGGCGGCTGCAGGAGGAGAACCTATTGAAGGAGAGATGACTCATTTTCCTCAGTACTCCAAAGTGCTGATTTGAGGAAAGCAAAATCAAGTAGTGATTACAAATGGGCTCAAGCTCAGGTCTGGATTCAAATTTTCTTCAAAGCATGGCTGTGTTTACATTATTAGGGACAAACCCCCCTGCCAAGCTGGGACCCAGCCGGAAGGCACAGGAAGGGCGCTTTCAGATGCTGGATTTGGGGTTAAGCACATCTCAGCTGAACATTCAAAGCTGCTTTAAACAGTGTGGCAGAGCTAATCTGTTGAAAGGTCTCACTCAGCCTTGCTGTCCCCAAGGGAACATGTATGGGAGAACTGTGAACTCCTCGAGAGCTGCGCTGGTCACTGCCCAGCCATGTGTTGGTTTCACTATGTGTCCCTGTGTTTTGCAATTTCCAAGCAGCCCCCTCTCAGCTGATTTATCGTCACGCTACTCAGCTTGCAGGAGGTGAATCAGGTCCTGTGGTTACAGAGCAGACCCAAGGGCTGGTGCCTGGTGTGCAGCCCCTCGCTGCCTGCCAGCAAGGGAAATCTGAAACTTTGAAGGAGGAGGGGGAAGGAGGAGAAGCAGGGTATTTTCTGGAAAGGCAAAGCCATAGCTAAATAGCATGCATGGCAAAGCAGGAGGGAAAAAGAGTGGTCTAAGAATTCAAACAAGCCACAGAGAGGACAATAGACAATGAATACAGGAGCAATAGGAAATAAATAGAATTTGTAAGGTAAATCCAGTGGACAGACAGGAGTGAGCAGAGTAACAAAACAGGGAGAGGTTCAGCAGCTGAATGGACAGTGGGAAACCTTTGTGTGTGGTGAGGGGGGACCGTGTTAGTTGCTCTCATGAAATTAAAATCAGTAAAGAAAATACACTCATCCATAATTGCACCCTCCTGCTTATTCCTTCGCACTTCTTTAGCACTAATAGCCGAGCACAATTCCTACTATGCCTAAACCACTACTACTCACATCTTGCTTTTCTTGTTCTGTTTTAAAGGGAAAAGTTTTGGCCTTTGGAATGCAACTGAAAACAACAGATATTTAAAGAAAAAGAAGTAAACCTTTCCTAAAAGAAGCTGGTGTTAGGGCATGCCTGAAATCCAGCTGTAGGTCAGCAGTATTTCTGATGAAATCACGTTAATCTAAAGATTGCATTTTTAAAAGTGAGGCAGCATTAGAGAAGAGTTGGAAGAGGGGGCGGGGAGCAGAGCTGCCCCTCTGCCTTGGACACACACAGGCAGCTCTGACACAAACAGCTCCCACTGAACTGGCAGCTCCCGCTGCACGCACAGTCCAGCTTCCGCCTCTGGATGTTTGCATTGGGATCCCAACCAGCTCCCACCCAAATCAGTGGATTTTGCTGTAGGCATGAAAAAGAGACTGAGGTACTACTTTATTGTCAGATACTTAATTATTGTCAGGTACTAAATCGCCAGATAAACAAAAAACCTTTGGGAATAAAAAAAATCATTCTTTGGACCGCTTACAAGATGCAACAGCAAAATAAATAAAAAAAAAAAACAAAAGCAGAGATGCCCAGACTTGTGATGTGGCCAAACCAGCAGGTGTACCTAGAGTTACACCTATTGGCTCTCTCTGCACAAGGACTGTGCAAACAGGGATGAACCTCTGCAGGACATTCACTTCCCAAGAATACTTCGACATTTGAGGCAAATCAGTAGTGTGGCCAACGTGTAACTTTTATTTTTTAATAAAATAATAGATTTCCCTTTCTCCTCAAGGTCTTTATTTCGATCTGCCAGGTACGAAGCAGGGTAAGACACGGGACTAACACCAGCCTTTAAGCAGGGAGCTCAGGTGTGCTGTCCTCCTGCAAAGCCCGTCTGCAAGTTGGGATAACTCAGCCCAGCCAGGCCACCCCTGCCTCTCCATGCTGGCTGCAGAGTGAGACTGCACTCCTGGCTACATTCCTCCTGATTTAAATACCTCAGCCAGGTAAAATACATGTCAGCTGGGGAGGCTGAGCGAGGCATAATCTTGGTCAAGAGGTCTAAGGTGGAGTAAAGATTAAACCTACGCTTTGTGATAGCGCTAAACCCACGGCTTTGTGATATTAAGGACCAGTCTCCCATACCACCCAGCTTGGTTTGGACCAGGCCAAGGGCCACAGCATCATGGTAGCAATGGTTCTGGTGCTTTTCTCTCACCATATCTCCTGCTCCCAACACCTTGAACTGTTAAGCAACCCAGTCTTGTGCAGACAGGAATTTGCATTTTACTCTTCGTGCATCAAACTCAAAAGCAATGAAGGGAACGATGTCTGGACCCAAGCAGCCTACTGAGAGGATCAAAAAGGTAACACAAAGAACAAAAGATGGCTAAGAAACACAGCTCATTCCCATCCCACACAGCAAGGCTGTGTCAGGATCCGGGGACCCAGGCAGAGGATTTCGTGCCTAAGCCCAGAGACCCCTCTGGAGTGCAGGCAGTAACTCCTGCTTGCATGCCTGAGTCCAGATAAAGCTGAAGTCAAAACTAAAAACCTCTGAAGAGGCCTCAGCATATTGTTGTTTTGGGGATAGTCCTGCACATTTCATCCACAAGAATTAGTGTTTTCTTTTCATTTCACAATAACCTAGGTATTTAGAATGTCTGCCAAGAAGTACTCCGAAAACAGTATTTAGTCTGAGGACTCTTCAAGAGGACCAGTTGTTTATTTCTACCACTTAATGAACATTAATTTCCTGTTTTAGAAAACATAATTTATGCCACTGGTGAAGCTGATATTAATCTTGATGCGTATCTCTTGGCTGGCTTAACTTTTCATTTTCTTCAGCTCCTCCAGCCTGTCTACACTCTGCAACCTGTAGGCTCAGCCTGTGCAATCAGTTCTTCGAATGTATTCAGCAATTTCCAGTACATGGAGGGAGAATATGGCAGCAGACGACACAGGTCCAAATCCATTAGCAGCCACTTCTCTTAATAAAAACAAAGCTAAAGAGAATATTTGTAACAGCGATCCGAAAACAAGAATGTATTTTCCTTTCTGCTTAGAATTTGGACAAAACTGGTGCAAGTTACACTAAACAAATCCAGCCCCTGCCAGAATAAACAAACATTTGCAGCGTTGCTTGCTACATGCCTGTCAAGAAATAGGCACTGACATGCATTTTAATGCAACTCACCTACAAATTGTGAAAAAATAATTGTGCACTGTGTATTCATTGCTAGGTTACCAGAAGGAGAGAGAATATTTTTGCAGACATGATGAAGTAACAAGGTAAATAATTCAACTTAATAATTTTCAAATTTCACACTTGATTTTCAACAGCAGGTCTTTTCAGAGCCCAGATCAACCTCAGATCTGATGACAGGGATTTTTTAGAGCCGGCAAGCTCCCATGAGGCAGATTTGGTCCATGGAATAGTTTTTACAAGACAAATTTCACCCCTGAATTCAATGACAGTTTTTGTAGGAAAAGGGCAGTGAGGTTTGTCCAGTTGCTATTTAACAGCACAAGCATTTTCATTCCTTCTTAAATTCAATCACTCACTAGATGAGCGATGTTTTACCAAATATTGCAGCATTAACAGAGAAAAAACGCAAAGAGCTCTGTGTAGATACCCTGTCTGTCTGTCTGTCTGTCTGTACAGTGATCCTGTCAGCAGCATTCTGGGAGGAACAGCACTAACTCTGGTTAAAGCAGATCAGGGATTGTAGAACTAATCCAGAAATGCTGACATTATTACATATTTGCTTAAGGAAAAACAATGGATCTGATGATGAAATGAGATCTGTGCTGTTGCTCCACAAAACGAGGTCCTTTGTGCTGCTTTGTGGCAGTATTTGCAGGGCAGATGTATCTGCAGGGGATAAAGGGCCCTGCTTCATTCCCTCCCTTTTAGCACCAGAAGCAAGAAAACTCCTCAAAAGAAACCCAGAGCTCAAATGAGACTCTCTCAATTTTGCAAACTCCGCAGATGAGAAGCAACACATCTGCTGAAAGAGACTCTAATTTATTTCCTTTTTCTGTGGTTCAAAGCTTGCGTTGACTATCATGGCTTTATTAGGTCAGATTACACTCTCATTTAGATGCCAGCAGATCTCACCAAAGAGATGATCCCCTGATTAAGCAGTGGACTGAGGAAAAGGAAAGTTAGGTTCTCTGTCAAAGTCCTCCCTCAGTTCCTTGCATGACCACCTGGAAATAATTTGTCTATATTATGACGCTGAATTTAGTTGATGAGGATCTCTGAAAATCCATTGACACAAATTCATGGTACTCTGCCAGTTTATTGTTGGGAGATCAGTGACAAAGACAAAGCAACATGAAAGCCTGAAGGTGTGGTAAGAGGCCTTGTTGAGGCTAAAAAATCTTAATTTGAGAAGTCCCAAGGACAGTGACAAGCCATAAGATCTAAAATGATCTAACAAAACTAACAGTAATGACTAGCAAATTAAGAAGTGCTTTTACTCAGAAATACCATCAAGCCAGAATAGATTCTAATATTTTTAGAAGATGCCAAAGTTACCCAAACTTTTTTTTAATGCTTTTTAAAGAAGTCCTTGAAGCAGTACCTAAGTATCAAATCTGGATTTTACTATCTTGGTAATATATTTGTCTATTTATCTTCTGCTTCCTCATGCAGAATTCTGACTGAAAATCCAACTGAATCCATTCAAGGGTAAAATGAGTAGTGTGAGACTTTGAAGGAAAGGGAATCCTCCCTACTGTTGAAACTTGGGCTCCCAAGAAGAACTGAAGGAGGTCTCTTGTAACAGATCAGATTTTCTCATCCTGTCTCATGATGACAAGTCTGGTTGGGCCTTATGTGGACCCAAATGCTTGAATGGACATGAAAATCTGACAGTCTGTACTTCTCTAACACTGACTTGTTTCGCATTCCCTGACATGTGACCCAAGCAGATTTCTGGAGATCTCATTCATATTTAGATCAGAGTCTGGTTTTAAATTATCCTTCATTTAGACTGAAAGAATGAGATTATTTTCTTCCATAGTGGAAGACTTATCTCTTTTCCATTTATAGTCATATTTTTTTTTCTATGCTGGACCATTTCAAGGAAAAAAAATAAAGTAGAACTAACTCAAATGGTTGATGATCTATTTATCTCTAGTTCTGTTTCATTTCATGCCTCTCTCACTTCACAGCAGTACAACCTTTTTGAATTGCCCTCTGTGATATCCACTCCTCCTTGTTGACCATTGCTCACTCATTCATTGCTTGTTGGATCAGCTGGGCACTTGCACAATCAAGGCTTTGTTATGCTTTCAGACAGGCTGCAGGTCACAATATTGAAGCAGCACAAGGACTGTTTCCTCTGCTGGTATTCTTCTTCCCTGGTTTTTAGGAAGACACCATCCTAAACACATGAAGATGCATATAAAGTAACTATGACAATAAAAACGACAACAGCTCTCATTTAATTTGCTACATGATGTCCGTTTTTCCTTGTCATAAAAGAGTGAAATACTCAAAAGTCTGAAGAGTTTTTGTACGTTGGTCAACTGAGAAACAAGAATTTTCTTCTTTGAAAAATGCAGCAGAGCTCAGGTTTATTTAATGAACCAGTGGATGATAGCTGGTGATACACAGTTTGTGGGGACCCACGAAGAGCTGCTCTCTCCACCAGTTAATTGGCCCAAACAAAATGGAATGGACTTTTCTAACTAATAAGCACTGACAATAATGAACAGCAACTGCAGGGATGGTGGGAAGATAAAGGAATGCACATACCGAGGCTCTGCAACAGGATGAAATGTCAAAGTTCAAGTTGACGTGCATAATAACCACAACGGTCACGTGGGTTGTCAGCTGCATAAATAATTGGAGAACCCAAGATCACTGACAAACACAACTTTCTACAGTTGGAGGTTTTAAAACAGAATGAAACTTCCCATTTGCATATAGAGATATCCCAGTATTTAAATACCTGCAGGGTTTGCTTCTAGGCCAGTGCTCTCAGTGGAGCTGGACACCTGGCTATCCTTGACCTCTGTCTTAACAGGCACAGTACTGGGCAGAGCACAAGCACCAATGTTAGCAAAAAGGTCTTTTTAGTTGTTTTCACTTGAAGTCAAACTGAGGATCTTGACTTCCCAGTTGGTGAAATGAAATTCCTCTCTTTTGTGGTAAAAAAAAAAAAAAAAAAAAAAATTGTAATCTTATTTGGGGAGGGAAAGTTCAGATGGAAGTATCTGGGTTTATTATGGAAAGAATAAGAAGTGGATGAGCAAGGATTTTGTCACAGGGAGGGAGATGCAGAGTCTTTTGTGCACAGTGGTTTATTGCAGGCTGTAATGGCATCAGGATGACGTTACCAAGGAACCTCTACACAATGAAATAATTTACTGTCATCTCTTATATCTTGCTAGCACAGCAATGTAGTCTCCATAGACCTACTCCTAAAACAGTTTTGATAGCCAGATTCTATCAGTAATGTCACAGATGTCACAACCTTACCTAAAAAAAACCTCTGAACTTGACACAATTGTCAGTTTATTCACACAAAATTATCGTGAACTAATAATGTCCTTTGAAAAGATCACTGTACAGACAGATTTGCTGAAGTCCTTTACTTTCACTCCCAGGTCCCATTGCTGGCAGCCCCTCCAGTCCCTAATGCTGTACAAAGCTACAGCTTCTCCTCTGCTCCCCTGAATCCAGGGAGAAGGAGCAGAGCTGAGCAGTTCCAAGGGCCTGGTGGGCTCATTGCCTCCTGCTCCCCACAGCAGCCCACCCTTCCCCAGTTGGGTTCAGGGATCCAACATCAGCATGTCCCCACTGTGAGTCCCCACGTGACATGATCCCACACTCGGGCTGTGTCTCTGTCCTTCCCACTGCCCAGAGCTGTGGGCACTGCTGGATAAGATGATAACAAACCATCCCAGATACCATTTGCACAGCTCATTGGCTCCTTTCCTCAGACAGCTGCATGTGCTCAGGTTAGCATCACACTGCTCAGCCTGTTCAAAGGCCTTCCTGGCCTTGAGAAAAGTTACATTCAGCAAAGAAAGAATATGAAGATGGAGTAACAGTTTTTCACTGAAAGGGAAGAGTTTCCTGTCTCTGCTCTGCTCACTTCTGGTTAATTTTCTGACAAGAATTACATCTTTACTACTCTTTTACAACACACAGCCAGTACAGCTGTAAGGGAGTGAGCTGCTCACCATACTGCCCTTTGTATTATCAGCACTACTATTAGCTTTAATGAAGCTGTTAAATCTGTTTTACTGAAGATGCATGAACCTGAAACAACTTTTAATTTCATAACCCAGGGTGAGTGTGATGAACTGGCATTTCCAGGAAAATGCAGAACAATCTTGGCTCGAAAATTAAACAAAACTGAAACAGAATTAGTCACAATAAACTGTACTTTAAGACCCACTTTTCAGAGTAGGTTAGCATTTTAAGAATGATATTAAAAGATATAATAAGACATAATAAAATGTCTTTTATAGGGTAGTATAAAGATTTAAAAAACCTATTGAATTCTGTTTTCAATGAAGACGTATTAAGTAAATGTTGCTGTATTCTCTAGAGATATACAATTCTTGTAATCTTTTCTTCAGATGCCTTTGGCTAATTCATAATTCAAAATGTTACTCATTTCTCTTCCTGTCTCTCTCATATAAAGATGTGCATCCAATACATTGTCTGTGGATCTCTTGTATTATACCCATCCCAGTTCCTGTTATGTATACATTCCTTTGGAGGGATATGATTTATTTCTTTAAGCACATTCCCATCTTAAAATGTCAGATGCTTCCTGTACTTATATACAAAGAAGTTTAAGTTCCCAAAGGTACTGAAGTTCAACAAAATTCTGTCTGTGGATAGTATGAACTTAGCAGTGACTCTCTGGGAAATACACAATTCCACCTACTTTCCTCAGCTCTCCAGCATAACTTGATTTTGCAAGTGTTTAACACTTCAGTCATCAAGAAGATCAAACAGAGGCATGGTTTTGAAAAACAAAGGACCTAAACTGAACTCTCGAAAGGTTTACTCTTCTTCAAGTAGAAACATTGATTCTCCAGGGTTATCACTGGTGGCACACAGGAACTCGTCAAGATTAGGAAAATGGGAATTCAAGGCTACCCTTTATCTCTTTCCATTATCTGAATCTTGCTGTCTTTTGTAAATAAGACCTTTTCCCTCCGAATAACTTACTTATAAAGCTTTTTTCTGGGTACATAAGGAAAATACCACTATTACTTTCCTGAGTTTCACATTGGTTTGTTAATAGCAAACCCAAACTGTATTAACTGAGGCGGTTGCACCATAACCACTTGCCTATCACTGGATTCTCCAGCAGATTTCACCAGCTAAAAGGCAAATTTGTTTCTTTTATTATATTGTAAAAATACTGGATTATTTAGAATCATTCCTTTAAGAAAAGGTTACCAAATTAAAGTGTAACTTTGCATAATATTGCTCAAATACTAAAGCCCTTGGCAAAGAAAAACTGCACTAATCTGCTTCAGTTCTTTGGAAGAACTGTGCCTCTCACTTGTCACTGCCTTATCTCCTGCAGTCTTAATGCCACAAAATCATACTAAATAGAAAGGTACACTCAAAAGCCTGAGTTAGAGCAGTGAAGAGAATGGCTTGAGCAGAACAGGGAACCTGCACAAGCAGAACAGGGAACCTGCACAACATTACACTGCTGTGGGGTGGATGTGGAAGCACACAGGGGGTGGGATGACTGTGGTGGTCAGGGAGAGTGCGTTTGGAGGTGTGGACCGGTACTGAAATGAATGGGATCTTTCTAGTTTACCCACAAAGGTACCTAAGTTCTGTACTCTAGCTAACAGAATATTTGTGGTTATTTGCCACCTCATAAAAACAACCACTGGCTTCTTCAGGTTGACTCATTTGAAAAGAAGAAAGAAGAAACAAGCAACATCCTTTCTAAGGATGGCTAATATTTCAGAGAGAGAAATGTGTCACACAACAGCTCTTCTCTAAGGAGCAGCAGCATTTTTCAGGGAGGTTACCCAAACTCAGTATGTCTACATTGTAAGAGCAATTAGGCCTTAGTGATTTCAGCTGAGCATTTGAAGTCTTGAGTACACAGGGAAATTGGCCCAAATAACTATTAGGTACTAGTCCCTGCTAGTAATAAATGCTCTGAAGGCCAAGGGAAGGCATTAGCAGCATTTGTGCAACTCCCTTAAACAGGGTGTACACATGGAACTAATTGGAAACCAGTAAACAATCCTTGTATTGAAGAGCAAAGCAGATAATCTCACTCACACTACTTCAGTCATTTTCTTCTCATGTGGCTGACTGGAATAAAACTGCTAAAATACTGTTTCCCTCATGCAGAAAAAGATCTAGGGGATATAATAGATCACAAGCTGATTAGGAGTTAACGGTGTCAAACCATTGTGAAGAAGGCAAACACTGCACTAAGCTGTGCAAACAGGAGTATGGCTTGCAAGACATGGGAAGTAATCCTGCTCCGGTCCAGCCCCAGCAGGAGCACCAGGACTGGTGCTGGGGCTTATTCTCCAGCAGAGATGCAAAGTGCCCAGAGAGAATCCAGAAGAGAGCCAGGAGAATAAACAAAGGTCTAAAACATCACTGAACAAATCAGATGTCCATAACCTAAACAAGAGCATGGGATGGGAGGGAAATGAAACAGAAAAATTAATAAAATCATAAATTCATGAAGGGAGTGACTTTGTTTTCTGCGTGCAGGCTGGGTAAGGACTAATGGATTTGTGATGGAATTTGCAAGCCTTCTCAGGCAAAGAAAGGGTTAACACAGGCATTAGCAAGAAAGCAGCTGAGAAGGCACACAGCTGCAGGGGATAAAGCCACTGGGAGAGGGCTATCAGGGGACCCCTGAAGGAGGGGACTGAGCAGCTTCTTAGTGGGGGGGAGATAGAGGCTGAAGGGATGGTGGCCTGTGTCCTTTCTAAGAGATTCTAGCCTTATCTTTGGTAGGTTACTGGCCTCCTTGTTTGTATTTAGTCAGGGTGTTTGATTATAAAATCTTTCTTTAGGCCTGCAAAAAGGCAGGGTAGGGTGCCAAGCATCTTGTTGTTTTCTTTTTTCTTTTTAATAGCCCAGCAAAACTTTTCACATCTGGTCTAAAATGCAAAGTGCCAAATCTACTAAGGTAGGAGCAAAGTAGGATTATTCTTGCCTAAGATAAAATATTAAGATCCTGTTACTAACAGAGGATTCAAAGTGAGGAGCTGTACCTTGGGAGCTGGAACACTGTGGAGGGAGAGAGAGAGCAAAAAGCATCTGTATAAAAGGGATAAGCTATGCTGTGCTATAGGCTCAACCTCAATAGCTCTAAAACTAGAGAGATCACAGAAGTCTGCTTCTTTTAGTCAGAGAGAAAAGATCTTAGCCTGCCACATTTGAGGGGGCTTGACAAATGCTGCAATATCTAAGCTGGACATTAAGGAATTCTTTCTATGGGCAAAGATAGCAAGGATTGCAATAAAGTGGCTGAGGATGTTATGAAGCCTCACAGACCAGTAGGTGTTTGTCAGGGAGGATGGTGGATGTTTGTGAGTTGATTCTGTCTCAGGATGGCAGGACTAGATAAGCTTCTCAAGCCCCCTTCTGCTGTTTTGTACTATAATGAGAAATATTGCCCCCCTCTTCTCTTGCCACTCAACTGTGACGTTTTATGAAAATAACAGAGCATTTTTGGAAGCTCAAAGCATTCTTTGAATAGAAGTGGTTTCAAAACCTGCTCTGAGCTGAATTTTTCACCTACTCTGTTGAATGATCCTTTCAACACAGTGTGTTCTAGAAATACTTCAGTAGCAGAGCTTGTAACTTCAGTGACAAATGTGTTAAAAGAACACTCTGTACTCACTCATTCTGTCTTTCCAATAAAGATACAACCAAATTAAGTTGCCTACATGCTCCACAACACAACAGATTTGTTTGTACAGATGCATTTTTACCACCCCAGTTACTGTTTGAGTTTTTCAAAAAGAAACTAAACCCAAGACTACTTGGCTCAACCCCACTGATGCTCTACACAAGCAGTCTTGCTTTATCTTCTTTTAAACTCCCAGTGAAATCAGCTGAGATCTGCCCTCACAAGTCAGTAAGTCCATGTTGTTCATACTGTGAGTCTGTGTCATTTTAGAAATGACAGTTAAAGGTAAAAAACAAAACCAACTTTCTAGACGTTATGTTTTTCCATTAAGATGAGGAAAATTTTTATTTGATAGCTAAAGCCTCCAGAATTTGTAAGTCTTAGGTTCACAGTAATACTCCTCAAAAGATTATTTGGTCAGAAGTAAAAGCTAAATATCAATTTGATGAGAAATGCCTGAGTCTCTAACGCTTCTAGCTGTGAGAATTGCTTTGTGAGCTGCTCCCCACCACCGTGAAAAATCTTTAAAGTAGAGCAATTGGAAGCAGAACTAGGACCAAACCATTTTTCTTGAGTCTTAATGAGTTTGTTGTGACAGTGTTGGGAGATCTCTTTCCATTCTGACCCACGTGAAAGCGGAATGGGCACTGAAACAGTTACTATATTTTGGAAACTATTTAGTTTCCCAGGTTGCCCAAGGACACAGAGATGCCTGCTGGAATTTCAGAAGCCAGTAGGTAAGAATTCTCACAATGGATGTTAGCTGCCTAGGTTGCCCTGAAAATCCCACTGAATAGGTTCCACATGCTTGTGGACCTTTAAATGTCTTTCCAAACCCACCCCAATCGAAAATCACATTCTAAGTAGAAGTTTGAATTTAATTACTGTCTGTGGTCAGCTACATAATATAACTTAGAAAACATTTCTGGTGGGTTTGACCGGTTCTGTGTTTTCCTCAGGGAAGGCAGCAAGGGCTTTGCTCTGCATTTTGCTTCACTTAATGAGGTACTGTCCCTGACTAAGACTTTTGTTTGGTTTAGGGTGAGTAAAGCAATACTCTGCTACACTTTCGTAGATAAAGCAAGGCATGCAGGCAACATAACAGTGCCAGCAGCCTTTGTCGCCAGAAACAGGAATGATCATATTTAACAGTGCTGTTCATGGAGAGATTAAACTCAGGCTGGATGGTGAGAAGCTGTGCAGATAATTTGAAATAGATTCCGAGGGTGAATTACTGCTTGGCTGTCCTCCTCACCTCCTCAGTTCTCAGATTTGTGTGCCAACCAACATTTTAAGATAACTCTGCTCTGTTTGCTCCTTGAATTGTCTGGCTGTTTAACAGGCTCTTCAAATAAACAAGGGATAATCTCAGGATTTTGCTTAACAAAGATTGCTTTGTGCAAATTTTAAAAATTCTGAATAGGTTGTTTTACAGGGCCTGGTCCTGCAATCCCTTTTAGCTGTGAATACTTTCAAGGGAGTAAGTGGTTGCACAACCATAGTTTCAGTTACTAAATGATCAATAATACTTTCCAGTATATTCTGAAATGCCTTCCAGTATCTGAAGGGGCCTACGAGGAAGCTGGGGAGGGACTCTTTGTCAGGAACTGCAGTGACAGGACACGGAGTAATGGGTATAAGTTGAAAGAGGGGAAGTTCAGGTCAGGTATTAGGAACAAATTTTTTACTGTGAGGGTGGTGAGACCCTGGCACTGGTTTCCCAGAGGAGCTGTGGCTGCCCCATCCATAGAAGTGTCCAAGGCCAGGCTGGACGGGGCTTGGAGCAACCTGGGATAGTGGAAGGTGTCCCTGCCCATGGCAGGGGGTGGAATTGGATGATCTTTAAGGTCCATTCCATCCCAACCCAACCCCTTACCGTTCCATGATTCTATGATAATGGCATCATTGCCACCAGCAATTTCCTCGTTTTAAAGGTTATTAAAAACCTTTTTTATTAAAAAAGCACTGAACACAGTAGTTCAGACCAAGAAAAGCCCAGGCTGGAGAGATTAGAGAACACTGGCTTCACCATTATCATTCCCCAGGAATATGTACAACGAACAACTCCAAAGTAAAAAATTTGCTTCAATTTCCACAGACTTCAGTTCAAGCAGGCTACTACCTGCCCTCATTCATCAGTGTGGGAAGTAACTTTGAAAAAAAAGCATTTTAACCCTGCTGAAAATTACAGGATTGAGCTTAGAGAACAGGTGGGGAAGCGCAGGCAGCATCTCTTGAGGAATCAGTGTGAGAGGGAAGATGTGCGC
>VZTE01000680.1:127393-143297 GCA_013397775.1 Eulacestoma nigropectus | reverse complement strand
GCCAGAGCACACCCCAACAATAAATAATCTGAAAGTCAACAAAATAGAAAGAAAATTAGTAGGCAGGAGTGTGTTCTTATGTCTGGCTGAAGGGTCTTTGGCTGCAGGGTCTTTATTATTTTTATGGTAAGAGATGAGTGCCTCAGTAGTCCATGTTACATTATCAATGTGTATCTTAAGTTTCTTTCAGAAAAGAGCTGAAAAATGACTAAGGTAACATAGAGACAACCTTAACGCATTATTATTTTGGACATCTGTATGCGTTGGTTTTCCTTAAAGTCATTAAAAATGGAAATGCTATGGATAATGTACTTCCTATATTGTTGACATTGTTGGTTTTTTCCCATATATTTGAGGTTTTATGTTTTCTCTTTTTTTTAAACAAATGTGGATAAACACTTCAACTCTGTTAGATCACACGATTTATTTATATTCCTTTTATTCTGTGTTGTGAAAAAAAAGTGTGCATTGCATAAAAGCTTATCCAGCAAATATATTTTGAACAAAAATATATACTTGATGGCTACCATTAAGGCTTTAGAAAATATGTAAATGTACACACTTCTTTAAAGCATTAGAATATTAACATCTTTAGTAAAATATAGTTAAACTTTGTTTTTATTGCTTGGCTCTCTTTTATTTAAAAGAAACTATTGGTAAAATATCTGATTTGTCTAATTGTCTCAAAGCTTCAAAATAAGATTACTATAGAATAGCCTTCCTTTCATTATTGATGTTAGCTTAATTATTCTATTTCTTTGAAAGCATATCAAAAATTGTTTTCACATCTACCAGAATACACTTTAATTGTTCCTTAGATCCCCAGGCATCTATCTCTTAAGTCCTCTCAGTGGTCATCTGTTCACATAAGAAGGTACGTGGGAGTGAGCTTCACCATGAAACTGTGTTATTATGCCAATAGCAATACACATTGCCAGTCAGAGTGTGTTTATTTATAATCACCTTTTCAAAATAGTTTCTCTTTTTTCTACACTGCATACCCATTACAGAGCACTCTCTCCATATCGTTCTTGCACAGTACATTGCAACCACTAATCCAATATAAGAAGATGCATTCAAAAATGAAGTATTGCACAATACGTAGTTTCCTTTGTTCAGAAAGATTGGACAGTTCTTTATGATTAACAAAGTACATGAGTAAGTGGTGTTTTTTATAAATACTAATTTATTTAATAAAAATACAAAAATATAAATATACATATATAAAAATATCAGGATGAATCAACACAGACATTCTTTAACTCAATAAATATGGCAGTAATATTAATCTTTTTAAAGTATATTTTTGAGATGAAGTTACAATGCAGATGCACACTGTCCAAGATAGTAGCAAAGGTAAAGCAAAGCAATTTAAAAATCTGGAGTTTCCATGTCATTATTAAAGGCACAAAAAGCCTTTTATTTTCTTTTCATTCCCTATAAAATCCTTTCATTGGAGGTTTCTAGGCAGACAGGGTGAGTTATAGTTTTTTTTAAAAATCTCTATCATTCATATTCATTTACGTTGACTTATTGATTAAGCAAACCCTTACTAAGACAACACCTATTTTTTTGTAAATTTTTTATTCCCAAGTAAGAGAGAGTAGGGCACTTTATCTAGGAACATAGACATGAATTCCACTAACACTGACTAGGTCACACATTACTTTCTCAGTCTCGATCACTGTCCTCTCCACCATACATATCTGCTAATTTTTTAAACCGAGGTCCCCAGTCACTGAGGTAATCATAGTCTTGGTTGCCTTCTGTGGTAAGTGACTCCAGAGAGCTGAGTGAATTTGCTATGGAATCATTTCCTTCATAGGCATATGTTGCTAGTGAATCATAAGGAGGGGCAGCTGGGTCTAAATCATTTTCCTTTAACCTTCTATGAATAAAATCTTGGACATCGATGTTTTCCCAAAGAGGTGCAGTCCGCCTTATCTGAAATATTGTTTCTGGGATAACATCTCTTCTCATCTTACTTTCCTCCCTTGCTTCTGGATTTCTCAGTGTGCCAATGTCAAAAGCCTGGGTGTCTTCTTCCCCACCTCCTTCATCATTGTAGGTCACAATATTGTCTCGAACATCATCCTTTGAGATGATCAAGGGTTCTTTCTTCCTCTGTCTCTTGAGAGCCGTAAACAAGACAACTAATACTGAGAGGAAACAAAGGATGAATTAAGAAAAGTATATAAATGAGCCAAAAATTTACCTCATCTTTTGACCTGGAAAGGTTTTAAGGCTGGAAGGGGATTTTTAGTAGGAACATAGCAATAAAATCTATCTCCAAGCTAAGCTTAATAAGGGAAAGTATTAATGATTTTATAGCAGTCAAAAACTTAGGCTTTTTTTAAACTTATGGGAGAAGTTATCAAAATATTTTTTATTTTAAATAGATTTACATCTAAGCTGAAGTTAAAAAGTAAACAATACCATAAAATATTATCCTACTAAGGTTTGACTTTGATTTTAATTTTGTGAAATACCACCTTTCTGGCAGTTGTTAAGGGTCCTTTCATCAAATGTAGTTGAATATCCTCGGCAAAAGTTATTCACACTCTTGAAAGCTAGTGATTTAGGTATTCCCAAGTGTCTAATTCACTTCTGAATATGGGATCTACAGGTCCTTCTGAAAATAAGAACCTGAAGACCTTAAGCTATCAATATTATTGACAGAACTACTTTTGTTTCAATGACTGTGACAATTGAAATCCAGTCTTTGTTACTAAATGTTTTTTTTGAAAAAACATGATCCCCTTAGTTTATGAAGTGCTCGTTGAACAACAGTTTCTTCTGAAGAGGTAAGGATTGACACAAAAATGAGGCTCCACAAGGGGATATAAAAAAATGAAGTTAGGATTTGTAAATACATTCTGATGTCTAAATGCTACTGATTTCAGTAGCAATTCAATGCTTAAGTGCATTTAAAAATCTGACTCTCTCTCCAGTAGCTGGAGTAAATGGTAGAGGCCAGAAAGATCATCTGTCAATGAGACATAACAGTGATTGCTGAACCATAAATTACAACAGTGCTGAATAGTTTTGTTGAGTCTTAGGAGCTAAGTTTTTACTCTGAATCACCTGAGTACTGGAGAATAAAAGATAAGATTGGACATGCTGCTGGTAGAGAGAGGGGAATTGAGATCTTCCACGTACCATGGTATTATGTTGTGTATATGAAGGGTGTTTTGTTCTGTTTTATTTGGGTTTTCTTCCTTGTATCTGTGCAGAAGCCCTTCTATTCAAGTTTTCATAATGCTAGACAAAAAAACTACACACTTCAGTAAGTTTAAGAACTCATTATATGATAAAAGGGCAGATCACTGAAAGGTTATTACGAAGAAGTGTCTTTCACAGCCTGGTACTTAATGTGTCTCATCTATGCTGGGAATGTTGACACCAGTCTACTATTATAACACATTACTCCTTGTTGAAAAAATAAATAAGATGCTGAGTATCATGCTAGCTGTAGACTAAAAATTCTGTTTAGATGCTCTACAACCACATGTTTCTTTGACTTCATGTAAGTCTGCAGTGCTAAGAGCGGGGTCTCTAACCGTGGTTCTAAGAGACATGAAGTGGTCATACTTGTTCTGCACAACAGTGGTCCCTGATCCTCTTCTGAGTCTCATGCGCTATTGCTGTGGCCTTAAGGAATGTTTTGAATTTTGGTAAGTTCAAAGATTAGTACAGATTTGTTCAATCTGTACTAAAGCATTTCAGCCAGGCAGAGCAATGTTTTCATTGTGAGCGCGTAAGGGCATGTGTTTCATGCTCCATTTTTTTGCGCTCTGAGTTGGGGCATGAACAATGTCTTTAAAGATACAGAGCTTGTTGACATGGTGTTAAGAGCTATGCAAGGTGAAGAGCTTGGTCTGGCAGAGTTTGGACCATAATTTTCTCCTGAAAGTGGTGCCCTGCAAGTTCTGCTTCTCAGACTATGCCTGGGCAACATCCTCGGGAATCCAAGGGGGCTAATGCTGAAACCAGGCCAGCAGTGATGCCTGAACTTAAGCAGTTTGTCAATCAGTTTGTCAGAGCTCAAGTATTCTCCCTTCCTTAAGCCCAATACACTTTCTAGATATTGCCCTTCTTCTAATACCAACAGCAAATATTAAGAGGATCAGACAGTTATCTTGAATCCAGGGTAAAAACCAAAAAAAAAGATGATCCCCTTATAATGATATAAATTGACACCTGTAGCTTCTCCCT
This sequence comes from Eulacestoma nigropectus, assembly GCA_013397775.1. NCBI lineage: Eukaryota > Metazoa > Chordata > Aves > Passeriformes > Eulacestoma > Eulacestoma nigropectus. The sequence continues at coordinate 139,082 of VZTE01000680.1, read as the reverse complement.
GACCCCTTGGCAAGCTGTGTTTGCTAGGACAGATGAGAAGGGAAAGAGGTTTTCTGCAGAGTGTTACTGGAAAGTAGAGATGATGGCACTTTTCTTGCAAAACATGCAAGTTACAATTTTTATGTTCTTAACACCAGATAATGAGCTAGCATATATTCTATTTCCTTCATATGTCACCACAGCTTTCTAATGCTTCTGCCTTCCAAACATTCATTTGACTTCTGTGCTCACACTTATATAATCAGCTGTTCTATTACTTGCAAGAAATTGAACATTTCTATCCTTTTGAGCTAAGTATTTTCTGAACAGAAAAAACCCAAATCTTTCATCATTAAATAGCTAATATAATTCATAACATTTAATCATTGCAAAACTTAGCACTAAGCTTCAGAAATATGATTTTAAAGTTCTGGATCTAAATGAAGATCTGATTATGATATGAACATTACTCAAATGAGCATGGTAACTAAAACTGACCCTGTATTTTCAAATTTATTTAATCTAAATAACAGAGCCTCACTTTTTTCACATAATCTTCTAAAGAGTAATGATGATATTTTTCTGCAGGGCCATGTGAATAAGGGTTTTAAGAATATCAGGGCTCTCAAAGTGACTAGATCTTGAAGTAAACATCTCATCACAGTCACCTACCTAGCAGGATGATGATGCAGAGGAGAATGGCAACCAGTGCCCCCGTGCTGAGGCCGGCAGGGAGGAGCAGGGCCTCGGCACTGCAGGACTGCATGTTCCCCTGGCTGTCACAGGTGCACACCCGGATGGTCAGCGTGCCCGTGCTGCTCTGGATTGGGTAGTCGTTGTCAAATATTATGATTGGCAGAAGATAGGTACTCGTCTTACTACGGCTGTATCCATTTCTTCTAGTCATAATACCTGCTGTGTTATCTACAATGGAAACACAGAATCAATAAATGTCTCTGAATTAAGTTTTATGTGATATTGGGGAGGTGGTGGTAGGGTCAGCAGTTACCTTTGTTGTCTACAACAGAGAAGTTTGGATGAACAGCAAATTCTGGCACCAGTTCAAAGAAAAATTTGTGTCCTTGAGGAGGCTGATCTTTGTCAATTGCACTCACAGTCTGTATGAGCTATAAAGAAAAGAGTATTTCATGCTATTTTAGAAACCTTGTGTTTCAATTCTCTGCTTTTCATGTCCAGTAAAAATCTGATGAATCTCTATCTGAAGACAAAAACTGGTGTTCTAAGCCAAATGTTTCCCACATAAACACAGTAGAGGTTACAGTAAACAAATTGTTTTATCGTTTAAACACATAACAAAGGATGAAAAAGGGTCCAGTCCTCATTGCAAAACAGCCATGTGCTTTGATTTGTACTCACTATCTTGCAGTGATACAGAAACATTTGCCCTTCTGAATAAGCCATAAACCTCCTGTGGCCTCATGTAGCAATGACAGAGAATACTGTGTAAACCAGTTGTTAAGTGGGTCTAATTCTCAATCCACCTCATCTGCTCCTGGCAATAAATTGGAGTACTGCACTGGCAAGATGCTCGATTCTCCTGGGGTAATAAAAAGAGAAGCTTTGCTCCCTCCTAAATTGAAACCTCTGGCTGTGGAGCTTAATAGCTGCCCTAACAAGGCCACTCAAGCCCAGCTGAGAAGGAGTGGTAATGGTGCCAGAATAGGGTCAGAGCAGAGTGGACTGAAAAAAGAGAGGCTTCAGCAGTACCTCTGGATTGCACAAGCTTTCCCATTGCATCAAAACGTGCAAATGTGTGTACTCAAATTTATGTAGACACACATAAATGCTAACAATTTGATTCTTTTTTCATCTGTCTCCTGCTGGACTGACAGAGAGAGGCTGAGGGAAACAGCTTCAGAACTGAGGAAGCAAAAGCTACCTGGGAACAGCTGTGGTTTATGAATTGACTCACAACAGTCAACGCATTGGGTGAGTCACAGCAATTCCAGAAAGCTCTGTGAATGGCTGGTCTGTCCTTTGCCCTTCCTCATGGGTGTCATACTAGAGAGTAACCCATAGTCCAGCTTGGCTTGCAAGGACAGGTTTGCATGCAATCACAAGATGACAAAAGTTGGTGGCGTTAGAATAGGAGTGAGTCTCAACTGAGGATGCTGTAACTCAGTGTAGGTGCATTTCTATGGCACCAAAACTTAAAGGTAGAATGAGTTCAGCAGTCAGACATTTTTCTTTCAAAGCCAAGAGGACGCCAATGACTCTTGAGTTTTCAGGTGTTTCCAGTGTTCAGGGTGTCTTGAAATCCCACAAATATCAAAGCCAATTGTTACCAAAGACTTTGTGGCTTGTTTTTCTCTTATTTCTAGAGAAGGTACAGCTTGACTTCTTCCAGAAATACAGTAATTGGCAAGTAGCACTAATATGATCTGTCAGCTTTGCGCCAATCAAATAAGAAATTCCTTTTTCTTACATACTGTCTCTGAACATCGGCTTAAGCGAGACTATAATGGTTTTTTGCTGTCTCATTCAGAAACTTGCTACTGCTAGTGCTGTACTACACCATGAATATTCAACCCATTTTTTCTACTTAACTTTAGGATAATTTGATTACAGTTAATAATATTGATTTTAATAAAAAAAAAAAACCAAACAAAAAACCAAACCCAAAACACAACTCAAAAACTGTTAAGGGGTCTGAGTTTATCTCATTCACTTTCTAACAGCTCCTTCTAAAACAAGAACAATTTTTTTTATAATTTCTTTTTATTTTTGAGGCATAATTAGGAACTTGAAAGGTAAATTGTGAACATCAACCTTGCACAAATGGGTGACTATGCTGAAAGCAAGACTCAGTTTTTCTAAGTGTAATTAGAATAATAACTACATATAAAAATCTCCTCACTTTTAAAGCATTTAATGATCATTGCTCTTTCGCTTATTTTTTTTTTTAAGTTTTAGCTGTTTCAAAAGATAAGTCAAATCCTTATTTATGGTGTTTAGTGTGTTTCTAAATCCCAGTTTATGTTAACTTTCCAAGGTTCAATTTCTTTTGTGTTTCCTATAATCTACCTCTGAGAGTGTTAGTACAGAAAGAAAGACCAGGATGGGGTTTAATTTTAATTTCCCATAGTTTAAAAATATTTTCAAAAAACCCCAAAATATTCTGAGGGGGCTAAGATACCAAATTTAAATGAGAAAATTTCCCTTTCACGTTAGCACAAGTTTGAAAAAAGAAGAATAGAAAATAGAAGAAATAGAAAAGTATCAGGGAGAAGAGAGAATTAGAGTAAGTGACAACATTTGTGCGTGTTTACAATTACTTGCTGAAAAACTCGAGGATAAAATATCCTGGTGTAATAACGACCAGAAACTAGTTGAGTATCTTGGGTCTTTTTGAGATGTAATCAGTGGCTGTTTGTAAGATTTGATTCCCTTCATGTGCAAATCACAAGGAGAAGCACAATTGTACCAGGCACAGAGGAACCTAATTACAACGAAAAATTATTGTTCAGGGTAAGGCTGAAGAAGAAGAAAAAAACCCAACCTTATTACCTGATCTGACTATTGGCAACATAAATTGATAACCAGCTGTTCGCCTACCAGAAAAAATGGGGAGATAAAAAGAACAATGAGAAACCATGATTGAAGGTGAATTGTTTGAAATGATGAACAGGTGAGAGGAAATTAGAAATCTTATCTAATTAAGGTTTTTTTTTTTTTTTCATTTATACAGCTGTAAATAAAAGACAGTGATGTCAGTGGTAATCACCACAGAAATGAAAGCGATCTAGCTATTTTTAAATATCTTATTTATATTAAAAAAGTTAGTACTCTTTTGTGTACATTTTGTAATTTCATTTCTGAAATATACTCATCTGTTTTGATACACTTATGGACATTGAGTTATGATCACTCCTCACCAGGACTTCCGAGCAAGACCTCTGATGCTGTAAGGTTTATGACAGAAGAGTTATTTCAAGAAAATTATTTTTACTTAAATATATTTCAAGCATATCAGGCTTAGAGAAGATAAAAACATTCCCATTCTTTTCTTTCTTTCATACTTTCCCACATGAATGAGCACAGTTTAGAAAATACAGCATTATTGTCACTATTTTGAGGGCTGCCTATGCATGTGCATGTGCACTTCTGTGTGTTTAAAAAAAGTGTCATACTCTCGAGTAGATCTTAATAGATCAATTTAAGTTTTTAAGGATTATTTTTCTTTGAGGGTAATGAAAATTTAAACATAAGCATTGACATGAATTTTTCTTTTTTACATTTAAGACAAGGGGTTTGTAGCAGTTTGACAATATTAAATGAGTAGCAAATGAAGATTTATTCCCAATGCAAACATTTCTTAAAGATCAGGGACCAGTGCTCTTCAGCCATGCTGTTTACCAGTGCTCTGACAATGACTGGTGTCTTGGGACAGAGGTTCTTTAATATCCTTATCAATGACATAGGCAGTGAGATCAAGTGCACCCTCAGCAAGTTTGCAGATGACATGAAAATGAGTGATGTGGTCGACACAACAGAAGGAAGAGATCCTATCCAGAGAGACCTGGAAAATCTAGAGAAGTACACCTATAAGAATCTCACGAAGTTCAATAAGTCCAAGTGCAAGGTGCTACATCTGGGTCAGGGCAACCCCAGACAAGAGCACAGACTGGGAGAAGAACTCATTTGAGAGCAGCCCTGCAGAGAAGAACTTGAGAATTCTGGTGGACAAAAAGCTGGACATGAGCCAACAATGTGCACTCAGAGCCCAGAAGGCCAACTGTATCCTGGGCTGCAGCAAAAGAGGCGTGGCCAGCAGGTCAAGGGAGATGATTCTACTGCTCTACTCTTCCTTTGTGAGATCCAGCCTGAGGTCCTCAGCACAATAGAGAAGTGGGTCTGTTGGAACGAGTCCAGAGTAGGGAAACAAAGATGATTAGGGGTCTGGAGCACCTCTCCTGTAAAGACAGGCTGAGAGAGTTGGGGTTGTTCAGCACGGAGAAGAGAAGGCTCTAGAGTGATTCTGTTGTCATCCTCCAGTACTTTAAGAGGGCTTATAAAAGAGAAGAAGATTGACTTCCTACACAGGCAGATGGGGGTAGGAAAAGGAGGAATGATTTTTAACTAGAAGAGGAAAGATTTAGATTAGAGGTTAGAAAGGAATTCTTCAGTCAAAAGACAGTGAGGCACTAAGAGAGGTTGCCCTGAGACATTGTGAATGATTCATCCCTGGAAGTGTTCCAAGCCAGGTTGTGTGGAGCCCTGAGCAACCCAACCAGTCTAGTGAGGCACATTCCTGGCCATGGCCAAGGGGATTGGAACTACACGATCTTTAAGGTCCTTTTCAATCTAAATCATTGTATGATTCCATGATTCTATTTATTTCTTTCATGATGAAGACAGAGATTCTGCTAAAGGGTTTGGACCTATTTCCCACGGAAATATTTTTTTTTTTTTCAAACATGGAAATGGTTCAATTATAATCTTATTTCATGTTGTTTGGTTTTTTGTCCTGGATGCTGTGATTTTAGGGCCATGACTTACACCACAGTCAAAACTATGATTGTAGTTTATGTTCAGGCTATTTTGTAGTTACTCATAGTCCTGTCTGAAAAAGTGGTTGAGGGTGAGTGGACTGCCTGAAAACAGATTCCTTATATGTATCTCATACATCCTTAGGCAAAGGCTGCTTTTCAAGTTGTTTTAAAGACAGCAAACAAGTAAAAGCTAGGTGGGGGAATTCTGAAATAGGAAGGGTCCCTGTGCACTTCAGAGCATGCTGTTAGTGTTCCTGAGGCTGCATATGTATACACAGAGAGCTGCACAAGTAAAAGGCTTTGGTTGTAGGCTCAGCCTTGGGAATGCCTTTGAAAGAAATATAGGAACCATTAAAGCAAATGTTAAGCTTTACCAGCACAGAGGCTAGCACCAGCTGGCCGCTTTTAGGAAAGGCTTTTCAGTTTGTGCTGGCTTGGCATGTCATGCAAATAAATGGCTGTTGCATCTTGGCTCCAGGGTGTACTCTCTAAAAACTACAGCCACATAGCTTGAAACATTCCTTGGAGAAAGGTGAACAAGATGAGGTCCATGGGTGAACAGATATGTTATATTTTCAGGTTAAACATTGCTACTAATAAAACAAAACCTGAGACAAATAGAATGTTTGCAAAGAATTCTGCTGCTAGTTCTTTTCTAAACAGTAACATATTGGTGGTTGCTATTTTATTTCTAAACCTTTTTCTTTTCCAAAATTCCTTCTTTCAAAATTCATTATAAATGGTGCAAACTAATGTCACTTTCACAGAAATTTAAAGATGGTCAGTGTTGTAGATTGCCTTTCTGAAGTTTTAATATAACGTGATTCTCATATAGCATAAAAATTGTGCTTCCAGTCACGAAGACCACTGGAGACAGATATTGTTAAGGTAGAGATACAGGATACAGTAACAACTGCTGAAGTTTGTTGTTTCTGTATGCAACAGAAGAGAGGAGCAGGCCTTCAATCCGCTTGAATCATTTGGGCTTTCATTCTTGTTATATCATGCTCTTAGCTACATCTGGTTATTGTACAACAGAGAAATGTCTCAAAACTCAACTCCTTTCAGCTGCTTCTGAGACTAGACTTAAAAAATATCACAAAGCACTCGAGAAAGGGAAATGCTAATGTTTGTTTTCGTCTAACACATTTTTTAGAAGTGGTATGGGAGAGAACAAAACAAATTCTGGATCTTGAAGCACTGCCTTTCTTGAAAGTTATTGAACTTGTTTGGCACTTCAAGTGTTTCTCTAGGAATCTGGAAAGATCTCACACTTTCTCTGAAATAAACTATGGTAAAAAAATTCTGTGAGAGAAACTATTTTTGGCAATCATGAGAACAAAGTGTGGGAATGTTTTGGGGAAATTGTGGAAGGACAGCTTTGTTTCTCCCATTCTTTCTTCTTCTTTCCCCTTTTCCTGCCTGTATGATCTGGTAGGGTCAATCACTAACTAATCTTGAATGTATTACTAACAGCACAGTGTAAATATGTGGGACGAAGATTATGTAAAAGATGTGATGATACGGCCCATAGGAGTGTTTCAAAATCAATCCAGCTGTCAGCGGAGGTCCATCTTGTCATTATGTGGCTTGAGTGATCACACTTGTACAGACACAGTTCCAGGCTATACACCTGTAAGGTGCTAGCTGCAGAAAACAGCCTCCATCATGTGTGTGCAAGCTTGAATAGATGGTTGTCACTTAACAAAACTTCATGGTCAATAATGCAAAGCAGTTTGGTTTCCAGATCTTGGCTCTGTTCTGTCGCAGTGTTGGACACGAACACGCAGATTCAGACAGCAGGTCAGGGCCACTCAGCAGGGCCAAGGACCCTGCCCTCCTTTATTCTCACCTTTTTATACCTCTCTTAAAACAATCACACATTGGTAGATGAGGTTAACACCTCTGCAATTTTACAGGATAGGAACATAGTCTATCATCTTTCTCCGCCTTGGAGAAAGGAATGAACAACAATCTAGAAGATCAGTAAACATTCTAGGCCGGTTAAGAAAACAAGAGCTATGTTTATAGAAAATGCATGAGGAACTTCTACTACAAAAGTAAAAACACAGAACAGTAGAAAAACCAGGGCGACACTGTTCCACAAATGTGTTGGCAGTTTTAAGCAGGACTGAATGTTTATCAAAAGTTGGAAAACTCTCATTTCCATTCTTACTTAAAAAGACAGACTGTTAACATGGGTCTCTCACTAAAATAAGCCAAAAGCTGTCTACCTAGTGAAGCAGCTACAATGTAAATAAAGTCATGCCTGATAATTAGCAATGCACACTTGACAAAAAAGTGAGCCCTCTCTGTTCTATTTTAAAAAGCGAAGGAGGGTATGCAAAGTAATGAAAAGAAAAATCAGCCAGGTCTCTGAAGGAGGAAACAAACTTTCTACATTCTGATGTCTGAAAGCCCATGAATGGCAGGAATGAATATAGCATCAGAGGGGAAAAAAAAGTGACCCAGGTTGTTTTCTTGATGATTGTTGAAATTAGCTAAATTTTTGTCAACAATAAACTGTGCAATAAGCTATGGAGCTAAATTTTTACCAGCAAATTGTTCAGTTAAATCAGTCTCCTTCTCAAGTATAACTGCCTGGTTTCCATGGAGAGTAGTCATCCTCTAAACTAGCTAAAAAGACCCAATTAATTCCTGTGACAAGGGCATGAGAGAACTTGTGCCAAAGTCTTCCCCACAACAGTCCCTGGGGCTTCAGGATTAGCGATTTCTAAATTGCATGAGAGGAAGGCTGCTTTCTACTTTTCTTTAGCCTGTGTACTAGCCAATGGAATGAGTTTATCATGGTGACAAATCTGTTTCCGTCTAATGAACACAGATTTTTATTAAACTTTAGTGATAGAGTTTCTCCCCAGTCATACCATTGTGGTTTGGAGACAAAAGAGGAGGAGACTGTAGGATTTTCTTTCCTCTGACCCTCCTAAAGCTGTCTGAAAAACACGAGTGAAGCCCTTAATATCTGTTGATGCTGAGAATAAGTAATGTTTCTTGGTGGCAGAGAACAATATTTGATCGTTCTGACTGCTTCCTGATGCACCTGAGACTTACAGTGACTAATAACTGGTCCTGGTCAAAAAAACCCCAAACCCTAAATATATTTATCTTCTCAGTCTGACTCTTTTGGCATCAGATGTAGGAGCAATGCCGTGATGTGTCAAGAAGCAAAAATGATTCTAAAAGAGCTGCTTTAGGTGATCTCTAAAATAGGTTGGAGTAGTACTAAATGAACACATGATTCTATCTTTCTTATATTATACAGAGGCTGTTAGACATGAGCAATACAGGCTCTGGAACTTAACATCCTAAGCTGTTTAACAGCTGAAACATTCAAATTTGTATCTCTATATTCATTGCTGTTTTTAAGCACCAGAATAAAAGTACTGTCATGTATTGAAGGTAGTCTGTTTTCTGCAATACTAAGTCAACTATGTGTAAATGTCCAGATATGAACTCAGGTGCCTCTCTTGAGGACCCCAACTGTTAACAAATAGAAAAACCAAATGGATCTCTCATTTTTCTGTAGCTGCTCTTGGTGCACACTGTCTTTCAAGTATTTTTGTGGGTTTTTCCAGTGAGGGAAAATAATTGCCGAAATTACGTTGGTAAACTAGATGTACGAGAGGTCTCAACAACATGCCTATCTAATGGATCTCTGTCAATCTGTTGCTAGGCAAGCACAGAATTTACCAGAAAGGTAAATGAAATGTCATACATTAATGGATATTTCATCAAGTATGCTAGACTAGATGGAAATTGGGTTAAGGAAACTGACAGCCAGTATGCCTGGGTTGAACTTCTTCAAATACATGACAAAACCTGTGTTTGCTGGTTGACCAAATTCAACAAGATTAATTTCAATTAGTTCTTCATTTGTAAGTTTTGGAACCTTTCTTTGTGTTATACAATTAAAATACATGACTGGCTTTTCTACCGGTCATTACACTGAGATTTTAAGATTTATTTACCTCAGTTTTGTCTTGGACAATGAGACATTGTTGCACTGACAGAATTTAGGTTCTACGGCAGCTGTTTGAACTTAATGGCTAGGATTATCTGAATATATTCAACCTGAAAAAAGCAGCTTATAAGTCAAAAACTAAAACTACGTGGGTTTAATAGGCAAAAGCTTAGAGAATTTTTGCACCTTCTGTAAAGCTTCAACTGTATTCTTAAGTGACAATTTATGTCACTGGTTAAGACAGGATGATGTGATCTTAAACCTTAGTTGTTGTGAAAAGTACTCTTTTTTCATTTTTCTGATATGATAATTCCTTCCACTGTTTTAATTTAATTCATCACTGCCTTTGATATGTATATTCATCTACATGAAAAATTGTAAAAATTTCTTAAAAATAATGAAAAAATTGTCAAATACCTCTTCAAAGGCAAGTGATTTTAATCAAAGTATCCTCTTCCATTCTAACCCATTTTGCCTGAATTCTGATATTAGGTGTAATGAATGAAAAAGAAATAGGATCAAATGCAGTCTCCCAACAACCTATTGTATTCTCTTTTCCTCCTTTTTTTTAATCTTATTTGTATCTGTTAAACAATTCATAAAAGATCACTTGAACTACAACTGATATATTATATGTTTTTGCTTTGCATAGAGTTCTGCAGTACCCGAAATGCTAAATTCATCTCAGATACCATCCATGCTACTTTCAGTGAAGACTCTGTGACTTATATAAAAACACTGGGCAGAAAATCAGGTAAAATATGAGTATGGTTCCTGATGTGTGTCCATATCACCCATCTTTGTAAAATCTTTGAATATTGCATGATCATTGTGCTCTAAAGAAAAACAAAGTATTATACATTCCAATCCTTTCCCCATACTTTCCTTGAAGTCAGCCAGGTGTGGCTGGATGACGACAGCCTAAAGCTAGTGAGACATGAGAATAGACCTGAGCTGCTCTTAGGGCTTCATCCTGTCTTGTCCCTCCTAAAGCAGAAACCCACTCATGTTTGTACTAGCAAAAATAATGATCTCAAGTTTTTTCTTCCAGTCAAAAGTGAATCAGTCTGGAGAAGAGACCATCATACATGGTCTCAGGTCCATTTTGGAGAGACAATCTTGAAGTGCCCTAGCTGCTACTAAATCCAGTTCATTTGTAAATACTTTCAGAATTTAAAAATCTTTCTTCATAGGATTAAAACTGAAAGACTGCCTGGAATTAGCATAATGTGTTATAATGGTGTTATAATTGCAGCAACATTAAGGCATTTCTATAATATGCTGTCTCTGACTTCTCTTGCTTTATCTACTTACTCAAATCCAAATTATCACTTTGTTTTATTTTCAATTTTTTTTTTTCTTTCTAAATTTCTACAGAATTGCTGAGGTAGTTTAGAAAGGGATATACATGACCTTTGACCAGACTCAACTCAATACCTAATTAAGTTTTAACCTACAATGGAAACAGTTGTATTGCCCTTTATTTTGAAAAAGTTTGGTTTTCATGTCTTCTTTTCTGAGACATAATAAAGATTTTCCTGCTTTGTATACTTGAAAGTCTGGCTATATTAACTAAGCCAATGATAAAAATCCAGAAAGAAATGGAATTATTGAGCAGGGTAAAGGGTTTTATACCATTATGCACAATTATTTCTGAAAAATACTTTCTGATATTAGAAATGGAAAACCACATTAAAGTATAATTTTTTATTATATCCTATATAATTATGCAAGGATATTATCCTTCATCGCTTATCTCCTCCTTTTTTGAATTAAGTTGTATTTTCAGTAGAAGATAGGAAATGAAGAGGTTGGGTTAGTCTACTGCTGTTCAAACAAAAATACGTTGAAGTCTTCATGATGGCACTGCAGGATAATTTCCTTACAAGTCCTTTGGTAATATAAGAATTGGTTTACCTGTCCTGCTTTTGCATTTTCACAAACAAATGTTTCATAGTAGTTGGCAAACTCTGGTGCATGATCATTTATGTCTAAAATCCGTATGAAGACAGGTATCTGGCTACTTTGTTTAGGATTATCTGAAAATAGAAAATTATTTATATTAAAATACAAAGAGATATGTATATAAAAAGAATATAATACATTTTTTTTCTAATAGATATTAGAAATGTTCAATTTTCTTGATTTTCTGCTGACATATATTGCATATACATAAAAGTCCTATTTATAATTGAAACGAGTTTTTCTATTATTT
>VZTE01000680.1:98011-115610 GCA_013397775.1 Eulacestoma nigropectus | reverse complement strand
TTTTTTTTTTTTTTTTGCATCTCACTGTCCTTGAAAGAAAAAGGTCTGGTGATCACTGTCCACTTAATTGAAACTAATCCCTATTACTCTTTTTCTATACCTTCAGTCTCTCTCGATTGAAGTTCACCCCGATAACGTGCAGTCAAATGTCTGTCTTGACTATAAGTTTAGCAGACCCTTATTCACTGGGATTAACAGCATTGAAGTGAATCATGTCTACTGTCGCTTTTCAGCATATCCCAGGGATTGGAAAAAACAGAAATCCAGAGTAATCAAAACAGATTTGTGAGAGCACATTGTTATTGGGTCCTTTTAGATGCAACTATTTTTTTCATATCATGTAATACAGCTTCACAAATAAGAGTTTTACCTACACAACAATTTCCAATATTTCAGGTTATCTGAAGAGTATGTCAAGAGAGGAGGAATACCTCTTTCTCTGCATCAAACCAGCAGAAAAAAGTTGTAAAAATGCTTTGTCGCAAATCACCAAACTCTGAAGAGAATTTTTGCCATCAGCTATCTGGATTACTTTTTGCCTGGTTAAACAGTTGGAGGTCATCTGTGTGCCAAGATGAGCTGTAAAGATTATCCCAAAGAAGTGAATATTTAAGGACATTTTTATCACTAACAGTGTCCAGCAGAACTGCTCATCTGGACAAAAAATGAAGACAATTCTTTGAGAATGGTAAAGTTCCATTAGTCCTATCTGCTTTCAGAAAAGCAAGTAAGTTAAATCCCCTGCCTCCTCAGGATTGAATAGGGAAAGAAGAGTCAATATCCCCTGCTAGCCTATAAAAAGCCATAAAGATAATCAGTGGAATCATATGCTCATACTGTGTGACATTGTAGCATCCAGAAGTTAAAAATCAAGAGGAATTTAGATGTCCATCTCAAAAAAACCAACTCAAAATACCTTAGTCAGGAAAAGTTATTGATGTGGCCTCCTGATCTGTGCACTGTCATAGGAAGAAGAAGGAACAGAAGTAGGAGTATGGTTATAGTAACTGAATGCACATTAATGTTCTTTCTTTCTTTCCCTAGTTCACTGTTTTGAGGAAAAGAAAAAATGATGAATTTGTTTTGAGCTTTTTTATTTTTCTTTTTCTAGGACAGTTATTACAGAGCTTAGGGCAGTCTTTGGGAGACTTCTGTGTTTGTCTCATTGGAATGTCTACGTTTGTTTCCTGAGGCTCAAGTGCCATATAATTATGGTCGCTGAGGAGAGTACAGAAGATGTAACCCTACAGAAACATTTCATGTGGTGAAAAGATAGTATTACAAAGTTCCTTCTTCTGTTAAGCTAATAGTACAACTGGGAAAAATTATTAACAAGAGTATATCCTCAAAAAATTCAATGTCACCAGGCAGTTAACTCTCTTCTCTGCCAACAGTGTGCTGTGTCATAAAGAAGGATGCTCGCAAACGATAGACAGTACTTGTGCAACTTTCTTTCACGAGGTAAGAAACTTCTCTTAGCTTTTTGGGTCAGAAACAACAGTGAAATAAAGGCAATGAAATAAAAGAACTCAATGTTAATTATGTAATAATCGCTAAGGAGGCAAAACCAGCTTGGAATTTTTAATTAAAAAAAACCCATCCCTTATCTCTACTCCACTTGAATGGTACCCACAGCATGATCTATTTATTTATTTGTTTATTTATAGCCTAGATTACCTCACAAGCAGCCTCTTACCACATTTGTCAGCAGAAATCAGCTTGATTTAAAGTACAAATAGGCTGTCTGGATGGATACAACAGGAGTGAAAGAAGGAAGTAGAGTCTGAGAAGAACTGGGGGTGGGGGAAGCTATTTTAGTGTTTACCCTTGTTTCTCACCATCCAACTCTATTTTTAATGTGCAATAAATTAAATTGATTTCTCAAGTGAAGTCTGTTTTCATCTCTGTGGTAATTGATAGGTAATCACTCACTCTATTTCAACCCATAAGCTTTTCCATTTTTATTTTCTTTCCTAGGTTTGTTGAGGAGGGGGATTGAGAGAGTAGTTGGGTGGGCTTTTGTCAGCCAGCCATGATCAAATGTGCCACAGAGCAAATCGGTGTGAAGGATGACAGAGAAAATGTGAGAATAACTACAACAGCAGTCTAAGTAGTGATAACATCACTTCTGAAAAGCAAAGTCCACTTCAACCCAATCCAACCAAGAAAGTCTAGTCCATCTTAGAATGATAAATAAATCTTGGAGTTCTCAATAGTTATGTCTTTTTCTTTTTCTTTATCTTTTTCTTTTTTCTTTATCTTTTTTTCTTTCTTTTTTTCTTTTTCTTTTTCTTTTTCTTTTTCTTTTTCTTTTTCTTTTTCTTTTTCTTTTTCTTTCTACTATTTCTCTTTGTCTTGAGTCTGGAAGCATAAGCACTTTGATAAGATATCTGTTGTATGACATATGGGGTCCTAATGTAGGGGCAGCAAAATGCAGAAAGTAAATTTTGAAGGTAACCTGAGATAAGACAAATCTATACTAAACCTGTGTAAGTAGTGCTTCTGTGTGTGTTTGTGTGTGCATAAATGTTCATGTAAATGCATGTAAAAATGCAGAACACAAAAAGGAAAACTATTAGAGACAGCATCACTTCATATCTAGGAAGTGACAGAATTGAGTGTCACTAACACAGATTGCTAGAACTCATGAAGAGTGAGACATAAATTTGAAAAAAACCCCGCAACATTTGAAATGAGAATGCTTTTATGAATTACGTTTAAAATTCTTTCTATTCATTTGTGCTATTTAGTGTTTGAGAGTCACTCTGGTATAATTAGGTCTCCCAGCATGATATCAGAGTCCATTGCAAAACTGAAGTAAATAGCTTGAAGAAGATTGCTGCACTGCAAAAGAGGTCTTCCACTAGATGAAACAGGCACATATTTTGCTACCTTTTCATGTGAAGTCATGCTGTTCAGCATGCAACTCTTGTTCTTACTTGGCTCCTCTGGCTGACATGAATTACGACAGCTTCTGCCAGTCAGAAGAATATATCTGCATCTATTGGAAAATTTTAGTTTTACTGATAACTTGTTCTGTAACCTTCATTTTAAACAGTATTCTCCATCTTGAGAGAAGAAAATGAGCAGATTATTTTGTCAGTAATGTGTGCTTCAAGATTCTATCATGAATGTTGGATAAAAAAATGACAGTGATTTAGATATCATTCAGGAATATATAATTTTTTTTTAGAAAAAGGAAATCTGTAACTTCAAAATGCATTTTGATTCTGATATTTTTCATAAAAGTAGTATTTCAGAACAATTCAACTTCTGATTTTAAGAAAAAAATAAGAAGGCTTAGGCTTTGGCCTTCCGGTATAAAGTATTCAAAAAGTAGTTTGGAAATAAAACAATCTGAAAATGCTGAAACAGGATGTTTTTTACATTATGAGACAACTTCATTTCTATTTTTTTTCAAGTCAACTTCTGTCAAAATTGGCAATTATTGAAAAGTTCTGACTTTTACAGAGGAGTTTTGTCTGTGTATGTGCAGAAAGTCTGTTTCATTTTCAGAAATAGAAGACCAGCTGGGGTAAGTGGAGAGGCAGGAAGGACTTTATCTCCCTAAAGGAGAAGCTCTTATGCTTGCTTCCTGTTTTCAAGCACGACAACGATCTGCTGTTTGTCAAGTTTATTTACAGAGGGAAGATTTTAGAAGAGGGTTACTTTTATAAAGATTTGGGCGGAAAACCTCTGGAAGGCAAAATTAGGAATTTTGTATGCCTAGAAGACTAAAGAAGATGAATGGACACGTAGTTTGATCAAACAACATGACACTAAGGATTATGCAGGTGTACTGTGGAAAAAACATGAGTGAAGTTTTAAGTAAGCTACAGAAATTTTGAGAGGTTTTAAACTACTTTTGTCTTTGAGAGCAGGTTATTCACTCTGCATAGTAGTATGTGCTTGGGCAAAGAACTGGACAAATGATGAACTAGGAGCTGTGTGTCACTACCCAAGCCTAAAAAGTATAAGGAGGCATCTCATTACCACATCAGCTGAATGACATCACGTCTGACTACTTTGTATGTAAGGGACAGGACTAAATAAGGTTGAGATGCATCTCTTGTATTTTGATTGGAAAACAAATCTACCTAGAAAGCTGAAAGAATAGTGAAATGCAAAGTGAACTTTGCTCTTTTGTACATGACCACAGTTTAGTGGGGCTTTCACTAGACTGGTCTTCCTTTTAGGCAGAAAGGGCTGGAAGGTTGGTAGCATGAAAGATTTCATAGAATGAAGGAAAAGAACTAGTAAAAGCTGAAAAGAAGTAAGTATCAACAGATAAATAGATATATGATCCAAGGCAGAAAGGAGTAAATGGACATGACCAACAAAAAAAAAAAATAAAGCCAACTAAGAGCAACCTGAGGAACCAGACTCAAAAGAACAATAACCTTAAAATGGAAAATTGAAAAGGATCTTAAGATGTAGTTCAGCTATACATACTGAGAAGAAATTTCTTAAAAAAACAAAAGAGAGGAGGTAAAAAAATGGGATAAAAGCAGGCATGTAATAAATAATTCATAAATTACATTTTACTAAATTAACAATTTTTAGTAATCCATTGCATAGTTATAGGATGAAGCTTAATTTCACTTGAAAACTTGCTCTCTTATTTTTGTTTATTATGTCTCACAAAATGTTTGATTGAGAAATCAGCTGATATACTAGCTACTGTACTGTGGGTACTGTGCCCTTGTTTTTGATGTTCACTGACCTCCAATCCAGGAATCACAAATTTTGCACCACTGTGGTGTATGTAAAGAGTCACTGCAATCCCTGCTGTGACTTAGAGTAGTTTGTGAGAGACTTAAGAAAACCAAGCTATGCTGCCTGCTGTAGCCTTCCTTTCCATTAGAACTAGTTCTTCCTCTCAATTTTAGTCCATATCAGTAGAAACAGATGGACCAAACCACTCATTTCAGAAATACGAGATGCTATTTTTGTATAGCTTTACTTCAGAAACAGTACTTTATATTTTGTAAACAGAATGAGGAAACAATGCTCATAATTTCTTGTGTGCATTTGGATAGTTTTGGGTTTTGTTTACTGTGTCCTTTCTTATGGCAAAAAGAAGCACCATTTCAGATTGCGTTATGAGAACTTGCACGAGAACAGGAAATAAGCGCTAATGATTGTCTCACCATACAGAGGGATGCAATGTGACTAAACTGCTCTGTCTGTAATCTTCCTGAAATGCTGCATTTGCCAATGAACACAATACATACACCATTGTAACATAATGTCAGAAATTGAACAAGGAAAGAAAGGCTAAAACTGAACAAAGCCTCCAGCCCTCACCCTCCCACTGCTCGATACCTTGATATAGCTACTTTAGTTTTCCTTTGGCAGTAATTGCAACTGTGAAGTGCATCAGGTGCCCTGCATGAGAATTTGAAAAGCATTATGGATGCAATAACAAGTGGGAAACAGTAAAAAGAATGAGGAATAGTTCGAAGGACTGGTGGGTGAACAACTCTGTGCAAGTTTATTCTTTTGTGAAGCCCCTTTTTCCCCTTCTCAACATAATGTCACTTCTGAAACAGTAATACTGGTGCAATCAAACGGCAGAGATGAAACAGAGGAAAGAGTAATCAGACTCTTTCAAGTGTTAACATAGCCTTTTAGATTGCATTTTCTAGTGACTAAAGAGGTACAGTATAAAATGACCTGCCATCCCTAATAATTGAACAGCAGTTTAGAAGACTTCTTCATTTTGTTCAATGCACTGTATATCTTTACAATTAGGAAAAAACACCTTTTCTAAGGCTGAACAGTATGTTTAAAAATAAACTAATCTCTAATTAAAATAATTAATCACAGAATTATCCTAAAAATTTAATTTCAAAATAGTGGTGAAACTCACCAGTAGTATGTTTCTGGGTCTGAAGCTGCTGTATGTACAGAGGGGTTGTTTCAACTAGAAATAGTTGATAATGAAATTGACGTGTGGAAGGATCCACAAGTAATGCTGTGATATGGCCATTAATCACCTTACTCCTAATCTGCCCACAGGGAATGTGGAAACAGGCCACCTGTATGAACTGGCAGCTGTCAGATCCATGACAGGTCAATCACAACAACTCCACCGCTTGTTTCCTTCTTAAAAATGAGAGCTGGCAATTTTCACCCTTTGCCCCATCTTAATTTCTGGAATACTCCAAAAGAGAGAAAAAATGTTCAGCTGCTTTTATGATTAAATATAGGAAGAGTTTGACCCTGTTGTTCCTATTAGGAGAAGCACTAGTTCATAAAGGCTGCAGCATGCTTATCTCTTGGTTAAAAATCCCTACTCCTAGCCAACAGTTTCAAAGAAGGCTTTAGTTTTATTTATAGTTTTTTAATTTATAAAATAATGACATAGAAATGTTATTTCTTCACTACTCTTAGCTTTCTTTGTTCATGAATTACAGCTTTAAGATGCTTTCTGCTTTGCCCTTTTCTTTTCTCAAAAGTAGTTAATTGTGGTCCTCCAAACCATTTCTAAATTTCTTACTTAAAAGAAAAAAAAGAAAGCTTAAAAAAACAGTTTTCAAACTTTGAGTTCTGATGTATATGCCTGTACTGTTGTGTACTTTGCAATGCAACATAAACAGAGATATGATTTTTTTTTTTTTTTGTGAAGGAACAAGTTAACTTTCTGCACTTATTTTTCATTTACTCCTTATTTGAGTTCAGCATATGTAACTCATTATGAGTTTTTGAATATCTATCTATGATTGAGAACTAGAATATTACTCTCATTTGCATCTTCAGAATTAGTCTATAGTACAAACTGATAGAAACCTTTATAGGGTTTGTACCTTTTGCCACCTCTGCAAACAGGTGCATTTTAAAGCCGCATGTGAATCTCTATTATGACCATGAGAAAGTACATAATTACTTTTATGATGACAGGCTGGCCTCATCTTTATTTTACTTGGGATCATTTTTGTCATCTGTTGAAACTCCTTTGTGGGTAGTGGTAAAGTTTGTTTCTTTAACATTAATAAAGCTGTGGAAAATAGTAACTTCCATAAAAACTTAGTTAATGAAGTTATTATGGCAGCCTTAAATTTACACTAGTTTATAATATGTGATTCATGAAAATCTCTTGTTTCTGTCATATTTAGATATTCTTGATGTTGTCTATTAAAAAAACAATAAAGGCCTATAATTTTGAGGAGAAGTGGAGTCTAAAACAGAGCAAATTAATCAAATTCCAGGGTTATCTCAGTCATTTGCTTTTTAAAGTTATATTAATTAGAGCACCATTTTCACACACAAGCAGAACACTTCTAGAGTGTGCATGTGTATATATAAACACAGACATAAGTATATATATGTGTGGGTGTATTGGTGTAGGTACGTCTAGAATATTAAGTAGGTCTATCAAGAGACTTTATTATTGTTTCTAGACATTGCATTTATCTTCAAAAGTGTTCAAAAGTCTTAAGTATAATGTGTCAAATGACTCAAAGGCAAAAGTGTTCTGCTAAAGACTGTTGGGTTTTCACTATGTCTGCAAATCAACTGGAAGTTCATTGGCCATTTAATGCAAGACTCTGGTCACAGTAAAAGATGCACATCATGGGGACGATCTCATATGGACATATCTCACAGACTGGCATGTTTCTCACTGAAAAAAAATTAAAGGTGTTGGCTACAAATTACTTGTTTGGGAAATAATCTTCAAAATGCCTGAGCCAATTTCAAAATGCTTAGACACTGTGGTGAGTAGGACTCTGTGAAAATTAATTTATCATATGCATTTAAACAGTTAGTTTATCTTCCTCAGGTGGACACACGTTCCTGACAACCAAGGTGTCTTTTGAAATTGTAGTCATGAAGTCAGTAAGTATCAGTCTTCTGGACCATGAAATATAAGATTATTTTTTAACCTTCCTCTCTCTTAAACGACCTCAGCGCACTAAAGTGGTGGCTACCCTTTAGGTGTGGGATATATATATTTTTTTTTTCACAGCTGTCACATATTTTGACTTTATGAGGAAATAAAACTTTCAATTTTTTTTATTGTGTACATAACCTTATTTATCACAGGCTATTTATCATTTGCCTTGGAGTAGAATGAACTGAAACAACTGTTATTGAACTGGCTTTCTGACAGGAAGCTTTGATGAGAATTTGGGGTTTATTGGCAGTTAAATGCAAGATATTCACACATATACATACTTCAGAGGACATTAAGTTAGATTGTATTGTTCTGGGATTTTTGGGGGTTTTGTTTGCTTTTAATTACCAATTAGGTGTAAGCAATGTATTTTAAATATGAAGATATGAACAATTTTCATGAGGAATAAAACTAATACTTGTACAGACCTTAATCATGCTTAATTTTAATGCTTGATCTTAATTTTACAGTGTCACATATCTATGAGGTTGTAGGAAAAAGCTATTCTGAAAAGTGTTCTGAGGCACCTGGTAAGATAATACAAAATTAGGTAAATGTGAGCATCAGGACTGCTATCCTTGTGGAAACTTACAGATGTACATTTTGCAAGATATTGAGAAAAATACATGTGAAATGCTGTAACCCATTTGTTACACATGCTTAGTAAAAGATGAGTATCAGTGGGAATAATATTAAGTACTTTTCAAAGAAGCAGGAGTTAAATAAGCAGGCAAGACAGTCCAGGATAAGACTTTTCTTACCTTCATTTTCCTGACTCTGTGAAGGCTGTATATGGTATAGAAAATTTCCAAAATGACTATATGTTTGGAAAGAAGGAAAAATGCTGTTTTATAATAGAATTCAAGCTGAAGTATTAATTGAACCAAGAAAACCACACATGTAACTGTCATCCCTATAATTCATTTTCTGTGTTGCTAATAACTTGTAATAAATTATACTTATTTTAATGATTTAATTGAAAAAAACCGTAATATTTATGTAATATAGAAAAGCATGTATCTAGTGTATACATATACATATACATATATGTATATATATACATAAATGTATGGGCACATTTTAAGTGAGAAATTTACTTATTTAATAATACTGTATCCATTATGGACAGATATTGTATCATATCCATTAAGGTGACTAGTGGATTTCTTGAGGGCTGTATTTTTTCTTTTCCTGTGCTTTCTACTCTTAGGCTGCTGGAATGCTGAAGCTAAATAATTTTTAATTGAAGTAGTACTAATCATTCAGATTCACATGAGAGAAAACTTTAACTTCTCAGTAACCCTACTAAAACTGAGGCTTAGGGTGGAGGACATAAAAAGAGATATGCAGGATAAATAAAGATTTTGGAATCTGGACCTTTGTTTTGTGAGAGATTGATCTGTTTGATGAGACTGCTATATCTTTTGAAGACCGAGAATTATGTCAAATTATCTTTATGTGTGTTCCATTCTCTCTGTGTGATGATTAGTTAATTTATATTATATTAGAAAAAAATTGTGTTTTATCTTGAATGCAAATATGATCCATTGTATTTTAATTACATATTTTGGAGATTCTTAGAAATTATGCAGAAATCTGGTAGGAAAAAAAAAAAACCAAAAAAAAATTAACCAAACCAACAAAAACAGCCCTGCCTTTGTGTTTTATTTTCAAAATAGATGCATGCATGTGTTAGCATGACTAAAAAACAAACAAACAAACAAACCAACTTTTACACTCAGCTGCATAATGTTAGCAACTAAGGTGTACACTCAGGCATTCAGAAAGCTGTCTTCCCTTTTACAAACAACTGAAAATATTCTGCATTCAATAGATTAGACTAAGTAAGCATCCCAGACAGCTTTAATTTAACATAATAATAATAATTAAAAAAAAAAAAAACAAACTTCTCAATGTAATTAGAAAAATCTCTTTTATGGCCACATATAAAAAAATCTCAAACAGATTTACTTTTTATCTAGTCAATTGCAATTCCTGACAGATTTGTGCAGCCAGCCTTTCCAGACAACTACAGAACCAACATTTGAGAAATCCCATTCTCAAAAATCATTTAAATGAAATAAAGGATTTTTTTTTCAGACACCTAAAACTGCACAAGGATCATAATTATATGATTTCAGAATAGAACTCTGTGCATTAGCTTGATATAAATAGTGACACTAATGTTAGCACTTTTAATGCATAATCTGTCCTTAGACAACATATAAGTTCCTCTCCAGTACTAACCTGTTTAATTTAATGTCTGGCATATTTTAGTTGTAATGAAGGCTAAAACACATGTATGCGTCTGTTTGACATGTTCCTTCTGAAAAAGACACGAGTGTTCCTAATATTAGTACTGCTAATTAGTGCCAGCTATTCCAGTCCTTAGTACCAGCAGTTCAATTGCTGCAGGCTTCAATAGGGTCCCAGAAATGTAAGAAGAATCCCACTGCAAGTCTTATTCTGCAACAGGTCTTAAAAGGAAAATTATTTGATGGTTAGTAGCTTCAAAGGCTCATAAGGGAATAAATTAGGTGCCTATAAACTGGCATCGTTCATAGGATGAATGAAAACTCTATTTACTGTGGCTCTAAAAACAGGTTGCACGTGGATGTGAATTGTAACATGTTTATATCAAAGGGTGCATGTTCACATCAAGAGGTTTGGCTGAAGCAACATGCTGTTTCAGAACGTAAATGATATTTTCAGTTTTCAGATGTGAAGCCATGAAAGATGAAAGAATTTAACATCCAGTCAGAAGGACAGCATCTCTAACAATGCAGAACATATCCTATTGTATTGCCCTGCAGTGTGAGCAAAAGTGCTGATGTAAAGAATCCAAGAGCATTATGCTTCTGTTCAGAGATTATAGTGCTATAGCTGAAAATCCAATGAAATAAAAGTAAAGAAAGTTAATGCATCAAAAATGTTTAGTGTAGGTAAGAGACAGGAAATTTTAATGATAGTTTCAAGCTCTAATTTAGAGATGTGCAGGTCTCTGGTTTTCGGGGTTTTTTTTAGTGTTTGGGGTTTTTTTTGTCTTTTTTTCATTTTGTTTTGTTTTCAGTGTACACAAATAATGGGAAATAATAAATTTGTCACAATAAAGTAGCCAGGCAAACAGTTTTGCAATGAGTCATTTCAGAGAGATAGAAAGGGGAGGCACATTTAACAAGTCCAGGTCTGAAAATTCCATTTGGCAAGACGACTGTCATTCCAAAGCCATCGTTTCAATGTCCATTGCTGCAGCAGCTGAATTTATTAAGACATATCTATGGAATAGAGCTGTTTTAGTCTTCTATGAATTGGTAGGAAATTGAGTTTAGATGAGTTTGTGGTCAGCTTAAAACTACATCTCCAGAGTTTAGACCGATTAGTTGACGAATCCTAAAGTCCCATATAGTGCTATGAAAGTCACCCATCCTGCTTACTAATTGCTGCATTTGAACTTCTGGCATCCTATTTCTTCCTATGAAAAATATTTTAGAACATCATGAAAGGTCAGCAGGTGGAGGTCTAAAGGGGCTCAGAGGAGGTCACAGATGGACAGCAAGTTGACAGTGGCTCAGTTCTCACAGGACAGAAATACAAAAACTATTTATACCTTTCTGTGTTAGCAGCAAACACGAGTTACTTGTACTTGCTGACAGCACTTCTACAAAACCCCAATTTCTTGTAGCAGCAAGAGTCAGCTGTTACTCACAGTGAGTGAATAAATGCTTCTGGTTTTCCCATTGTGCTGCCTCAGACTTGTGGCATCTTAATAAGAAACCAAACTTGCCCCCATCCCAAAAGAAAATAAAAAATAAGAAAGAATGTGCGGAATACTGTTTAGGTTAGAAGGATTTTGTAGCTGCAGAAAAATGAGTATGTCAAGTGATTCTTTAGCTGAGGTGACACTGCTGGGTGAAAAGAGTCTCACTCGCTTTTACCTGCTATATTTTGCATATTCCCGTCACTTCCCTATCACCAGCTCTGACATCAAACCTCGTGTGATCTGAACTAGGGAACAAAAGTATTAGGAAAGGAATATTGACTCTGAACAATCCATCTTTATGATGATTTATCTCCCTAAACTTTCTTCTTTTGGCTTCAGAGAACAATGGGAGAGACATAAGACAGCACACCTGGGAGGGAACAGAGAGACCAAAAAGAGAAAAAGAGTGCCACTCCTTTTTCTGTAGCTTGAGATCCTATCTGTAGTGCTAAAATGTTCTGTAAACCTTAAATTTGTGAATGATTTGAAATCTTCATAAAGATGTTACAGATGTTTTCTGTCTGGGCTTCTGTAAAGCCTTTGACGTGGTCCTCCACAATTCTTTTCTCTAAAATGGAGAGAGAAGGATTTGGTAAGTGGACTGTTAGCTGCATAAGGAATTGGTTGGACGGTCACATTGTGTGTAGTGGTCAATACTTCAGTGTCCCAATGGACATCAGTGACAAGTGGTGTCCCTCTGGAGTTTGTACTGGGACCAATGTCATTTAATATCTTAATGACATAGGCAAAGGGATCAAGTGTAGCCTCAGCAAATTTGTACATGACCCCAAGTGAGTAATGTGATTGACACACCTGAAGGCCAGGATGCCATCCAGAGGGATCTGGACAAGCTTGAGAACTGGGCCCATGGGAATCTCATGAGGATTAACAAGACTAAGTGTAAGGTGCTGCACTTGGATCGGGGCAATGCCCCATATCAACACAGGCTGGGAGATGAGCAAGTAGAGAGCAGTCCTGCTGATAAAGACTTGGGGGTGCTGGTGAATGAGAGGCCTAGCAATGATCCCATGACCCAGCAATGTGCAGAAAGCCCAGAAAGCCAAATGTGTCCTAGGCTGCATCAAAAGCATGTTGTCCAGCAGGGTGAGAGCCCACCTGGAATGGTCCATATGGCTCTGGGGACCCCAGAACAGGAACAATATCGACCTGTTGGAGCAAGTCCAGAGGAGGCCATGAAGATGATTAGAGGGATGGAGCACCACTCCTGTGGGGAATGGCTCAGAGAATTGGAAGTGTTCAGCCGGAGAAGAGAAGGCTTCAGGGTTACCTTATTGCAGCCTTCCAGTACCTGGAGGGATCCTATAGGAAAGAGGGAGAGGGACTATTCACAAGGGCCTGTTGTGACAGGACAAAGGGGAATCATTTTAAACTGAAAAAGGGTAGGTTTAGATTACATATTAGGAAGAAATTCTTTAGCGTGAGGGTGGTGAGGAACTGAAATGGGATGCCCAGAGAAGTTGCCCCATCCTTGGGAGCATTCAAGACTAGGTTGGATGGAGGTCTGAGCAACCTACTCTAGTGGAAGGTGTCTCTGCCCATGGAAGGGACCTAGATAACTTTAAGGTCCTTTCCAACTCGAACTATTCTATGATTATATGATATGCACAACACATACATATTAATTTTTTATGTGATTGCTTATATTATATTTTAGGTGTTTCTTTTATCTTCAGTCTGTAACAAAGAATAATAGTAGTTGTAAATGTAAATATTTAAATCTTATAGAAATTATATACTTTGGTCATGAACTGAACACCACGCAGGAAGATCCTAACACTTCTATACCATCCAGCTTGAAATCAGTGGAGCTGTACAAGCTCAAAATAATCTGTTTACACAACCAGACCTGTAGTAAGTTCCTTGCAGACATCCTTTTTGCTGGGAAAATGCTGTCCGTATTATGTACATAGATGAATGTGTAGACAAATGATAGAATAATTTAAGCTAAAAATAATCATGATCTAAATAAGATTCCTTTGGTGTTCTAGTAGTTTTCTTTTGTACACTAGAAATATGAAGTTTTAAAACATCCATTCATACTAGTCTGAAAGAGTTCTGCCTCATGCCAATGCAAAATACTTATAAATACTTCTACATACTTTCCTGATAAAAACACTCTACATGTCCTTAAAAGACTGC
The DNA here is from genome assembly GCA_013397775.1 of Eulacestoma nigropectus. Classification (NCBI taxonomy): domain Eukaryota; kingdom Metazoa; phylum Chordata; class Aves; order Passeriformes; genus Eulacestoma; species Eulacestoma nigropectus. Next base: position 101,793 of record VZTE01000680.1, on the reverse strand, counting down.
ATGCTCAAAAGTGAAAGAAAAAACCTCTAATTTCCAAAATTCTTTGAAAATATCCTGGAAAGATTTATGGTTTTTAACTACTTAATAAAAAGAGAGTTTTGACTTTTTTACCTTATGGTTTAAGAAGTCATTACTAGTCATTGAACTCTTATTTTATATTTTTATTTTTTTGGTAGCAGAGACTAGCATGAAGATAAGAACCTAAATTGGGATAAAAATTCTGCATTTAAAAAAAGATTCTGACATGTACAGAGGTATTGAAATTCTTTATAGTGGCAAATGCAAAAAGAAATATCGAAAGTATTCTAGTTAAAGAATTTCTGCCATCATGCTTAGTTTGACTAAAAGGAATTCTAATTCTACCTTGTAAAATATGAACTTGGGGATAAAATATTTATTTGAAATGTATCTTTCTCTTAAAGCCAACTCAATAATTCATTTTAAAATAGAGTGCACTTTAACAATTAGCATTCTGAAGTTTGGGAAGTTAGCAAAGTAGTTTTTGTAAGCTTCTGTCAAAGTCAAGGCAGTCATTCATAGCTTCTTTTTATAAACATCTGAAACCAGGGAAAATATGCAAAGGAGAAAATATAAATATTTCCTGCTGAAACATGAAAGATGAGAGCTGCCTCCCTTTAGTTGTTTATACACATCTGTAGATTAATGGTTACTGACATAAGCAAATTCAAAAATAGAAAACATGATGGTTACTACATTTGGTTCATTTTCTTTCTTTCCTTTTTTTTTTTTTTTTTTTTTTTAACCATAAGGCTTACTTGTTTTTGTAAGAGCTTCCTACACAAAATAACAAACTGTCCTTGAGAAATATGCGCTTGGGATTACGTGATGTTGAAAACATGGTGTAACTAAAAAAAACACTGAAATGCAGTGCAGTCTTACTTAAATGAAGTAGTAGTTGTGATTATTATAGCTTCTCAAGAGATACTGTAGAAATATTGAACAATGATAATGGAACTTCTAAGAGAATCACTGTATAATTGGTGTTTCAGGATATACTACTGCATTCAAAGACAACAGCACGGTAATAAGAATGGTAATGTTAATGCATATTACCCAGTGTGTTTTATTGCAATCTCGTCTTGTTTTTATTCACGTGTATGTCTTTTACGTGTATCTTTTATTTATAGCTTTTATTTAGAAGAGCTGTTCAATACAAGGCATGTTTAGTCTTGCTATAATCCTGTATACCTCAGTTGAAAATGGCCATATTTATATTTCATAGATAACATTCTTCTATCAAAGTGCACTCATCAGCCAAAGAAAAACTCTTTTATTCTGATTGTTTTCAATAAAAGTGGTATAATGGAAAAATTGTATGTTCTAAACTTAGATTAATATATTTAGATTAATCCTGCCATGTAGAAATCCAGAAATATGTTAGATGTCTTTGGTTAGATCTATAAATTTAGAAAGTAGCAGTTTGAAGAAATGACTGGTAAATTAAATTAGGCATTATCCCTTCTCTTAGTAGAATCAATGCAAAGATTAAAAATTTGTTGTGAAATACTCATCAGCTGCATGTTAAAGAAGCTTAATGAGATAAAACTGGTAAGCCTTACTCATTAAAATTAGCAAAACAGGTACAGAGGGATGTAATAATATTGACCTGAATGCCAAAAGGGATTAACTACACAGGACATCTCACTGCTAACTTCTTTTTCCAAAAAGTTCTTAATAACTTGATTTATAACCTGAGAAAAGTGGTTTACACAGTGATGTGTGGTGTTAGTTTGGATTTGATTTTATTTTGGGGTCTTTTTAGGAACGTTTCACTTGGAAAAATACTGGGACTGAGCTTATACTCATGTAAGCCTTGAAGATGAAATTAGTAGATTTTAAGTGTGATTAAGACTGTACTTGTCATTCTACATGAAGAGGAAATCAAAAGATTATTCGTAATGCATAATATGTATTTAACGTCTCTGAAATTTTTGGAGGTTTGGATAGATAGCTCAAACTAGGTCATGCTTGAAATCCACCAATTCTTCATTGTGACCAAGATTGTACCTTAAAACTTTGGCATTCCATCAGTTCAAAATGTTGAACATCTTTTGTAAATTTGCTTCCTATATTATGTTTTGATTAACTTCTATGGGTCTTTCTAGCCTCTTTTTCTCATTTTTTGAAATTATGTTTTATTGAATCAATTTACTAAGTCTGACATAAATCTCAGGATTCTTCCATTCAACTCTAGTATTGTTCAAAACTTTAGCTACAGCAGTTATTATCCTCTAGTACTTCAGTACAGCAGATGATTTTAATGAGAAATCCCATGTTACTGAGTTTTAGAATATTTTAAACTAAATTTCTCATTCAACTTTTTAAGTCAATGTCAGTGTGAACATTTAACATGATCATTTCCATAAAATTTATCTGAAATGGCACTGCAGTCAGCTCACTTCAGTGGTTTTGATTACTCTCAGCACTAACTTTGCTACACAGCATTTTAGGTTTACCCGTAACACTGTTGGATTGGATACTATTTAGGCATAGCAGGGATAATTTATATATAAATTGATGGCTGCACAAACTAGTGCACAAATAAGCATTCATATTTCCCCCGGGCTTGAATAGGTTGTGCTGAAAATCCATGTTATGCTTTCACTCTTCTTGCTATCAAACTGGTTAAACATGATGGAGATTTGCTTATTGGTACTGAAAATCACACATTCAGTCAAAGGTGTTGACTTACCATTTTCCCTTGTGTGCTCTAGACACAGTTATTCCAAGAAACAGTCAGTAACACACTGAGAAGTGCATAGTATGGTTGCAATTTGAATAACAGATATACACACAACTGGAAACATTGCTAGTGATGATTCCTCTTCAATTTCTCAATCTTAGTGACATTTTCCTGAGCTTTCATAAATATCTGCTGTCATATTTGTTGGACTTGACAAACATAATAAATATAATAGTTAAGAAAAAAATTGTGGTTTGAGACAAAAAATTGGGAAGAGATAAAGAATTGAAAGAAACTGGGATTTTCCTACAGATTTTTGACCTGCTTATCATGCATATATCAATTTCTTGTAGTGTGTATAGTGTAACCATATAGTAATTTCCAATTAGAAAACTTCTTTGATTAGGTATGCAGGAATCTCTATAACAGTCTAAAAAATATCCCTCATAATCTCAAGTGTTCATGTAGGTAATGCAGGAATACTTTCACTTTTCCATTTTAGTTAATAATAAAGATGATCACTCTCTTCCAGAGATTCTTGATTTTATTATATTATTCTTATTTTCATCCATCTGTTAGAGAAAAATAGAGGAAAATATAGAGAGAAATATACAATTAAAAGGCACTTAATTTTTTATTCTGGACTCTTCTGGTTTTCTGAAATGCTCTTTCGTGATTTTCTTTCTTTCTTTCTTTCTTTCTTTCTTTCTTTCTTTCTTTCTTTTCTTTCTTTTCTTTCTTTCTTTTCTTTCTTTTCTTTCTTTTCTTTCTCTTCGTATTCACTATATTTGCTCTCATTTTTTTGAGATGCATCACTCTCACAGCTGCAATAGTAGCCCTAATATGTATTGCTCAATCAAATATTGTTTCAGTTTGTTCTTAGACGTGGCAGCCAGGAGGGCCAACCGTGTCTTGGGGTGCATCAGGCACAGCATCACCAGCCAGGCAAGGGAGGGGATTGTTCCGCTCTGCTCTGCACTGGTGCAACCCCACCTTGAATACTGTGTGCACTTTTGTGTGACACAATATGAAAGGAAGAAGTTAGGAAGATGGAAGGAAGGAAGGAAGGAAGGAAGGA
>VZTE01000680.1:30469-97267 GCA_013397775.1 Eulacestoma nigropectus | reverse complement strand
TTTTTCAGTTAGGGCATTCAATTCCTTATCTGGAGGAATGATACAAAAGGACTCCAATAAGAAATATATATGTGCATAACCTTATTTACATCTGTATGTACATCTTGACTCTTGAATTATCATTCTTATGGCTGCTGTCAGAAATGTAGAATATCTATTTCTAGAATGGACTGGTCTGGATCTGGGTTCTTATTCTACTCCACTTTAAAAAAAAAAATTACAAACCTACTTTTATTCATTCAAATTCAAATGCTAAAAATTCCCATTCTAGTGATTTTTAAATTCCTTAATGCCAGCTAAATGTCAACTAAACAGAGGAAAGAGTAACTCAGATCCCTTCTTTTGCCTTTATATTAGAAGCCAAAGGACATTTTTTACTGTTTATATCCTTTTCCTCAAGGAAAATTATACAAACTCTTCTTCAAAGTAAAACTTACCTTTACTTTTGTCTTTCATGGATACCTCCTCAGCTTAAAGTACATCATGGTACTCATGCTATCATCCTCCTCTTCAAATATAAACATTTCATAGACTTAATATTTCTCGGGCAGTGCCAAAGCACTGGATCTTATTCACTTCTCTTTTATTCATGCCTCTCCATTAACTCTAATAAAGTTGGACTAAGTGATAATGTTAAACATGGACATCATACTTTTTTCCTATCTATTCCCATAGAGTTCCTTCTTTACAAATATATTTCAAATTAAATATGAGAGGTGCACTGCCAACATTTTTCTTTCAGTTATTATCAGCAACGTAAATTCTGAATGGAAAGGATTTCTCTATTGTCCATATATCTTTAAAAGAAGAGTCCTTGGTCTCTTTGCATTACACATAGCAGTGTATTTGTTCTCTTCTCATGCTCATAAAGTATTATTTTATTATTATAATATATTTCATAAGTCTATTATAAAATATATTATTTTATAAACTAAGTTAAAATAATATTTTATACTCCCATGTTTATAAAATAAATTCCTATTCTGTTATACTTCTCCTACTGCTCTCAGAGATAGTTGCTTCTGGAAATTATTTTGTAAAGATGCATATTAATCACAAGATTCAATGGGTATTTTATTGTCTCTCTTAGCAATGCCATTATCCAGGGATGATTTTACAAACCATTACAATAAATCATGAGAAGTAAATAACTCTTGAGAATTTATCTGTTAGTTGCTTCCCATAGCCTGTGGATTTTATGCTTACTTATCTTATGAGAGAAACAGTCTCTGCTGTAAGAAAGTGAAGCGCTTAGGTAATCATGATAACTTCTGATGAATGTGTGCTGGTGAGTATTATCTATCACTTTATATATTTGAACAAAACTCAGAGAATTATTTTCCTGTTATGCTGTATTTCTCACATCTACTGTAACTCCACATTTTAACTTTTCATTGCAGCAGTTATAAATAGGTGTAAATTTTTATGCATAAAGGCAAATATTTTTGAAACAAAACCAGTTAATTATTTAGAGACAGTGTTCATATATTTTGTAAGAAAAATTTACAATTAAATAAACAAGTCCATATTAAAAACAATAAACAAACAACCCACCAACAAGAACTATCAATACTGAAAACAGAAAGAAAAAAAAAAAGAAATTTGTAGGAACATATTTTACATCATTTTGATGTATTAATTGATTTACATACTTACATGCTTAAAGCTGTTTGTGTCTAAAGGTATGGGTAGTTTTGGTAAATTAGACCTTAAAACACAAAGATGATACCCTTTATGCAAGTGATACTCTCAGCTGTGACAACACTATGTAGTAACTGATGAGACAGCCATACATGCTGCATTCCTTGATGGTTCCAGTGGGCTTAGAAGAGTAAAGAGTAGCTTATAGCATGGAAAAAGGATTAAAAAGTGGATAAAGATGAAACAAATGAATGAAAGCAGAAACCAATTATTTATGATACATTGCTGGCAACAGAAATTGTTCCATGGATATTCAGAGCAGCTAGTAGCAAGTGCTTCAAATAATAAATTACTTATAACTTCACAATCAGCCAAACCTGTTTGTATTTTACATAGGGAGAAGTTTTTACCTACCAACTCCAGACATCTCCGGAATACTGGCGGTGTATATGTCCTTGGTGAATTTTGGTTCATTGTCATTGATATCGTGGATTTTAATGATAAATTCAGACTCTGGCTCCACTTGTCTTCCAGTTTTTCTGTCTATAGCCTTGGCACGTAGCACATACAGGGACTTTTCTTCTCTGTCCAATTTCTTTACAGCATGAATATCTCCTGTATTTTCATCTATAATGAACAGACTGCCAGCCCCATCTCCTGTTAATATGTATTTTAAATTTCCATCTCCTTTATCTTGGTCAGTGTGTAGCTTCAGAGAGGTAGAAAAGAAGAATTTTGTAAATATATGTATTGTTATTACAGACCAAATAATTCAGCATATATGAATAAGTCTGTACAATCTTGACTATAAGTGGGGTCAGTAGTGGTTGTCTTCTCTTACTCTGTTGGAAAAATTGAAAATTTTAGACTCAGTCATACACAAAAAATAGCTCCAAACAAACTCATAAGGACAGAGGAGGATGTAGAAGATACTGAAATAATATTTAAAATAGCAAACTTAAAACAAAAAAATGTATTTCTTTGTACAGTTTGACCAGAAACTACCAGAATTGTCGTTTTTGAAGATGATAGGGAGTGTAAAACTCACAAATTTTTATTTTTTAAAATAACTGTTTCCTTGCATTTACTTGCTGATAGGGTAACCAGTTACCTTGAAACAAAATAGAAGAAATGGGTTTTAAGGATTAGAGATTCTGAACTTCCCCAAATCATCTATAAATTCTGATTTAATTAACTTATGTTTCTAGTTGTATCATTTTCTTATTTTACTTTTTTTTTAAGGAACGTCTTACCTCCGTTGATTACTTCTTTCTTTCTAATCCTCTCCACAAAGAAGAAATAATTTTCAAGAACACTAGGAGGTAAATGTTCAAAGCATAGAGAGGGGTTTAGCAATCCTTTTCCTACTCGACCTCTTCATATGAGTTCAAAACTCGGTCCCTGTAAACTCACAGGCACTGGCTAGTTTGCCATATAGCACCATTACGAAAAAGTGTCTAAAACCAAAGTCAAAATACGCCATTGAAGCTGACCCAGGCACTAGAAATTCTCACATAATGGACTTCTTCAGGTGTCTATTCCTCTTATTTCATTTACATGGCTCTATAGTTCATTTTATTAGCTTCTGCAGTATATTTTCCTTGTATAAATCCTTACAATCACATCTGGCCACAGATTGGTGACTTGAGTGCTTCTCAAGTGTGGACAGAGAGAATCTTATCCTAAACTATTTTTTACTTCTCTGAGTAGAATAACATAGTATATCATCAACCTGAGAAAATCTTGTTCAGTATCAGTAATGGTATCATTCTAGATAGTTACTAGAACAGTAAGTTTATTTTTGCCACATCTTTCCTTGTTTCTGTATTCCTGCCAGTGTTTACCTCCATGTTTCAGAGATGAGCCATTGCAAATTTTTATTACTCTACCTGTATGAAGGATGATTGCAATAGATTTTGTCCAAATTATTCACTTTAATTTTTCGTCCATTTTAACACTGTAACAAAACACCAGTCACCAAATATTATCTGATTACTGCTTTGGTCTTCCAGAGATAAGACTGGATGAGATAACCATCCAAGCTAGGTCACCTCATAGTAAGTATTAGCACCTACTATATTCAGTGTATATCTGTAATAAATACCTATGAAAATTGTTGAGGATTGCATGGTCATCTGCTAAAAAAGAGGTCCTACACACTAAAAGGTGCAGATAAATAGATAAATAGCAGGCTGTAAACATAAATAGTACGAGCTTGCCAACCTCATTTTGACTGCTCATATGAGCAACTCAGCTGGTAATCCAGGGTCTACAACCTCTCAAAAGGGACAACAATAAGCAAGTAGTGGGAGCAGTGATCTTTTCTATGCTAACAAGTGGTTCTGATAAAAAATCATATATGTCCATTGCCATTCCTTTACGCATCCTCTTAAGAATACACAGACACTCCAGAGATTAGGTTAATTTATTTTATCCATCTGTTCAAACTATCTACAAAAATGTCAGGTAGCTCAAACTGTGATAGGTATTTTAAGCTTCCTACTTATCTCACTTTTCTACCAAATGATGAACAGAATTTTCAAGCATGATAAAATTGTGAATGGAATGTGATTTCCTAGCAATGAAGAGTTCCACTGCCTATTGCCTATTTAGTATAAGGCAGTACTAAAAGTATGTTTGCAAGCTATCACTTATCCTAAATGTGACAATTTCTAATTCTTCTGTATGTTTTGTTTTGCTCTTCACATTAGAGGAATCTCCATTAATCTGTGAAGCAATTTTGCAACATCTTAGCTTGTGAAAAAGAAAAGGGATCATTTTCATATATAAGAATAAATAAAGCAAAACATTATCTGGCATCTTATAAAAATAAAATATTAGTTGTGTGAAACAGAGCAATTAAGCCCTCTTCTTACTATTTAAAATTATGTAATTACAAAATATGCTTTCAACTTATGAGACAGAGTAACTTCAAACAATATTGTGAAGGTTTCTTCAAAATAAGTATACAGATATATATATTTGTAAAGAAATACTGCAATGTAATTTTGACCAATCTATACTGTGTTTCTTGATGACTGGTAATCTTCTATAAACTGCTTGAATATTTTGAATTTATAATATAAAATGCAATTCCAGCTTTTCAAATGTTAATTTTTCTACATGAAGTCTACAGAAAATTGCCTGCAGTAAATCACATGCAAAAATGTGGTGTGTTATAATAATCATGCACTTTTATTGACTAAAACCAAGGAACAAGAACAGAAAAAAATTCTAATTCATATTTCCAGTTACAGTAAATAATTTTACATGCAAAATATTTTGTGGAATTTTTTTCATTAGTAAACTCTTTAGATGTGTGAAAGAGGGTCAGATGTTCAAAACGCAAAATAATAGTAATAGAAGTGATCTGAAGTAATCTTTGCTGTCATTTCCCCCTACATTTTGCAGACTCAGCTGGTCTGGGAATGCCCATCATTTACAGAAAGCAAAATGTCATTCCTGTTGTTTACTCTACATGATCTTTCTCTATTTGGAGTGGGGTAAGTTAGAAAGCAAAAACTCCACATGAGTGAAAAATTAATTTGTCAAACATTTCCTTTCTCATATCACAAATTATTCATTCTGCAAGTCAGATAACCATGAAACATTTTGATAAATGAAAAAAAAAAATCAAGCCAACACCCCCCTCCCTGAATCAAACCCACAAAGAAAAATCCAAACAATTTCTCAGTATGTATTAATAGTGCATGATGACCACTAATAACAAGTACCATCCCCATTAATTCATTTGAAACATGTTGGAATGAAGACATAACCCAGAGGCATTGCTGAGTATCTTGGTTCCTTAATATTCTTTTGCACATATTTCTCTCTCTGTATTCTTCTGTGTGACTGGCTAAACAGTTCTCAACACAACTTTTCCTCTGGATCATCAGAGACAAAAATATTGATAATAGTTAGGGGTGTGACAATTAGCTATTTTTGTAGCAATGTATATCTTATAAATATGCGCATACTAATAAATTCTCTCTCAAACTTTTTTTCCTTTTTTTTTACATAGATAAAGTGTGCCTCTCAAATTAGCATGTCTATCCAGTTTTGTGAAACTGAATTTTTATGTGATGTGATAATTGAAATCTTGATGTTCTCAAAAATCTTGACATAAATTTATGTGTTACTCTAATTGTTACTCTAATTTCTAATAAATAAATGAGTAAGCAAACAGAGATTATCTCAGAGTTCGGTAGCATAATTCTATTTTCCCTAAATCAAGTACCTTGCTCCTCTAGCTTACACTTCACCCTTATCTAGTACTCAATATTTATCAAAAAAGGTGTTTATGGCACATAACTTCTTGGTTTCAGGAAGTATTCTATTTGACTGTACATTCGGAGTACGTCTGAGGCTAATTCACAACTTCTCTCAAAACTGCTATTATTATACACAGTAGAGAAGACATCAGTATTCTTTGAAGTGAAAAAATATCTCAAATTATTAAGTTCAGGAATTGGTATGGAATGTCAAACAAAATATAGAGGAAAAATAAAATAGTGTTGCCTTAAAGGTCCATGTTTCTTATTAATTCAGTTTTAATTTACTAAATTTCCTGTAAACTGAAGCTGATCACATTCTCAACTATTTCTGATAGATAGTAACTCTTTTCAAGTTAGGCAGAAATATAATCAATGAAAGAGGAGAGAATCAATGGACATGGCTAACAAATTATATAGTGATATGAATGCATTTTCTGCATTTAGAAGCAAGAAATTGCCAGACTTTGCTTAGATTTAATTTTATTTGTAGTTTACTTTTGTACAACTATTGTTGCAGAAGAAAAGGGTTAAAAAAGAGCAAGAGGTACATATTACTAGTGAGATGGTTATGAATAAGTACAGTGAAAACATTTATTTGGTTGCCTAAATTCAGAAAAGAGGTATAATGTCCTTTGTGGAGAGGGGGGAGAGGAAATTAAAGACAAAGACACATCAGAAGAGGACAGACCCATGTTTATGTTGTTGTAGGCACTCTACTAATGCTTACAAATTAGGAGTTTTACAGTGTGCCTCTATATCTTGGTATAGAAAAAGGTCTATTACTACAGAGCTCTTACCTCCACTCCCTCCACCTACACAGTTGTCTCCAGCAGAGGAATCCTGATGTCCTGTGGTCTATTTGCCTGTAAATACCTTCTAGTAGATGTGAACAATTTTCTTTCCTTACGTTTAAAATGAAGAAAATACATTGGGGGATTGTTGTGGTCAAATGAACTCTTTCGAAGCACTAAATTGGTATATCTGCATATTTTAGTGGGAGATGAAGACCATGCTAATTTCCACATTGTCCTGGTGAAACAACTACCAGAAAGCAAATGAACCTTTTAAAGGATGTCGAGGAATCAGGATTGCATGGAGCAGCAATTAAACTTAGAATACAGATGTACATGGGAGGGCCAAAACGTGCAAATGCAGAGTTTTAAAGTCAGAAATATTGTAAAGTGGGGAGGAGGTGTCCAGATGTTTCATAAACTTATCAGATAGGTAGGTAGGTGATTGAAATCCAGTCTGGAGGAAAGTGAATTCATGGGCATGCCTAGTCCCAGACCCAAACACCTGAAACTCCAAACAGTCTAATATCCTGGTCACAGGGGAGTGAGCAGAGGTTCCTATTTGTCCTAGCTATTTTTGTTTCCTCTCCTCAGACCATAACAGGGAGGAATGGGAGGAAGATGCAAAACTGAGCCTTTTCTTGGCATGCGGAAGCAGTTCTGGGTGCCACAGGTTAGATACAGCAATATTGTGTTACCTTTCTTCCTGTGTTCACTGTCAAACACATGGCCTTGTATATTGTGTATTGTACAATAATGTGCTTGGTGTTCATCCTTACTTGCTATTTAGTGTTGTGTATAAGTAGAAGTAAAAAGTCCTTTCAGTAAGAGTCCTACAAATTACATTAGACAATCTTAATGTCCTCACAATATTTATTAATTCCATCCTGTGGAATTGTGAAGGTATTTGAATAATTTCTGTGATTTTGCTGTGATAATCTAAAGGCATTAATTCCCCTTTTGCATTATATTTGTGTGATGGAATTCCTAAGGAATCTGGTCTACAGCAGTCTTTTCTGTGATTTCTTTCCACTTCCACCAGTAAAGTGAGATTGCATTTGTATTTATACAAATCACTGAAAATGTTAATGTTAAGTTTGTGAATACCTGTATGTGTATTTCAGATGTTCAGAGCAGTAGTGAGTGTATTGCATGCTGTTTGTTAATTTTGTCTGGAATAGTGTTTCATTTTGATATTTGTAATTCAAAGGTCTTTCTTGAAGGAGTTTCTTAGGGTTTACTATCTGAGTTTTTTCTTCCAATTTCTGGAGGTAAAAGAATAAAATGTGAAGTGTGAATGGTGCTAGTTATTTTGGTTTGAGGTTATCACAAGTCAGGAGAAAAGTGGAAGATATAAAAGACAAAGATTTTTAGTCCTGTGAAAATGAAAGCTTATTTGTCTTATTATAACAAATGTATTTCTATTTCAAGTTTTGATAAGTCAAAATGCAGATGTATGCATACATCTCTGAGTTTTTTTATTTTATGTGCAATTTATGAATCAGATGGAAAATATTCCTCCTCTCCCACCAAACCACTGTATATCCAGTTTCTGGTACAGCTAAGGTGTTTCCACATAGAATCACAGAATAGTTTGGGTTGGAAGGGACCTTAAAGGTTATATACCTTCATCCCACCTGACATGGGAAGGGACACCTTCCACATGCAAGTCGTAACTTCACCTTTGCTACAAAGTCTTTTTCTTGAATTTACCTTTTGTAACATTGCTTTCTTCATAGCTTAAGGTGAAAGACTTAAGCCATGTCTAACTTCAAACTGAAAATATTTTTCATAAAATCAACATAATGAAACATTATATTAATAACTCTATAGCTAGAAAGTGTTGGGGTTTGGCTGTAATGTATCCAGACCTCCTGGCTCTGGGAAATGTATAGAGAAAGAATAATAGACTGTACACGGCATGAACTATCAACCGGAAAAAGTGTCATTAACGGTCAGATTTAGTACGATTCTTTCAAATATCCTTATGTCTTTTTAAATTTTAAAACAATAAGTATTATAGTAAGCAATGGGAAGGAACAGAGAAGCATAAGATATTCAGGTGTGTCCAAAGTGACCCTTTCTGAAACTAGAGGAAAAGAAAGAAAATTTCTCTATTTGTAGGATTCCTCAAATATCTTTCAATGACATTTTTTAGCTAAAGCTCCTGGCCTGAGGGAAGAAACACGCTAAGTACAGGAAAATGTGTGTATGTTTCTTCTACAAAGCCATGTGTCTATTTACATCAAATTTTTATTCATATGTGGTGATTATACTCTATTTATTCTGAAACTGTGAAACAGAAAGAAATTGAGTTTTCCAAGTCATCCCAGTATGTATTAAAGCACAAATTTATTTGAGCCCAGGAAACTTGACTGCAATTATCACTCTAAGCTTGCTTCAATTAAAGAAGTTTGTGTATATAGAGGTGGGAAAGACAGTATTTGTGAGAGAGGATGAGTATTACCTAAACCAAAATAATTTAATTCTAATCAAAAAATGAAAGTTGTGTGCTTGAAATAAGGGCTGGTATCATCTCAGCCAAACCTAAAATCTCACACACAATGTATTGAGTGCTAGTGACAGGCAGGATATTAACTAGTGCCCCTACTGTATGATTTCAGACTTGTGTGAGATCCTCAGCAGTTGGGATACAGCATCAACAGCAGCTCAGCCAATATTCTCTTTCATTAGCATTTTAAGTAATTAAAAACTCTAAAGATGTCTTAATAGCTGCAGTAGTTCTTCAGAGTGGATTGAAGTAGCAGTATATGCATTGCTTTAATTTTCTATTGATGTGTGTTTAATCAAAAGTTTTATGTATGTGCTAAATGGCAATGTATTTACCTGACTTGAATTTGTGACATCAGCACAAACTTCTTAATTAAACAACCAGACTCTGTGTGTGCTGGTAACCTAAGTGACTGTATATTAAACAAGGCAGATGACATTTACTTTTCTTATCTTCTGCTTTCCAGCATCTGGTTCTTGTGTTCAGCTGTCTATTGTTAGGAATTCTCTAGAGAACGATATTGTGAAAAACACTGCTGACATCAGCTGCAGGTGCTGATTCTCACTTAGTACGTAAGGGTAAATCTTGTTTTCGTTCAGGAAGGGTTTAGCAGAATTCTTAATAGTCTTTTGGTTTTAATGATACAAACACAATATGGGGAAATTCCATATAAATCCACCGCACACCTAGGAAGGAGTTCTGGAAACCAGAGCTGTATTCTCAAGTGCCTCCTTTCCCTTCTTACCTTCTATATCTCCTGTGTCCTTTATGCTAAGCTGTAGTCAAACCTGCAAAAGTGGTTGCATCCTTCTTGTACACAAAATACTGGATTTCAGAGCACATAGGATTTTTTCTCTCTCTACTCTTCAAACCAACAGCTGAGTTACAAGTTTTCAACCTGATGAAAAGAGCCAACTTTTTAAATTATTATTTGTGGTTTGCCATACACAGTCATTTGTCTGTTCCATAACATGAGATACAGATTTACGGGAAGTGACTCCAGTCATCAATTGTGTCCACAGGTCAGAAATTATGACATCATAACACCAAGCACTGTCACTTTAATCAATCCTTGGAACAGGTGTTAAATCCATCATTATTTTAAAGGCTTCACAATAACAGAGGATATCTGTCTCACGGATTTTTCTTTCATCAAAAGCTCCTGAGTGAAATCTGTCTGTGTACATGATTTCTCTGCTGTTTTAGAGGCACTCAAAAGGTCCTTTAGTTCCAAAAGATGTGCACAGAGATAGGCAAGAATAAAAGCTCTGGCCCTGGAAGAAACATGAGTTTGTCATATGGATGGATTGCCTCTTACCCTCTGCAGAACTAATTGCTCTGAGCTCAGCTCTATACTAATAAGCTTATAAGAAATACTCTAATAGAGGAGACAAATGGTTTTTTTAGCCAAGTACTTTATCTCAGAGGCAACAGGATGTGCTAGTTTGAGAGAGTATTCAGTCTGACCACTGTACTTTTTGATTATCTTAGCGTCCCTGCCTCCCTGGCCCCAGAATTTAGAACTTTCAGATTATAACAGACCTGTGTGTGGTTTCGTGATTTGTTTTGTTTTGTTTTCTTTTATGAATCTGATGTCCTTGAACTTGTCTGGTTATCTATTGCCCTAACTTTGGACAAGGACTGTATTGGCTGAATATACTGAATGTTAAAAGTATTTCCAGGGATGGGTCATCCACACCAATCAGTAGAATATTTTAATAACAGGAATATTTGAGTATTTTGTCACTTTTGATCATAATTTCATGTGTATATATATATGTATACTTATAGACAGTTGTGCACTGACCAAGACCACATGATTTTTAGAAAGCCAGACAGTATAATGGAATAGTAAGATATTGAGGTGTAAGCCAATACAATCAGAGTAGTTTTTGGCCTTAAATATGTAAGACTTCTGGGTTTTCAGCACCAAGCAAACAAAACCAGACTGTAGACCTGCTGACTGAAATGTACATTATTTTTAAGCTGCTTGATATGTAGTTTCCAGAAATATTCAAAATTAATTATTTACTATCCTTAAAACATATTTGCTTTCACGTGAATGCATTTCAAACCTAAAAAGTTATTATGCTGAGTGCCATGCTTATGGATTCACAACGATCTCTACCACAAAGCTTCATTTTAAAATGATATATTTTTCCTACGATCCTACTTTGCAAACTGGTAAAATAAATATTTTGTGGACACTGTACACACCTCACAAGAAGAAATTCATTCATTCATCAATACTCATTTTGGAATTCCATTGTCATGTCGTGACATTTTAAATACCTTAATTTTTTGTCTAAAACCGAATTTTCAGATGAATAGTACTGGAAAGAACTTAAGGTCATTGCTTGACTTAAAGTATTACTAAGGTCCTTTGCTACTGCATATTTATTGACAAAGTTGACCAAACCAAAAAAAAAAAAAAAGAAAGAAAAGGAAAAACATGGACAAATTAAGAATTATACTGTTTCTCTGTTCTGCTGACTGTATTGAAAATGTATATTGTCATACCAATTCAAAAGTAGTCAGTGAAAGTATATTGTAGTTATCCATGTCATACCTTCATCAGTCTGAGTGCAATTCCCCTGCCCCATGTCTGCTCCAAGACAGATAGGCACATGCCTAACTCCTGGTAAAATCCAGGAAGCAGATTCCCAAAGTAGGTATATCAAAGAAAAAGGTTTTAATCAGGACAGGACATAATAAGCACCAAGCCTTGAATCTGTGTTATGTTAAGGTAGCTTCCTAAGTGAAGCTGTTGTTTCAAGAAGAGCGTAATGAAAACCAGTAGTTAGGAACATATAATCAATGTATTTTTTTTTTCTTATTTGTTACTAATTTTGTATTTATTCAAATTTGCATTACTTCCTCATATGGTTCTTTTAAATCTTGTTTCAAAGTAACGTCTTTGGAAGGTCGTCTTTGGTAATGAGGGCAAAGACAAGGCAGTGGCTGGAATAGTTATCAACACTTCTTAATGACTTCCATGGCACAACAGAAACTGGTAAGTGTAACTCCATTTGGAGGAGGCCTGAGATGGACTTCGGTTTCTGCATAAACCACAGGCTGATTGTACCTGTCTGATTAAACATGAAGATCATGGCTTAGAGGGGAGCCAGGATAAGGCTGCGTGGGGCTTCAGATGAAAACTCCATGAAAGAGAAGTAGTGCCTAGAGAAATCAAAGCATAAGGCCCAAACCAAACATAAAGCCCTGCTGACCAACAGTGCTGCTTCATGTTTCGTTTAATAGCTGAATCTGCAAGCTGGTCAAATGAAGTGAGATTAAGAAGGAGACATTAGACAATGCAGGACTTATTTAGAAGGGATTTTTAAAAAAAAAAAGTTAATGCAAATATTAATTAAAAAAAAAAAAGCAGCAAATGCATAAGGGAAGAGTTAAACTATTATTAGTTTAACAGCAAGGATAGTCAAAGCATTTGCATTTGGTTAAGGCAGATAAAATTCTGAATGTATTGATGCTAATTTTCTAATAACTTTATGAAAAAAAATTGTGGGGGCAGAACTGGGGAATTCTATGATGACTGTCTCCCTTCTTTTCTGAAATTCATTTTTGTCTAAGAAAGTACTCTGTATTTTGGAGTACAGCAGACATAACAGAACTGGTTGTTTTGTTAATTATCCTACAACTTCATCTGAAGTAAAATGTTGACCACGATCTTGTTAAGCATTTGAAAATAGGTTTTAAGATAGAACTTGAGATTTTGCTATTATTTAAAATACGGGAACAGGGGTGCTCTTTTTTTTTCAAATTGTTTTCACTCTTGATGAGTGCTGTCCTTTCTGTCTTGACCTCTACAAATAGATAAGCCTTGCCATTATGTGAATTTGTCCCTATCCAGTAGCTATTCCGTTCTCCACCAAACTGTTGTCATTGACTTGTTCTTTGACCTCAAATCACTGTTTCAGCAACTTTGTTGCAGTTTTCTCTTCATAAGAAATGTTTTGTCATTGCTTGTCTCACCATGGGTGATGTTCATTTATTGTAAAATATGTTGATAAATTTCATTGAATGATACTTATGGAAGTGGAAATTATTAATCATAGAATCATGATTTTAACATTTTGCTTATCCTTTTCTCTTTTATCCTCATCAAAGAGATCAAGGTAAACTTTTCTTTATCCTGAAGATAAAGCAGTGTTTTACATGGATATACACGCACATATAATTTCATCATTTTTAGGACCATAAAATGATTTTAAATTATGAGGGGTTTGTATTGTTTCTTTTACATACTTTGAAGTTAGACCAGATTTAGCCATCTGAAGTACAAAGAAAATTAATTGCAGTGTCTACAATAAGATGAAAACAGAATGGGTGATTCCTGTTTCCGTCAGTACTTTTGAGGGACTAAAAAATTTCTTCTGCTATAGATTCATACTTTGGTCTTCACTTCATGCCTTTCTGTATGTGATTCTAAATTTTTCATATGGATTGTGTGGGAATCAAACCATGACCTCTTCCATTTCATAATTACTAGCCTTTACAGAGATGAATGCATTTGCCTGTTCTGTGAAACTCAGAGTTAAAAAAAAAAAACACAAGACATTTTAGTGATTTATTTTGCTTTCTTGCAACAACCCTCCTTCCATTTGCTTCAGTGACCATGTATACAGAAATATTTGCTCCCATGCTAAATTCCTCTTTAAATTCATTTTGTTGTCCACACCACTTGTTCATATCTAATTAATATAGGCTTAAAATTAAAGGCAAATATACACAGTTATTTCTTTTAGTCAGTTGTTTTACATGGCACATACAGTCTTTCTTTCCTCTTTTTTTTCCCTTAATTGTTTTAAAAGAATTTTAGTCTCACCATTTTAAATGCAAATGTTGCAATGGTAGAGAGAAAAGGAAAGCAAATACTTTCAATATTTTAATTTTCATTCCTAATTTGTTCCTATCAGTCAGCTAGGTGACCCAGTTGTATATGAACATTTAATGCTCTGTTACCTCCTGGTATTTGACAGTGTTTGTTCATCAGAAATGCTTATTAAAAAGAAAAATGTGTTTACTTCCACAGTCCCTGTAAGACTATCAGAAGAGCACCATTTTTAAATGTTGCATCAGTACTTGCAATATTTTTATGAGTTTGATATATTAGTGTTTAATTCCACTTTAACTGCATAGAAGTTGTAAACCAGGACTTTTTTATAAGAACCAAATTTATTCTCAATATTTGGAAATTTAGTTAATTTCAGCTCTTAATCAGAAATATATAGTAACAGCTAGAAGTCCAAAAGGCAAAAATGGCTACAGGTGGTGACAACAGTCACAAATTTTAAGTTAGGTAGATTCATTGTATGAGTACTTGAGTAGAAGTATAACAATATCCCACTCAGTATCAATATGTCATTGTTATGCATTAGGAAAAGTTAAAGCAATTGATTATATCACAAATTCAAGCATTTAAGCACTGTTCACCAAGTAGGTAACTAGTAAATATTTGGTTCTGCATCTTCCTCCATTTCATAGCATACCCTGATATACCATTCAGCCCAATACTTCATGGCTACAGTCATTGTATTCCACAGCTTCTGTTTTGTAATATTGTGTGGGAGCACCTCATACACAGACAGGTTCTGAGGAAAAGCTTCACTAGAGAAATGTTGGCAATTACAATTTACAGATGGAAAAAAATAAAGTAAAATTTATATAAAATAAAAATATAGTCAAATTTTATTAATAATTATTTCCAGCATTACCAATTAGTTTTATGGCAGGAAATGGGGCTAAAAATTCATTTTTGTAGCTGAATCAACCATTCAAAAGACTTCTTTGAGATTCTGTTAAGAGTTTTACAACTAAAACAAGGGCGAATTGGTGCCATTATTCCTTAGGTTCCTCCTATGGAAATGGAGAATACATAACAAACTTTCTCTTCAATTAAAAAATTCTGTCAGTATTATCACCCTGGTTGTCATTTCCATGAACTCAAAATTTGACAAAATGGTTATAGTGGCTTCCATCTGAAATGGGCATACTTGTCTCTGAAATGTGAAGCAAGACAGGGACGAATTTGGAACTTCTGAAATCTTCATGGAGGCTGCAATGCTTTCTTATTATTTTTACTACATTCTGCTGTATAGAAACAGAAAAGAAGTATTTCAGCAGTTTCTTGACCCTAGATTGATATAAGGGTGAGCAGAAGTTAGCCCAATGTGTTTGTGCTGCTACAGCACTACATACAGCAATGATTGCACCATGGTTTTGTATTTCCAAAAATGATAAGAGTATACAGATTCCACTTTTGATTGATACCCAGCAGAGTGTTAAATTGGCCAATTAAATGGACTAGACTAACATTTTCTTTTCAGTTTCCAGAAGACTGAAATATATGATGATTCCTGTAATAGACAAGATTTGATGTATCGAGCATATACAGGAAGAAAAGGCTTGCTGTTCTTGGAGTTGCTTGTTGACAGCTTCACTATTTGTCATCAAGATGATTATTCATAACCCTCTCCCTGACAGACAAGACATTGCACAATATCATCCTCTGATGCCATCAAATTGACCTTTTTAAGGAGTCACACACTGTTTTGCTCTGATGGGTTTTGCACTCTATCACCAGGCCGGCAGGTACCAGTAAACCACAGTACAGTCAAAGCACTTAACTCTCTCCAGAATTGCTCCCTTGATGTAATCAAGGGAATACATAAACAACATAATGAAAAATATCTCATGAAATAAGTTTTCCTCACCCTCCCACCTTTTCATGCACAATAAATGATTGCCTGATAATAGATAATGATAGGTCTGCAGATTGCCACTAGTCTAATCTTCTTTTCCCAGGCTTAAAGCTGCAAGGTCTAGAAATACTAGCCAGTGAAGTTGTAATAGGATGGGACTACTCTATGAATAGCAATTTCCTATTGTGCCAAGTTCCTGAGCCAGCCAGATCGTCAAGCCAGACCTTCTTAGGCCTTTTCACACAAGCAGCTTGACAAGAACAAGAGACTTATAAGCTCAGAAAAGCCATTTTTTATTAAAATAAAAATTATATTTTAACTGGCAGCTGGAAATTACCACTGCAGGCAGAAGACGACTCCATGCCCACTATGTCTTTAAAACAGGTTGTTTTACTTCAAGCTTTGTTTTTTTATTAGTATGTCAACATTCTCAATCCCAGTGAAATCCACAGGGGAGGCGTCCATTGTGCAGACCACCGACCTTCATTCCTGTTGTCCGGTACCACCCCCTTGGTGCTCTGAGCACGCTCAGGACATCCCCTGGAAGGGTAGCTGTGAATAAGCCAAGAGCAAGCATCAAGGTGAACTGTAAACTAGATTCCACGCCTTTGCTGCTAGGTTGGGTATTGGGTGAACATAACTTTTTCCACACCTGGGAGAAGCATGGAGGGAGAGAGGGAAAAGAGAAAAGAATTGGAGGAATATTGCTGTTTTGCCTGTGTTGAATTGTCTTGCATTGACTTTGGCTTTAAAAGTAGCTTAGTGATTTTTTAGATGCCTGCATTTTTGCTATGGGTGAAGTTTTCAGTTAATGTTGCTAAATTTCCAAAAATTGCGTTACAAATTCTCCTTTTTTCCATTAAGTATCTATAAAGTCATATATTTGGTAGCTGTCTGTTTTATTCTTTTAAATTTGAAAATCATTGCATACTAGATGTTCTGTCCCAAAAGAGGAGAGGGAAGGAAGGACAAGGAAATGGAAAAAACAAGGGAAAGGAGAAAGAGAAAAGTTTGCAATAAAAGGTTTGAGGACCTCCTCATTTCCTATGTTTTTATGTTTATTTTTTGATTCAGTTTTTTTTTGTTGTTGTTGTTGTTTGTTTGTTTAGTTTCCACTCCTCCCAAACCAGTTTAACTGATTTAGCAGGTGAACTTGGAAAACACACACAGAATCCTTGAGAACAGAACAGAGGGGGCCCTAAAGAGATATACAGCCTCCAGCCTCCAGATAGGATCACTGTCAACTTTCTGGCATGTGTTTTTTTCAGTTTGTCATCAAAACTTCCTGTATCAATATAATCCTGTCTCTCTGAGAGTTCTTTAACTAGAACTTAACTGTATTGACTGTATTTACAGTCAACTGTATTGTATTTACCATCTAAATCTTTTTCCTGATGATGACTACATAAGGTAAATCATAAGGTAAATCAACATTATGACAATACGAACCCAGCTTCTTGGCCTGAACATGACAAGAATTTCAGATTGTTTTTTCAGCAGTCTTTTATGTAGTTGAAGAAACAGAAGCTGTCAGATCTCATGACGCTGCTGTATCTGTACCAAACAATGCCAACTCCCTCTTGTTATTCATGTCTTTGAAGCCTCTGATCATTGCAATTGTTTTAAAAAAATAATTCTTTATTTTATGTGAAATATGATGTTCAAATTTTATAGCAAAATTCTAGCTTAGGCCCATTCTTGCAATGTAACATTCGAGATATTTCATATTTAAACTGTTTACGCTTGAGTTATGCATGCAGTGATTAGATCTCATCATTATTTTTGAAACTTCAGTTTAAAATGTATTTAGGTTGTCAGAAATTACTGCTGCCCTTTCTCCAAAAAAAAAGAGTTTCATTGTGTTTGGAAGATGTAACAGTTGTCTTTCACCATTTTCTACCCTGGCCCTCCAGCCTTCTTTTTAAAATAGCAAGATTTATTGTATACTTTGTTTTTTATTATTTTTTGACAAAATTATATTTTACTTCCAGCAATTTTTCAATAAGGTTTATGTTGGAAGCCTTCAGAAAATAAATTATTTTTAAACAAGTAAAGCTATGTGTCCTTATTGGTGTTTGCAATTAAGTTATGAATGTATCTAAGACAGGGTCTTGTTGTGGCACTTTTTCAACCTTTCTTTTACTCTGTTTGCCTGTTTCAATTTTAGCTTTATTTTGGTGAATCATCTACTCAGGGATATGGCTGCTTGAAACTAGATCAAATATTTATTGAAAAAATGTGCTAACTGAAGAATGCAGTGTAAGTGGAGATGATTTATTAGTTTACGAATCAAAGAGGTTTTCTCTTTTGTATTTTTTTAAATATTGGTCAGACTCTTTTTCTTGTTCCTTCGGTATTTACTATCTTTATTTTTCTTTCCCTTTCTGTTTTGATACATCATTATTTCCTTGTATTCATTTAAATATAAGGAAAAACTTGAGGTCTGAGAGAGGAAAGTAAAGACAAAAGGAGACTCTACTAATTTTTCTTCTTATATTTAATATTAAAATATTTGTTTTACTTTAGGAACAGAGATTATGATGAAAATATATTATTAGATCTTCTTCAAATTTGTGATTTATAAGATGGCTTTGGGATACTGTGTACACTTGAAATTCTGAAAGGATAATGCACCTCCATATTCTTTCAGCCTTATAGGTCACTCTTAAACTGACTCTGTAGAGGGGAAATAGCAAATGCTGTAAAGAAATCCTTATGGAAAAATTACATAAATTGATTAAGGTCACAAGTAGAAAAAGTAAGTTCTCTCTCACACTCCAAACACAAGATTAAGATAAAAATTCAGTACACAAAGAAAAAAATAGCAGGTAGCTAATAAAAACTGCTGTGGAAGAGACCATTATGCTTCAGGATGAAGCAACCAAGGTTACTGCGCGGGCACTGCAGTGTTGCCAAGAGCCAGCTTGTTTGGGTCACCCCTGTGAGCCGTAAGTTTCTTCCTCCCAAACTGCTCAGAGCAGAGACTGAGTATGGCTAAGGCCTCAGCAACATGTTGAGAGGACATGAATGAATGAGGATAAGACTAGTGAAGGAAGGACTTTTTAATATGCTGCATTGTGTATGAAGAGAGAGCCTACTCTGGACTGGTAGGTGTACCAAAGGCAGACAGCAAAGTAATTTGAAATAACATTTTTAGCCATTAGTACGTTTACAGTCTATATTTACAATAAAATACTATCAAACTCCATTAAATAACAAGGAAAAAAAAAACCAAAACCATTCAGTACAAAGGGGCAATTGATAGAAATTTTATGTAAATAACCTAGTCTGGTGAAGTTAACAATTCAGTGAGACCTCTTTAACTGCTACATTAAGTTCTTTTGCTTTTGTCTCTCTCTGTTCTTATAAGACACACTGCTATAGCATACAACCTTAGGTGTAGATGTCTGAATACTTATAAACACAGATTGCAAGAAATAAATGGTTGCATATGTTGTACTCTGCCCTTCCAAAAACCAAACCAAACCAAACCAAACAAAACACTTTCCCCCCAAAAAAACTAGCTTCTTACTATTTTTCTTTTCACTTCATATTTCTTGTTAAGACACACAAGCAAATGTCATGAAACAAATTCCTTCGTTAATTGGTGGTAGAAGAGAGATATTTCTTCAGTTTGCATCCAATTTAAATGCTGCTTATGACACGCAAAACTTGGTTCATTTATTTTTATGGAAGTTATTAAACGGGAGGTTATTCATGAGCAGCAAATTTTGAGCAGTGGCATTTATTTTTTATTTGATTTTGTACTTCCCCCCTTATGAGAAAGAAAACTTGCAGGTGGTGTGAAAAAAATGGTTTTATTCTTGTTTGTTTTTTCTTTTTAAAATTCTGGGATATGTCAGGTGTTTGGTTGTAAAGTTTATGATTGGGTCTGACATTTATGGCATGGTAATCCACACATTATCTGCCCATTAAGATTAGCAGCCTTTGATTAGCAAAGTGCCTGTTTGATATAGGGAGAGGAGAATTTCCGTGAAAAAAATGTAATTGAGTGACTTAAAGGAGGGAAAATCTCATCTCTTGAAATCACTTCAATATACTGCTGCAAAACATAAAGGACCACGTATCCCAAAATGGCTAATGATTTTGATCAGGTCTATTTCTTCTTGTCTAGGGAAATTTCATAAGGACTAGAGTTAAAGGTATTTGGCATTTTGCGCAAGTGATGTCTATTCAGTGGATATCAGGTATGTCATTTAAAAATGGAGACATAAAATCAATATTATCTTTCGAAAATAAAACTAATTTTCCCTCAAGGGCTGCATGGTTAGAGCCTTCAGTGCAAGTTTTTTATTTAATTAAAGAACATCATCCTCATCAACATTTTAACACTTCCTGAATTGCTTGTTCTTTTTTTATTTTTTTTAGGTGATTATCTCTTTGGATTGTTTTTTAGGAAGTGAGTACATTTGGTACACTTTTCTCATAGACGATCAGTGTTTTAACTTTCATTTCTCAGGTTCTGCAAGGAGCTTAAAGTTAGTAGCAGCTAAGAGGCTGAATCTATGGCCCCTCCCTAGTGAAAGAAAAAGAGATCCCAGATATGACATACAGTCAGGTGTTTATTTTCTCAACATCTTATTTCACACACACAAAAAAAAAAAAAAAAAAAAAAAAAAAAAAAAAAAAAAATTAATCAGTTTGGTTTTTTTCCTTTAAAAAAGAAATTCGTCTCATAAATTTAAGTCTTAATGCTATATTGTAATCCACTTTTTCAGTGAATTCTTAGTAGGAAGAATCAGGTTTTACAGTTCCTCTCACTACATGTTCTGAAAATCCCTCACATTAGTGATCTGATTGAGATATTCTACAGTGTCACTAAGCAACAGGCATTTTGAGAGAATATGGCCATTTTATGTTCTAGAATTTATTTTTTCTTCTTGGCTATTTTTTTAAACAAGACTCTGGTACTACTTAACTTACATATGTCTGACTGAATATTTCAGCTGTAAACTCTCCAGAACGATGTTTATCTCCCTATGAGCTTTATAAACAACACTAAGCAAGATGGATCTGCTGGTTGGTCTAAGCATTTCCTGAATATAATTTAAAAGGATAAAAAATCGAAGGATACCATAAGCAGTTTCTGCATTTTTACAGGCATGGGTAGTAGGACCCAAAAAATTTAAAGACTTTCTATGCACTTATCTTTTATGCATTCACCTGTATTTGAGACAGATGAATCCTCTGAGTTGGCAAAAGGAAAGAAAGATGTTAGGTGGACATACTGTAAATTGTCTGGATTTACCTTGACTCCCATCACATTCTCAAGGCAATTGTTCTGCATGCATTCCTCATCCTTGAAGAGTGGCTGCCAACAATGCAACTATAAAAATTACTATTCAAGATGATAGCACCTCAGATATGAGGGAGAGACTCCACTCCAGGGACCCTTGAAACTTAGTGGAGCCTGAACACAAGGAATCTTCTCATATGGGCCAGACTGCCAGACAGGGTTTGGACAGTCCAGTGGTCAAAGCAAGTGTCCAGTTATCCTGCTGCTGATCTGAACTGGGCTGGGGTCTGAGCAGTGCGAATGAGAGGTGTGGGGATGTCACAGAATAGCTCTTCATCTTGTGTACCCCTCCTTCTTAGTAAACAAATTTTATCTCATTATGTCATACCAAGTGATTCTTCCCCACTGCCAATAACAGAATGCACTCATAACAAAGTAAAACATCAATAAAGTAACACTAGTAACAAAACACAATCAATGACCAAACAGCTAAAAATTGTATGAGAATTGAAATAGGGTGGGAAAATGAATATTTTAATATTATGACTATGATCCCCTAGAAGTTTATTTTCTGATAAAGTTTCTTAATTCAGTTTATTTAAATTTTAATACTACATTTGTTATTCTACCACAGTAGCCCTTCTGCCTGTGCATATCCATATTAAAGAGGGGATACATAGGAATGCTTGCTATGAACTAGTCCCCATGGGTTGGAATAAAAGTGCTCTTACTTCATACATACCAGTTTGCTAATTACCATCACTTTGAGGAGGAGAATACTAAACCTGAGATTTAAGCCTTTCTCAGAATAATGTTCAATGAAGTTATTAGGGTGTTTTTTCTTTCTTTAAAAAAAAAATCCTTCTTTGACATCTTGTTGTAGCATCTCCCTCTTGGTGCTGGGTTTCACATGTACCTAGGATAATTTGAACTAACTCAAAACGAATTCACCACAGTTTTATACTGCTGAGGACAGAACTGTGATCATTTCGTCATGTTATAAACTGTTATAAAATTAGTTCATCCACATGGATCCATGTGCATCCATCAGTTCAATGCAACTCCTCTTTGGAACATAGGATAATATTTGGGGTGATTTACATATTTAAAGAATCTCTGTTTAGAGATGCTGACTTCTCTCAGGGACCTTTCTGTAATATTTTGCAGTGAAGTGTAAAAAATCTCAACATGTAATTGTTGTAAAATGTTGTAAGAATTGAAACATCTCAGATCCAACTGCTCTAGGGCCATTTGGGTTTTCTTCCTGGACTTAAGTCTATGGTAATAAGGTCCAAAGGCTTTTATTTAGTTTGGAATAAGTAAGATGCAAACTTACCTTACTCTGGTAAGTTTGCATCTGTTGCAATAAATTATGTAAGCACCTCTTGAGTGAAACAGGGATGGTGGTGACGGTCTTGATGTAAGCTTAATTTATTTGAGTGTTAAAGTGGTTTGAAGTCATTCATCTATATTCAGTGGGACTGAAATTGGAAGCAGCTCTTATGTTCCATATTTACTTCTCCTCTATGACAGATTTCTATTAAAAAAAAAAAAAAAATCAGTCTATTTCTATGAGCCTAGGTAGAACTTACAGCTATGGAGTTTAAATTATTGTATAGCTTTTTGCATGTTTTCTTGGCAAGTCTACTCAATATAAAATAATACTTCCAAACAAGCTGTTGTTTTTAGAAATATCTCTATACAATTAGTCCACCCTTTATTGAAGACCCTTTTGCCAACAACAAACCTTCCTATTTTACACACTGATAAACAGATTTAGCAATAGGATTATTTGCCTTCGTCTTATTTCTGCTACATCAAGTCAGAATTTATGTTGTGAAAAACAGAATGGTACAGGTGTTGGTATGAACAAGGTCAGAATCAAGTTCATAGTTACAAGGGTTGACATCTTTGACATTTGTTTCTTAATAGAGGGAGATGAGTTTCATGTTTTGTGATGATCATGTCTCCCACAGCCAGAGATATTAACTAGTGTTCAAAAATATTTTGGAATTTTATCTGTAAATGTCCAAATCAGTTTAGTAGCTAGGCACTTGAAAATGAAAGAGCTACCTGACAATAAGAGCTAGTGACAACATTTTGGATGAATGACAGAAACTGGAAAGGGCATTTAATAATTTAAGCCATTAAGATAAACATTTCCTTAATTGTAAGTCATTCTGAGTGTATTCTAGATCTCTGACATTTTAGATCTTGATAAAGATTACTAGACCATAAATCAGATCTGTGGATGGTGAGACACCAAAGGGCTAAATAACTAGAAATCTCTGAGTTACATGTTATCAGAAAAAGTAGGACTGAAGACAACTGGAATTCAGAGGTGCCATTGTTGACAACATCTGATGTAGATAGATCTCAAAGAATACAAAGCTCTTCAAGTGATTAAGTAAAATTTTCACTTTATTTCATAAATGACAAAACCCAGATTTTTTTCCCTCAAACACTACGCTCCTACTTGGAATCACGGATAGACAGCAATTTTATTGTTAATAGAATCGTATATTTCACTTGAGGAAGTACACAGCCCAGTATACCGGCGAATGCCTCAAGGTAGATGAATAAAATCACTTTTCTATTCTCTTATCTAATATTTATGTTTTACAGTTGAAAAAGTGATAAAACTTGCATGGGCATATGTAATAAGAAATTGGAACATTTTAGTCTGAACTATTTCCTTCTTTTTTTCACTGAACTACTTCATTTCTCTCACGACTTTGAACAATCATGGAACACCAGGTGATCTGTGGTGTCCTTTGACTTAATGCGAAATTGGGACCGCTGCTGTACAAAAAGCAAAATCGCTGTGGAGAAGGAGTGAAAATAGCAAGGGTGTTAGATGCATCACCTTTAAAGAATCCTTTAAACACAAGGCTTACCTTGCCCACGTACTGAGTATCTGGACCTGTGTACTCCTCCAGCAAGAAAAATTGATTCCACATCCAACCACGCTTGGTGCGGTGCAGGGTTTTTCCATCATTCTCTGACAATCCTGTTATCCTTTCACTGTGTGAGTGCTTGTTAGTCCTTTTTTGGGATGGCGTCATATGAATCACATAAAACACAGAGCTCCAAAGCAAAACTGTCAGAAAGGAGCGAGTCCTCATCATTTCCAGAGATGCTGTTAGCCTTCACTCCTCTAATAATTCACCAGAAAAAAATTTTCAAATGTTATATTCCTCTTGTAAGAAGAACCTAGGGGACAGAGGAAAGTGTTTGTGTAAGTTGAAATAACTTTCTTCCCTAAGGAAACAGGAACAGAGTCTAGTGATCACAAAAATAACCCATGGGAAGTGACAAATAACCAAAAAAATTATTCAGAGAGATTTAAGTCAAGTTCTTTAACATCTTTTTTCATCTTATACTAGTTCACTCACACGATATATACACATTAATTTAAAACACAAACTAGTAAAATACTTTATCTGAAAGCTTTAGCTACCAGAAGCAACCTGTCACAACAGCCCAAATAAACCTTCCAACCTAATCTCTTCCAGCTCAGCCTGATGTTATCCTCCCTCAGTATCTGTTCAGAATTGTCTGCGAATCTAAATTTTCTCTTTCTTTGTGACCAATACATCCCATTCTCCCCCTTTGCTAGCCTCCAGTTGTCCAGAGGATTTTCTTTTATTTCTGCAGAAAGGAAGTCATAAAATGGGAATTGTAAAATATTATTGATGCCTTCCACAGACTCTTTAAACAAGAACAAAAAGTACTTTTTCGATAACTGTGGGTTCATAGGAATCCTGCTGAGGTTAACGAAACTCTGCATTTGGAAAAGGATTCTCCATTTGGAAAGTATTTCATTTTTCCCTGAATCATGGCTGAGTGAATGGGAATTTTCATGATACAGAGCCTTACTGTAATTAGTATTTTTCTGAAAATTACTCTGATGTTTTCTGTGAAGGTTTGTAAGCAATATTTAATCAAACCAAATCAATCTCATACTCTTTATCTGGCAGTACAACTGAAGTGCCTGATGTCCCAGTCTTTTCTATAAATTTTTTCACCATAAGTCTGTTTTTGTTTTAGGATATCTTTAGCTGAGCTGTCACTGCAGATTACAGAAATCATAGGAAAATAATTCAGCAGCAAAAGTAAATTTTCTTTGAGAATCTTGGTCCATTAACAGTGATAGTAGCATGAGGCCAAAACCCTCAGAAGTTTTGAAATTAAAAAACTCAGGCAACATTATCCCCCTTTCTTCTGCAACCCATCATTACCAACAGCTATTTTTACTCTGTTGTTTATTTGTATGGGGTTTTTATAGGAGAGGGGAAGGGAGTCTTTTCTGTACAAAAAGTTCATTTTGGAAATAAGATGCTTTTTCTGAAAATTATTAGTCAGTTGAGAACCAAAACTGTTTAATGGAAAACATTCAGTGAATTGTACTCCAAAGGCCTTAATGATTAAATTACTGGAATTGTGCCCTTGTGTGAAATTGTCTTAAAATGATAATATTCTGTATGGACTCAGGGTCTTAACTAGCGATCCTGAAGGAGGATCAAAGTCTTAGCATTTTAGTAACTTCAAACAGAGTTTTAGCTGAGCAAGAAGTGAAGACTTGGAATATTTATCACTTTCTAAGATCATGTTTAAAAACAAAAAGAAAACAACTTAATAGGTGTCATATTTATGCAGAAGATCATGTATATAGTGCAGGAAAACTTGTTTTCTTTTGCTTTCTATTTTAATTGAAGAATCAAAGCACAAGTAAATTAACTCAATTTGCATAAAATCATGAATGTACATAGATAGCATATATTAATGAACGTGTTTTCTTTGAATCCTGGTTTTCTCTGTTGTAATGCTCACTATGTTCCTGTTGCATGCAGAGGAACAAAGTGCAACTCTCCTGTGATTAATTTAATACCAGTGAATTTTGACATTAACTGGAAAACATGTTTAGTACATGATGATCGTGCCTTGTGATTGAAATGTACTGGATAGAGATCAAAAGAAAAAAAAAAAAAACAAACAAGTCAGCCAATCTTCTATCCATGTTTAAGTTTGATGAGTCAAATTCCCTGTATAATTTTAGACTGAAGTAGGTTTTAATCACTCAATAAAGCTATCTATTAATGTAGAGCATAAGACATCATTGTTTGTTCTTCAAATCCATCCCACTGCATCATCTGAGGAGGATTGAATGGCCTCTTCATTCTTTGTAAATTAGATCCTGCTTAAGGTATTGCAGAATGAAAGTGAGCAGAAACAGGAAGCTTTGGAAATACTGTATTCAGAAGTCAGACAATCAGCTTTGTCCAGTGACTCTTATCGAGTCTCTTATCTCTTCTGGAGATATTCTCACTTGATGTGTCCTCAAATAGTTCTCTTGCATTTGGACTGTACTTCAAGAATTCCTCTTCTGTACATTCTGAATGATAACATTCAAATGTTCATATAAATCAAATTTTGGATTTGATTACTTTTGCTTTGATAAGAATTATGTGTTGTTATGTATCTATTCTGATAAATATTGTGTTTTTATATATTCAAGATCGTGACTGATTTATTTCTCTAATTTCTTGGACCATGCCATCTTTTCTGCATTAAAACAGAGCAAACCATAAACCAAACAAAAATTCCTGAAAATAACATGCAAATTTGGCAAAATTTTAATACATAGTGGATCTATAAACAACTAAAAATACTAAAAATATATTTTCCAAAACCTCTAAGCCTTGACACTGCTGTGAAAAAGAAGTTATACAAAAAAGCCAAACAGTTTAAATTTTCTCTTAAAAATGTCCTTATTTCAAAATGTAAGCTAATCTAACACTCAGATGATTTAGTCTGCTTTGATTTTGCTCCTTTTTTTTTTTTTTTTGAAACAGAGAAGGATGGGTGACATCAATATAATTTCATTTGACCTTTTAGAGATGTGTGATTGCATGTTCAGTTTGGTGATAATTTAAAATGTAAATAAAATTTCAAATGCTTCACTTTTGTTTTTTCAAAACTGCACATTTTTAATTTCCTGAAATTGTCCTCATTCCTTTCTGTCCAAACGCTATTTGCCGTACCCATTTAAATTCAGGAGATGTTTCTACTACTCTTTTCTTTGTACTCAAAGAAATACTTCAAGGTGGTCATTGGCTTATGCATTTTGTCTCATAGTCAGCTGTTCAAGCGGGTCAGGAGTTGCGCTTGGTAGACTCAGAAGGTGGAGTCTAACGCTGAAACAAAGGATTCTGGTACAGTCTGGAAAAGTAAGACCAACTTTTCTAATTCAAAGGAACCCAGTGCTTCATGCACAGATGTTCTCACCCTGCTAGAAGGAATTATCTCTGTGCAAACATCAATTTTTCACAGATGTCTTTTTCTCGAAGGAATCTGGGTTCCCGCATTTTGTCCCAGCCGGGGCAGAAGTTAAACCGAGATTGCTTTAAATGTGTGGTTTTCTGTGTAGCGCTGCCCTCTACTGAATTCCTTGATAATTAGCAGGACGTTACTACCTAGTGGAAAGGTGGAATTCTTAATGTCAAGAAGAATGAAGCAAAAAGAGAAACAAAAAACAATGAAGTTACAGCCCATTTTTTTCCTGCTTTTTATTTCTGCAAAAATTGGATCTTTTGTGTGTAAAGAGAGACCTATTAGTCTGGGTCAGTGTGTCTGCTGAACACTAAGATAAACATCTGATTCGATTTCTTCTAAGAGGAGCAAAGATTTTTATTCTGAAAACAAAGAGAAAAAAATATTTTTTCCAAGCAACTGATCAATATTATATATGCAATCTCTTCTCTCTTCATTTCTGCTCCCATAATTTAATCAGTAAAATGTCAATTTCTTGCTCTTGTCAAACTACAGAAAATGATTTTCTTTCTAGTTATCTTGGAAACTTCTCTTAAGGCTGGGCATTCATGTGTTAAACATTTTAATGCCAAACATTTTTGAGAACCTGCTTTTCTTCCCCATTTTGCAAATCAGTGGATCTGAGTGGAGGTAAATATTTTTTTATTTGTATGGTTTGAGGGATATATGGTGGCAACCTAGAACCACTGCAGTCTCTCCTTGCAGTAAGGACTTTGATATCAGAATCCTACAACAGCTCTAGGTAAATGAATTATCTCTGTATAAAAAACATTATTCTCCTGAGCACAGTAACAACTGGAAAAAAATTATCTCTTAATGTCCTTTTGAATGCAAAATATTCTATTTAGATTCTTCAGGTGTAGTGTGAAATAAGCCTTGCTGGGATCAATAGCAGGGATTTGTTACTGATGATGCCAATTTAAATGTTTCTATAGCAATTGCCATGGCAATGTTTTTAATTAGTGCAGCACAGTCACTCATAAGCATGACATGAAGAAAAGCTAACCTTCGTCAACGTGATAATGTATCCCACATTAGTTTGTTTCGTTTGTTAACAGTAAAGCAAAATTTGTGCTCTTAAAGAAAAGGTTCTGGGGCTAAAGTAGCTAAACATAGCAGAGTTAACTGCAGCAGGAGTGCTTTGTATTTCACTCCAATCTCTAAATAAGAAAGATGTAACTAATGTTCAGGATGATCTAAACGATCTGTAAAACTAAGTATGTATTTTAACAGGATATAGCAAATATAAATCTTGTGTAGCCTGCATGCATGGAAACAGTCTTATTGCCTTTGTCAGCCTTTTTTTGAAAAAAAAAAATCTGAATGTAGCTTTAATCTACCGAGACCGAGCACTAAGAATGGTGAAGCTGTAGCAACAAAAGGCTGTGCTATAAACAGCACACTGCCACCAGTAATACCAAGATTTAGGAAGAGGCTGGATCTGTGCCACTACAGGCTCACTTTTATCACTTCCCCAGCTAATTAAAGATATCCCAGGTATGCGTACACATGCTTCCCTCTGGCTGCAGCACTCAAATACACTCTGAGTGCAGTCATACTGCAGACATGAATATAGACTCTGGATGTATGACTTTCTAAAAACAGCATTCTTTTTTAGCATTCTTCTGCTCAAAAGTTTTTTTTTTTCTTCCCTCTCTCCTGTTCATGGATAAAGATGGGGTTGGGGCTAAGGATGAAAAGGTTAAAAGAAAACAGCCAATGTGCATGTGGACTAAACTTGAGGTAGTCAAGAAAGGTTTTTTCATTTATCTCTAAGAGAGCTGAAATAGCTTTTGAGGGATCCCCAAAACTTGAGGGATAGTTTTTTTGACTGATGAACACCCATTCTTTGAGTACAAGTAACTCAGATCCTCTTCAGGCATAGAAACATGGGTTTGTATAAAAAAAAAAAAAAAATAAAAACAACACTTTCCCACTCAGCAGCTCCCACTGCAAACCTTTCAGAATAGAGTTTCACAACTGGTTTTTTGCCTTTTGGGTTACTGATCTATTCAGCACTACGTACAGTGAAGATAAGCTCATTTGAAAATTTGGCCAGGAAACAGCTGAAGGCAATTCTTTGTTTCTGAGACACCAGTGTAGATTCCCTTAGATACATGACTCCAGGAGTCATACTAATAATAATTTTTTTGGGAATTTAAACTAATAACAATTTTTATTGGAATGTCTGTTGAGTTAATGTCTTCAGGCAAATGAATCTAAGGTTTGTAGGTCCATTAGGAGAAACATTTCTGTTGTTGTGACAAGAGAGAGTTACCATTTATTTTAGAGTTTTTCCAGACTCTTGGGTATCTACGTTGGAGATACAGGTCCAAATTCACCTCGTCATGGCCTCAGTCACCCTCTCTACAGCACTTACAGTGAGCAGCTCCAGTCTCCTGGGTGGGTGGATCTGGCAAGAGAATGTGTAGATTCATATTTGGACAATCCCCACTGGCAGAATTGTGCAGAGACACAGCTGTGGTTTAAAGCAACTGTCCCTGGGCAGTGAAAATACCATCTGCCCTTCTCTGGAGTAAGTATCTTCGAGGAGCAGATGAAACTGTTTCTGGACTGCTTGTCCGCTGACCATCCTTCCGCCAGCTAGTAAATGAAGGCTGAAGCACTCCCAACCCATCATGTAAAAGGGTCTCTCAATTATTAGCAATGGTATTAAATGAAGCTAAAAGAGACTTTTAAAATATCTGCTTCTGAGGCAGCAGGTCGCTAGATTACAAATGTAAAATGTGCTTTTCCTCATTGGAAAAAAAAAAAAGACAGAAGGCTTTTTTCTCCAATAATGAACATTTTTACAGGATCTCCTTTTCATCAACATGAGGGGAACAAGGAAATATAGCACTTGTAAACCCTTTAAGCACAGACTTTTAAAGACATTCCTTTGATCTTTAGTATTGATTTTTCTCCACAGGGAACACATTTCACTCTTATCATATCATGAATCTGCATTATAAGTTTTTATATCACACCTTATTTACAAATGCAACACACTCATCACATTCATGGTTTTAAATAATAGCCTTTAGAAACATGAGGAAAAAATAAGTGCTATCATCGAAGCAAAATTCTTCTCTTTTCCTCCCCTTTAAGATTGTTTCACTTTTTGTCACTCAT
This sequence comes from Eulacestoma nigropectus, assembly GCA_013397775.1. Taxonomy (NCBI): domain Eukaryota; kingdom Metazoa; phylum Chordata; class Aves; order Passeriformes; genus Eulacestoma; species Eulacestoma nigropectus. Next base: position 66,602 of record VZTE01000680.1, on the reverse strand, counting down.
AACCTGATTGTCTGTACTTTGACATTGATATCCTGCAGGTATCAAAATTAAGGCATTTATTTTTGTTGGGGTTTTGGGGGTTGGGGTTTTCTTGTTTGCTTGTCTGTTTGGGTTTTTTTCATAAGCAACATAGACTTCTATCTGCCAGATACAAACCCAAACCATATCTGGAGGTGTAGGCCCCTATTTTCCAGACATACTGATTGTCATTATTCTCTCTGCATGCAGCAGAGGAGATTCACCTACGACAGCACCGTTAATGACAGGACCTACCAGTTCTCCTGATAACTGGGACTACATGCTTTAGCTAAATTTCTTTTTCTTGATGCTTCATTATGCATCAGTCTACCCTGGTCACACAGCCAGCTCCTAACGAAGCATTCTGAGACTCCACATCTGGTGCTTCCTATCTCTGCATATCTCCTGAGCATGGCATGTACCACAACGAGAGCTTGCTAAACTTCCTGAGTCTACAGCTTATATAATGGTCCAAGAGGTTGTTACAAGCCAGAATTTCTCAGAGTAAAGACATCTTCAAGCTAGTATCTCAAAGTCTTTTTAAAAACTTTAATCTCTGCCATCTTTTTTTTTTTTTTGCTCATGTACATCTGAGTCATAAGAAATCTTGTTCTTATAGAGAAGGACTTAATTACTGCCTGCAAGGGATTATGCATTCACTTCTCTGGACTGGAAAAACTGATTTGCTGACCAATTAAAGGTGGTTAACAAATTCAGAATGTAATTCTAGCCTATTGTTGCTGCTTCCTTCCTCAGGGAATTGAGCAGCTGCTGAATGCTGTCATTTATTAGAGCTCAACCTCCTTTATGTCCTTCTGCTGTCTCCAATGTGATCACAAAATCTAGAAAAGTCTTATTCTCAGAGCTGAGCAGGACTCTTGCAAGAATAGGAATTTGTGAACAGAAATAATGCATAACCTTAACATAAATTTTTGCTATTACTTTATCTCAGGTTGTCTGAAAGGAGTCTGATGCAGCTGAGGTCTCATCCTATATTTCCATAATAAACACTTTAAAATACCAACAAATGGTAATTCTCTTACTTGCAAGAGTAAAATAGATCTCAGAAATATAAATTATGATAACTTTCATTTTTCTTCTTTTTAGATCTGAATCTCTTTTTAAAAATTAAAAACATTCCCCGAACAAAGAACCAAAAAATCTTTCACTCACATTTTAATGAAAGACAAACATGAAATACGAATAAATTCAAAATAAGTGTAAAAAAAGTAGTGCATATTCTGTTAGTAACCTGATAGTACAAAATAAGGATGTCTTCAACAACCAGGCTCTCATGAGAATGCCTAAGTGTGGAGAGGCATGTAATAGTTTTTTTGCTGTATGTTTTCTCAGTCTCCAAGTATTAGCTAGTAGTCCCCCATAGATTCTCTTTGCCATGACTTTCTCAAAGTTTTTTTGAAAGCATGAAAGTGTCTCAGAGAAACAGTATTCTGCAAGGAGACTCATATTTTAACAATCTTGTGAAAAGAGCAAACCCTTTTTGTTTGTTTTTGAGCATTGTAAGTGACATCTTCATTAGGCAACAAGTACAGCCATTGGAAGCCGCGGTAAATATTTATTCCCTCTCCACTCTCTTTGCCACTGATGAATGTATGGACTTAAATCAATTTCTCCTTCAGCTGTCTTTTTTCCAAGATGGAAAGCTCTGGGACTGCCTGCTTAATCATTTCTTGTATGGAAGCTGTGCCAGACTTTTGATTGCACCTGTAGCCGTCCTCTGAATCTCTTCTATTTTTTTGTGGTGTATCTCTTGAGATTGGCAATCATAATTTGTTGCTTCATGCATATATAAACAGTAGCTTAATCGCTCTCTCTACTTAATTTCATCGTGATACATGGCATAGTTTGCTTTTTTATTGACCGCACAGCCCTGGGCTAAGGTTTTCCTGTATTATCTTTTGTTACATTATAGTGATATTCCCCAATGGCAAGTAGTAAGAATTTATTATTTTAAATGTATAGTCTGGGTTTTACCATGTGTGTGGCCTCACATAATTTCATAACAATTTCATCATCTATCATTTGGGTGTCCACTCACTGCATTGCATAGACTTCAAATGTAAGTATGGCAAACTCCTCTAGCTATTAGACCATTTAAGGCAGAGAATTGTTGGCACAGCAAGGCTCAAATCCCTATGGCTAAACTCTCTTCTTCTCTCCCCTGCCTCAGTCCAAAATGGGTCTACCATGTCCGCGCTATCTATGAGATTTCAAGATGGGAATTTTCTGGGAGAGTGACAGCTGGTACAAGCTAAAATAATGTTAGGGTCTGTAATGATATTGAAAAGTTATGGACAAGTACATTACAAAGTTCCAAAGTTGAAGTATGTTAATATAGCCATTGTCATAAGATTCCTTTTCACACTCCCTTGGCTTTATTATGCTGTGTTGTGGTGGTTTATCCCCAGGTGGAAACTAAGCCTCACACAGCCACTCACTCACCATATGGTAGAACAGAGGAGAGATAGAGAAGAGCAGAAATGAGAAAACTCATGGGTTGATACAAAAACAGTTTAATAGGTAAAACAAAAGCTACACACACAAGCAAAGTAAAATAAGGAATTCATTCGCTGCTTCCCATGGGCAGGCAGGTGCTCAGCCATCTCCAGGAGAGCGGGGCCTCATCATCACATTTAATAGTTATTTGAGAAGACAAACAACTTTATGCTGAACGTCCCTCTTTTCCTTTTTCTCCGCCCACCTTTAATTACTGAGCATGATGCCATTTAGTCTGGAATATCACTTGGGTCAGTTGAGGTCAGCAGTTCCAGCTATGATCCTTCCCAGCTTCATGTGCACCTCCAGCCTGCTTGCTGGTGGGGTGCTGTGAGGAGCAGAAAAGGCCTTGGCCCTGTGTAAGCCCTGCTCAGCAGTAATGAAAACATTTCTGCCTTACCAATGCTGTTTCCAACACAAATCCAAAACACAGCCCCATACTAGCCACTATGAAATAAATTAACTTTATCCCAGCACATGCTGAATGTCACTTGCAAAGTTTTTCACCTTGATATTCAAACCTGTTTTCGGTTTATTTATGAGTATCTGTAGTTCTGTCTTTAGTGCAGATCCCTGTGGAACACTGAAACAGACATTTCAATGTCAAAACTCATTATTTACTTTTCCCTGCTGGTTTCTGTCATTTAATCAATTAAATGGATTTATTATTTACTTAATATTTATGTATTTACTGAATTAAAATTAATTTTTTAATTTTTTTAATCAATTAATGATATACACAGGGACCTTCACTTCTAGCTCATGGGTGCGTAAGATCATTTGGTGAGTCACCCTGTCAAAAGCCTTTTAGAAGCACAACTGGATCATATCAAAGAGGTCAAAGCTACCCATATGCTTAATGACTCCTCAGAGAACTTGAATAGGTCTGTGAGGCAGGACTTTCCTATTGAAGAGCTACACTAACTTTTCCCCTGTACACCATGTGTCCAACCATTGTGTTCTTTATCCGTGTTGTTAACAGTTTCACTCATTTGAGCCTCAGACTTAGTTTCAGTTCTACAAGGAGCAAGTTGCAGGAACAGATTTTTAAAATTTGGTATTGCATATAGAGAAAATAATGAATATTTCAAGAGTTTCAACACTGAGATTTTTAGGATTCTTGATAGTATGCATGAAGTGGCTGCCAACTTGAAATCCCACTGTACTGAAATGAGATCTTCTGCTGAGTTCTGGTCAAATAAACAAATAAACAAAACAATGTGACATTCATTGCTTTGGGGTTTATAACTCCTCTATTTTTCTGAAAACTGTGACAAATGAACCACAGAACACTGGGTAGCCACGGGCACAACGCTGATGGCAATGTGTTTCATGAAACTTCCCAAAGAAGTTTTTAATCATAGCAGTTTGTTAAAATGTTTCCCCATCCTCTGATGAAATGGCAGAAAGGGTGTCACACTGATACATAGCTCTGGACATTAGGTGTATATGCTTTTTTAGTGGAGCCCTATTCTGCTATTTGTTTCTTAAGGGTCTATAATTATACTCTCTCTCAAGAGCTAATAGCTTGGATGTAGCCCTCCGGTGTTTGAAAGTCCTGCAGAGAAGCCCACCAAGAACTCTGAGCAGTAACTGAGAGTTTGGCTATAAGGTTCAATTTCTTATTGAAAATTTGATTAAATTTTTCCCCAGTGAGATTTTGAGATCTCCTGTAGTATTTCCTGAATTTGCCCTCCTCAAATTTGTACCATTAGCGAAGGCTTCATATGTGGTTTATCGTTGCTCCCATGGCAGGAAATTTCAGAAGACTTCAGACCCACCTGGAACTGCATCTAAAGGTAGAGGAATATGTCATCTGCATATGTCTTTAATAATTTAATTGTGCTCTGAGGATAATGCAGTTGTTATTGCTGATACCAACTGTTTTGCTATCTGTTTCACTATTTTGTTCTTTTGATTCTAGCTACCAGAGGAGGAAATAACTAATTTATTTCTCTTAAAATACAAGTTAACTTTAAAATGGCATGTGACATATTTCCTTTAGTAATACCTGAACCAGATTTGAGAGTTTAATAATCTATATCTCAGCCTGAATTCCTAGAACATTCAGATTTTCATATGATTTATTTGGATTAATTCAAAACACACAGAGTGCTTTTCAGATAGCATTTCAGAATTGCCTCCTATATTTTCCTTGTCCTTTTGGTTAAAAGTCAGTAAAAAGCAAAATTATAACAGCATGAAACCATGTACATGGTTCCCATTTCAGACTGAAAAAAGAGTAGAAATACGATTGAAAAATGTTGACATAGCAAAGCATTAGCTTTATGGTTTCTGGTCTACTTCTTTTGATCTAGCTTTGCCTGAAATGGCAGTGCATAGTCTGGCTTTAAAACTTATTGCATAAACTCAGGTGACTGTGACTCTCTCCCTTCTTGCATTCCAAGAAAAATTGAGAGAAAAGGATATATGAGGAGACATATCTTTGTTTGGGCTTCATACGGCTAAGATAAGTAATAAATAGGTGACTTCATAGAAAACAAATTACCTCAAGCATGTAACAGGAAAAAAAGTTGCATAGTTAATCTATACATAGGGATGTTTCAGGCTCTGGTTTTTAATCTCTTTTTTAGTTTAAATAGGAATAGATATTTCATGTGAAACAAACTTATGCTTTGTACAAGTGAATTTCTTCCCTCTTTTTATCTTTCTGATTTTGCAATCTTTATTACAACCAAATTTTGCTATCTTGTTTTGGTAGTATGGTTGGGAGCACACAGCTTCACTTAGTGAAACAGCCTAATTTCTGTTTTCAATAAGGCTTGCTAAATTGCCTTGTTTTTCCTAACTCTGAAACACTGTCATTATATGCACTATCCACAGGCAATTCTTCATGAGAAAGATGTACCTTCATCTAAATCTCATTAATGCAATGTTGATTATAAAATAAACATTTTACAGTAACTGTTACTAATAAATAGAATGACTAATAATGACCCACCATAGTCAAATGCAATTGTCCCATTGCAGTTCTGGGTGTTGAGAAGAGAAAACACACTGCAATGGTGTAATAAAAATGAACATCATGACATAACAATTTTAGGTTAGTTGATATAAATCCAGCAAATTTTATAATTGTATGGCTCAATATTTTAGTGAATGTTCAGGAATGGCTATTTTTAGTAACAGAAAGTGCTAAACAAAACTTGGAAATCCATTCACTTTTATGTGCCTGCCCAACATCAATATTTTATATAAAGGCAATAAGGAAGCAATAGGAAGGGGTTTTGAGTGAAATAAATTCAGCCTTCTAGCTGATGCTACCGAAGTCATTGAATAGTGCTACTGAATTTTGCATGGGCATTTTTTGCAAAAATTTTATTTCTAGTTGTCTCACAGCAGCATACAGGGATACATGAAGAAAATTGAACCTGTTACGGAATTATGACTAGATATTAATGTAGAAGAATGGTAGTATGCTTCCAGTACTTGGGAAAACAAAATCCAAATTCAGAATTAAATACAACAATATCTATAAAGCCAAGAATGATTACTAATCTTGCATTAGGAAAAGATCTTAAACCATAGAAGTTTAACCTCTGTCAGAAGTCACTATTTTGAGTTGATTGATACATTTTAACAGTTTTACTCTTTCCTCACCTTTCCTATTTAACAAAAAAACATTTTATTTTACAGAAATTATTTTTTTGTTTGGTTTTTTTTTTGTTTGTTTGTTTTGGTTTTTTTAAATTCTAAACATGTTACATTTCTTTTTTATTCTTCCATGGTATGTACAAAAAGTGGTGCACATAAATCTGTGGATTTTCAACTGGGTTGCATTTATGATGGAGATTCTAAAAGAAGAACCCAAGTGACTATTCATTTTACTTTTCATTCACAGTTATAAATTAAGTAATAATAGTGTAGGAGTAAAATTTGTTCCTTTTTGGTCACTTGTTCAGAGGGTAAGTGCTTTCATCAATCATGTCTTTTTTGTTCTCTGTTTTTTATTAACAACACTGCTAAAATAAGGAGCAATCCATCAGAGTTTCATGTTCCGGTTTTTATAGGTACTTGATAGACTAATGTTTAACATATTTCAAAAATATTCCAACTACAGTGCTATCTTGGAAATGCATGTCTATTTCATAAAATGGACACCTACAATATAATTGAATTTTGCAAGAAACTTACAAAAAGCTTGCTTTTATTGACTGCATTAATCATTGTTAAGGAATATCTGGGGGAAAAAATCAAGCCCTGTGAAATTTTTTTGGTGTTAAGGACATGATGAGTTTTCTTATTATTGAATACTAGATATCTGTTATCCAAAAGAGGGAGCCATAACATTATACTATGTCTTTGCACTTTTTGAGACAGTGAAGCTGCATAAATTCCTTTATTCCTTTTTCTTAAAGATGATGCTTGCTCTGAAGTGCCTTTTGTTTGTTTTATATTAATAAGTATAACCCAGAACTAGATAATACATGCTAATAATCTTATCGGGTCTGAGTGAAATGGTTACACAAAAGACAAATATGATTTAGCAAACATCCTGTCATGAAAAAAAATAGTTGAAATACTTTTTCTTGCTCTTGATTTCACCCACATGCACTTTTACCAATTTTGAGAAAAGAGTGTAGTGTCCTTTTATTTATTTCCCATCTTTTGAAATGGAATATATATATATAAATATCAAATAAAAGTGCCTAAGGTATTTTCTAAACATACTTTGATTGCATGTCTCTGTAAAAAGTGAGATTGACGTAATATACCACTTTTAATAACTGATGAGACTTCCAGTTATTAATCATTTGCTTAGAGGAACACAGTACTTATAAAGACATTGCCCATATTTCAGAAAACATGGACTAGATTGCCTTTATATCTGAAAGGTCAGTGGACAAGAATGTATCTGAAGGAGTAGAATGGAAAAGTGTGGAGTGATCAATAACATGTTCTTTACTTTCACAATTTCTTTACAGCATTCTCTTTTCCTGAGAGTTCCATGTACCACACTGGGATTCTGGCACAGCCTTGTAACCTCATGTAAGGAAGGACTTTTGGTATTCTCAGCATCAGAGGAGTACTGATAGGTGCTCAATCCCTTTCTAATTTTTTTTAACTGAAGTATAAGTTTGATTTTCCTGTTGATTTACAAATAGGAAGCTCTCTTCATGGTTTACCTGTGACTACATCCCAGTATTTTGTAGCAATGTAATTGGCAGAAAGTAATGTAAATTCTGATTTTACAGACCTATTTGGTCAATGAGAAAAGAGAGACCAAATTAAAATTCCAGGGGTGGAAGCCCAAATACAAATTCCGTGGTTGAAATCATAGATACAAAAGTATGTTACCCCTTGTATGGAATGTGATTTCTTCTACTATTTTTTTCTTATTCCTAAGTAAAATTAAACACCATGGAATGTATGTAATCTAAACCACTATGCCTTTTAGTTTCTTTTTTGTTTTTTTGTTTGCTTCTAGTCTTTAGTGACATGAATGATGCGTAAATAAGAAGAGGGAGGCACGTATAGGAAAGGGAAAGAGCAAATGAGAAGATGAGGAAAGCACCAAGAAGATGAGGAAAAAGGAGAAGAGAGAGGATACAAACACTTGAGAACAACAAAGGTGTGGGAAAGGAGAATAAGTGTTCTTCAGAGAAGTGTATAAACTTAAATGTGAACAATCCATTCATAGAATCTTTTTGTTAGAAGAGGTAGGGCTGTCTGTTAGAAACACTTTCCAGTTATCTAGCTCAAAAAACGTGTATCTGACTTTTTCAGAGCTGTTAACTATCAGCAGGTCCACGAATTCAGCTAGTTGTATAGATGCTCAGCAATTCTGAAAACAGTCTGTGTTACACTGGATACACTGTTTCGCTTATTTGCAGGATTTTCTCACTGGAAATATTTGTAATAGCAGTACTTTTTCCATGCTTTTTAATAACCTCTGCTACTTTTTGTGAAACTTTAAAGATAACATTTTTCTGGGAATAAGCATCATTCACATAAATTGATATTTACCACAGTGATATCACTGACATCACCTAACAGTTTCTATATCTATAAATATATAGATAAGTTTTAGGAAAACTTCTTTGTATTGAGGTTATGATAAGCTTTTTAAAAGTGGCTCCACTGCAAAGCAGACAAGTAGGACTGCAGATTTTCTCAAGAAAAGTAAATATTTGAATGAAGCATAATGGAATAAACATTCCGCCTTAAAATAGTTTAGCTGAAAAAAGCATCTAGGCAATTTCTTCACTCTGAAATTAATTAGTTTTTGCTTATCTCATATCTCCTTATGACATACAGTCAATCCAGCCTATGATGCACATTGTTGTAACAGCTTGTGACTTGATCTCCTGGTAATTTGCTCCAGCAACATATTTGAACACAAAACTTACAAAAATGAGAAGTTATTTATCTTCATTAAGTTATTATTTGTTAAGAATTGTTCACCATAATTTACTCTCATTACCAGGTTTTTTTTCAAATTTCCATAAAAGGAAAATTCTTTAGTTGTTATGTTTTAAAATTTGCTCTTTTCACTTTTATTTTTGATATTTTATGAGCTTTTATTATATTGCTTCACAATATAAAAACAGCTTTCCACTTAATAATTTCTGTTGTGACATGAAATGTTTTGGTAGTTCATATGAAATAATAAAATCACTTAAGTTTTTGAATACATTGTATCTAATACAAAACTAAATACTTTATCCTAATTTCCATATTGGACCCTCCCTTCCACTTGTGTCATAATGAAAGTGAGTAATCTTGCAGAGAAGCTAATTTCATATCATAAAAAAATACATAATTAGTTGCCATTAAGTCATCATAAAAGAAATTATGAAATTGAGGTGAAACATATTTTTTTCTTTAGCCTTCCCTTTTTGTCTTGATAAATACATAAGAAAATACTTTTGTTAACATCAGCTTCTATGTGTTGAATTTATAGAAGAAAATACATTGAAAAATATATTATGTGTGAAACTTTCCTCATTTGGATGTGATCATTGCAAATGTAATTAAAAATAATAGTGCTTACTCGAGCCATATTTTTACTTTTTGTTTTCCCTGTTGACATTTGAAAACATGTTCATGTGTTCATGTTTACTCCAGCAATGTTCAATGAAGTTCTTTTATGCATCATCAGTCTTACTTCGAATACTCCATAACTGAGTCAATAACAATCATACTTTCAATTTATTTTCTTGTTTTAATCATATAGGTCCTCTGTCATACAGTGAACTAAGATTACTTAATTATTGTCTGTTTCTAAGGGTGGTTGTATCTGCACCTACACTAAAAAGTGGCCATAATAAGAATTTAGGTAATGCCTTCATAGTTGGAATTCCCAATATCTAGTGATTTTTCTATGATGCATAAAATTATAGTTTTACATTTTCTTTCTGAAAGCTAATGTATTCTGTGTTTTTCTAACATGTTTATTTCAGTATGTCTCTAATTTGGAATGCATTTAAAGCTTAAGTGTGGTAAGGCACACTTTATTTCCATTCTTTTTTGCTTCATCACTTACACAGGACATTATTTCAATAACCAATTAATCTTTGTAGGGGTGGTTTGTTTTTTTTTTTTCTCTTACCTACATGTATTACATTTTCTCTGCCCAGGTGTGCGTAATATTGTTCGTATTTTTCTCTCTTTTAGTATTTGTAGGACATTTTAGAACTTTCTTCCAAGATGTCTAAGTCACTAAAAACATTCTGCTAACTTCAGTGGCTTACAGTTAGGTTTCTGTTGCATTTCTATGATTTGTCCGCTTTGCCTCTGTCTCTGCCTTTTAACGAAATTTTCTTCAATAATATATACATTCTAATATCTTCTAAAGGCATGGCTTCTTCAACACATTACTAGTGTATACATTTGATTTTGAATTTTTAAACCAAAGATTTTTAGCCCTGTGAATAATTTGTCTATTTTTCTTGTTATGCAGTACTCATGTATAGCAATTTATTTTGTCTATTATTTATTGTAATAAAAGAATGTATTACTTTTATAAGTACTATGTTCACAATATTATATTTATCTCATTTTAAGTTATACTGAAATTATATTTCAATCTCACTTTGGTAGCTGAACAAGATATACTTTCCCTTTCTCTCCCAGCCTATGCAGAAAGATGCCTTTTCATATTATCTGTAATTTCATCTAACTTTGTCCTCTGCTGTATCAGAAATCACTATCTGTTGGCATTTTGCAATACTGTTTCCTCTGACATTTACCTTGAAAGCAACATGGATTTTATTCCACGTTTGCTTGAATACCGATGACTTCTGCGCAGAAGAGAATATATTAAAAAAAAAAATCCAAATTGTTTTTTCACATTATATAGTCTAATTGTCTTTGCCATTTAATGTTACCTATACTCACATTTTATACACATGGACATGATATAAATAATGTGTACTCTATGCACATACCAATCCCTGTGCAGGAGGAAGGATGTGAAGAGACTGGAAAGAAAAAATTCTAATAGCTTAATATTAGTCCTGATTGTGCAACAGATGACCATTACCACCCTATTACTCTTGCCCAGCTCATGGAGCCTGGTGAAGGTCAGGCACTTCAGGCATTCTGAACAAGCTGGTGCTCAGCTGTGCAGTGTATTCTGCCCTTTCTGTCCCTTTGCATCTCTCAAGTCCTCTGCTCGGCCTCTTAATGACAGTGACAATATTTCCTCCCTCTATAAAGATTGGATCTAAATGTTGCTGATGTCCATGGGAATATTCAGCTGGACCATGATGAGCTTTCCATCAGAACTATGTGCACTTCTGTTGTTTACCTGAAGCTTATACTTGACTGCTGTCATAGAACGCTTTGAAATACTTTGTTGTAATTACTGGCTGGTAATTGGCAATTTCTGAGGGGCACCACGGGAATACTAATTTGTTTGGTCTCTAGTAAAATAACTATCTTCTTTCAGACCCATGAGATAGTACGATATTGTTACAAAGACATTGCATGTGATGTGCTAATATTATTTGTATAATTTTCTCTTGTTCTAGTATTTCTTGCTTCAAGATTTAAATTCAGTATTTTAGTCTGAGCTCAATCAAAAAATATGTTATTCAAGCTTTTGTATATTTTTTCCTGAACAATAAGCTACTACTGTTCACACTCTCCTATTGTACCAGTAACTTAACAAGACTTCAAAAGTAAAATTATTTGGTTATTCTAATCAAAGGTGGAATCAAAGGCAAATCGTGAACTTAAACAACTCAGTCTTATATCTATGCAAAGTTTTGAACTTGTTAAAAGTTTCATGTTAAAACTAGAAGGGTTAAAAGGTCTTGTTTTTAAAACTGCACTTTGTGCCATCCTGATTATCCTCTTGTCCTTCAGATTTCTTAGGGATATCAAAATCCCAACAAAGTATGAATAAAAAATTCTCCACTCCCTATTCTTTTACAATCTCTCCCTCTGTTTGCAGACTATAGTCTAACAAAAACAAGGTTATTTAGACCGTATCTTTTTTTATAAACCTCTAATCTGTTGAAAATGCAGTAGACACATATGGTTCTAAATTGTTCCTTTTTGATTACTACAGATTACAGACACTATAAATATTTTCCATCAAGAAAGTGCAATTCTTTATGACAAATTTCAAGCTGTTTGTAATTGGCCTGTTTATTTTTGTGTAGTTCTCTTAGAATCAGGCTCCCTAGCAGTTTGCAGACTCTCATGGTAAGAACCACTCAAACCAGTGTATCCCTAGACATCTAGGCAGTGCTGTGTTGTTCTAGTAGAGCTGGATTCAGTGTCTTTAATATACAAATGGTAAGTGGACTTTCACTTAAGTAATAGGCAATATTTTCCATGTTGAGGAATGCAGAAATATTAGCAGTATTTCTAGTAGTTATTAGTTACAATTTTTGCAAGGCAATCACTATCATTTGGAATAAATGTGACAGAGGAGTACATAACTTGCCTTATTTGTGACTTCCCTAAAAGCATGATAAGCTATGGATGTCCAGTGATATGGGTGCATGTGCTTAGGCCAGGTGGGATCCTATGCTTAGCCCAATCCTTTTCTGAAGTTCTCCAAATGATGGAGTACAGACATTAGTAATTACTCTTAACTTCACACTCTTTCACTGTTTCAATATCAATAAAATGTTACGACAAACATGTATGAAACACAGTATGAAAAGAGACAAATGTTGGATGATACTGCTTCCATTCTGGCAGGTAATAATTTTTGTTAATGGCTTCATGCATGTTAAGTTTCTACTGGGATCTTGTGGTATTCCTGCTCACTACAAGATAAATGCTATGAAATTATAATGTACATGACTATCATGATATAATCTAAGGAAAGCATATGTATGTTTCCGCATTTAAATATCGATGTTTTTTACAGTGATTGTTCTTTTGCATGTAATTTCAGAGGACTGTAGACAGAAAAACAAATAAACATTGACAAATACTTATTAAATTCTCAGCGAGATAACTTACGACTTTTAGCATCCATTCCTAGCATTAAAGAATATGGCTGGTGAAGTATTAAGATAAATCAATTCCCACTCTCAACTGTTTAACATACCATATGGCGTAATTCCATTTCTTGAGGAAAAAAAGTTACAAAACATGCTGCCTTCAAAGATGAACACCATTGTATTTCAGGACAAATAACAGGTCTTTGTTTCTGAGTGGGAATGGTGCTGCTGTTTGTCAACTACATCTGGGAAAACAATTGCTTGGATATGAAGGTGGTGTGACTTTGTCCTATGACTACCTTATATTTAAATGCTAACATCTTTCATTGTATTTTTTATAAATAGAATAAGAAATCTTGGATGCTCTGTGGCAATACTGGAAACCTCATGCTTCCTTCAGTGTGCCTTAGAATTAACCACTACAGATTACCTGCAAAAAATCAAAGAACATGTCTGTGTCTTCCTTGTCCTTCCTGTTCTTCAGATACTTGATAGTGGTCACTGGGATGGAAATGTCTGTTTAAAAAGAGCACGCTTGCAACATTTGACCTTTCAATTATCAGGATAAAGCTAAACTTCTGTGCCAATTAGGTGAAGTAGGAATAAGAAGTCAATTTTTATTTGCATTGTAAAGGGCCATTTAAATTAAAGTTAACAGAGATATTGTTTACCTTGGGGCTGATCATTTAGATGACCATACAGTAAGGATGAAGAATGCCAAAATCTCCATTGTAGCAAAAAGATTTCAGGTTTCCTGAACCTTTGCTCCTTGAGGTGAGAAACAGAAAGAGAAGCTAAAAAACCCCATATTGAAATAACTGCTTAAATTTTCTGAAAGTGTGAATTTTGTCAATGCTTGTAATGAGGTACAAAGTGCATGGGTATTAAAGTGCTTCACTGAAAGTTACCCATTAGTCATGCCATTTAATTGTATTAATGCAACAGTCAAAAGTTCCTCTTTCATGGGATTTTTTTGCCTCAACACAAATTTGTTGAATGAAGTGGAATTATTTTATAGAAATCTTGAAAGAATAAAATGGGGCTGATTTGCTGGAGGACCCTGAGAACTGCCAGCCAGTCAGCTTCACCTCTGTGCCTGGTATGATTATGAAACAGATCATCCTGGAAGATATATTAAAATGTATGGAAGACAAGGAGGTGATTAGGGACAGCAAACATGGCTTTACCAAGGGCAAATTCTGCCTGACTGACCTCATGGCCTTCAGTGATGGACTGAATGCATCAGTGGACCATGTACCTTCCGATATCACGTACCTGGACTTCTGTAAGGCCTTTGATATGATCCACCACAACAGTCGTGCTGCTAAATTGGAGACATACAGGTTCGATGGTTAGGCTGTTACATGAATAAGGAATTGGCTGGTTGGCCTCATTCAAAGATTTGCAGTCAGTGGCTCAGTGTCTAAGTGGAAACCAGTAATGGGTGGTATCCGTCGAAGGTCTCTACTGGGGTCAATACTATTTAATGCTTTTTTTAAACTACACGGACAGTGAGAAAGAGTGCACACTCAGCAAGTCTGCAGATGATACCAAGCTGTGTGGTGCAGTTGATACACCCCAATGAAGTGGCACCATCCAGAGGGACCTGGACAGACTTAAGGAGAGTGCCTGTGCAAATCTCATGAAGTTACGCAAAGCCAAGTCTGAGGTGCTGCACCTGGACTGGGTCAATCCTCCTCATCACTGCAGACTTTGGGATGAAGAGGTTGCGAGAGCTCTGCTGAGAAGGACGTGAACGTACTGGTAGATGAAAAACTCAATATGAACTAATGACTTTTAACTGAAAGAGAAGATTTATGTTGGATACAAGGAAGAAATATTTTACAACAAAGGTATTGAGACACTGGAACAGGTTGCCCAGAGAATTTGGGGATATTCCATCACTGGAAAAGTTCAAGGCCAGGTTGGATAGGGCTTTGAGCAACCTGATCGAGAGGAAGGTGTCCTTGCCCACAGCAGGGGGGTCAAACTTTGAAGTTCCTTTCCAGCTCAAACCAGTCTATGATTCTGCAATGACAGTATAGACAGAGCAGATATTTTTCTGTGTTTTCCTCTGATGTTTACCACTCTAGGTCTGATGTTATAGAATAAAAAGAATAGAAAAAGAAATAGAATAAAACCTGCAAAGACCTCCTCAACTCAGAGCACATAAGCACATTGCCTTAGCTGTTAGTAACTAGAACATATACCTCTGAAGACCTTACAATGCAAATATATGCATGGCTTTCATAACACAGATGTTGTGCACTTAAAAAAGGAAAAAAAATTACAAATCTATATTAAGCATTACACATTTAAAGGTGGAGCTATATTTATATAGATATATGTAGATATATATATATAGATATATAGAGAGATGTAAGTATACCTAGATCCTTAGATCTTTTTATCGCACCTTTGTCTCTAAAATTATATCAAAATAATGATAAAAATTATATTGACACAGATACAGGTATAGATACATATAAACACAAATACATGCATGTTTTCACCACAAACAATGAAATTTCAGGATTTCTAAAATTTTTTACTAAACTCACATGTTGACTAGCATGAAGTTTAATTAGTACTAATTAACTAGAGGTGAAGGAAGTTCCCTTGTTTATGTCCCTCAAAAGTTGATTTTTTTTTCAGATTTCAGCTTTCAGTCTGTAAAAATTATTGATTCTGATGCCATTTGCAAAGAAAGGAGATAAACCACAACATTCATTTTGGTCCTATTTTTATTGTAGCTACCCACAGGATTGCATTTTAAATGATCTCAAAATACGTAATCCAGAAATCTTCATGGTGCTTCAGCTTTGTGAATCCACTCTTCTTGGAGAGGAAGCCTGCCTTCCTTCCTTCCTTCCTTCCTTCCTTCCTTGTTTTCTTCCTTCTCCAAAGAACTAGAGATGCTTTCAACAAGGTTGGCAAGGTTTCTTCTAGTAGCTCTGGGCATGTACTTTAGCAATTACCCTGCGTTACTCAATGCATGTTTCTGCCCCACTTTTTAATCATTTGGAACCCCCACATGTAACTCTTAGGAAATTTCTCAGTCAGATGCATAACACGTAGCTACTGTTTCAAACTACCCACACTTGCAGAAAAATATCACATTATCCTGAGTTTATGTAATTTATCTGTTAGTTAAAAAATAATGAAATACTTTTTAAATACAAGTTGAGATTCATTTTATGTCATGAGACCAGGAACTTAAATCCTGTACTGGTTAATCCGTAAGGCTCATTTTAGTTCTAATCAACACTTGAACTAGGAATACGTTCTACTCCTAGTCTGTTACACACACAGATCTGTACACAAACTACACAGTAACAGTTTGTTCTTGTGTGCAATCGTTAGCAAATCTTCAGCTGCATATTTCCTTGAAATCAGGGTTTGTATATTACTAGACATTACCTAGTATAACTCTTGAGTAATCAAGGGAACTATGGTCCAGTGTCTGTGTATAACAGTTCAGTTCTCTATTTAATCAAATAACTGCTATGCAAATATAAAGTAGTTAAAAAACTATTCAGCCTGTAGTGCTATGAACTAAAGTCTCAACATATTGGAGAGAGAAAAAAACATAGAGGACTTTTGTATATTTGAGAAGTATATTCTTTGTATCTATAATTTTTTCTGTATCTTATATTTTCTATATTCTTTGGATCTATATTGTAGACACCCGTTAGGAAAATTTGCTCTGAAATGTAAATGTGAATTGCATGAGCATAAATTCAAATGGCAAATAAATTATTAATGTGAGTACCATTGTCAGAAGCGCTAAATCTTTCATTCTAGCAGTGCTCACATTTATGTTTCTGAATGTGCAACAGTAGGCATGTTCCTAAATCATTACCTATTAGATTCAACCTTTCAGTGTGGATGAACATATTTTAATTTAATTGTTTGGAGTTTTTTTTTTCGTTTGTTTTGGTTTTTTTTGGGTTTTTTTTGGCAAAAACTTAAGTCTGTGGTGCACTCTAGCTACTTCCTAATTTGCTCCCCCTTTTGAGCTAAATGGTGGGTTTTTTTCTCCTTTCCTGATGGAGAGCTTCAGGGAAAGGTTCTTAACCATTAGAATTTTTTGTCCAACGGTAGCTGAGAGCAGCTGTACCAACTTTTTTGAGAGATTCTTCTCTTTAATTGCCTTAAAAAGGGATAATAACGACATTAAACACAACATACTTTTTTTGATTTGAAAATCCTTTTGTTTACTGCAGGGATGGTTTGGTACCATAAGTAGATTTCTCAAGAAGACAATAACTGGAAGATCAGGAAGTACCAGAAGCTTGGATTTTATCAAAATGTGACAAATGTAATTAAAATATCACAAAATCAGTACTTCAAGTAATATGTGAGTTTTCAGCCTTGATGCTACTACTACTACTCCTACTCCTACTCCTACTACTACAAAGCAAAGAACAGTTACCTCCAGTATTGTAGATAAAGTAGTTCTATCTCCATGGAGGAAATTGAAGTGATTAATTAATTTTATTTAGGACACAAGGGATTTTACTTATTATCTTACTCTAGAAAAGTTGTAAATCCAACCAGAATGCTGTCCTGACTAGGAAGGAAGTCATATATAACACAAATTTAAAACCATTAAGAGCAAGATCAGGCTCAATTGCTGGTAATCCATGGGATGCAGATAACAGAAAGGAATGAAGAGACATTATTTTTTAGATAGAAATACATTTTTTCTATGAGTCTGAATTCTCATTAGTAATGAAATTACCTTTTACATTTGGGAAGCAAATGTAAGGATTATTGCAAATCTTCCAGGAAATGGGAAAATATTTTCTGTAACTCAATATTTTTATGTTCACTCTGGGGAAAATAGAATTTTTTATCAGATAGCATCATTATAAGAACACAGATTCAGCACTCATTTTTACTCTGGGTAAGGGAAGTGCACAAAAGTAATTTCACTGGCTTCAGTGGGACCAGTCTTATTGCAAAATGTTACTCGTTCTGAATACGGGTTCCAGAATATGGCACAAGCACAAACAACTCTCCTGACAAATTGTTTAAACAACTACAAGAATTTTCTTTTGAAATAAGTTCATTTTCCTGATGTTTTTTTCCTTTTACTACACAGGCAAAATTATTTTGATGAGATTACCCACAACCAGCATCTATGCCTTAAAAATAAGAAGAACACTATTAGAGTAGCTTCCCTCTACAAAGCTTGATATTTAAATCCACTACTATAGAAAATAATGAAAAGTAATGCAAACCATGTAAAAATATTGTAATAAACAATAAAGTAAGCAGACAAATTCACCAGAATACAGCACTGTGTACTTAAGCAAACCCATTGTAATCTATTGCTTTTTAAAAATATTAGATTATTTTTCTCTAGAATTTGCATGAGTTATGCTTGGGTTTATGTCTCTACATGTATGTATACATGTATGAAGATGTATATATATATAGAATAATTCTGTTCATAAACTGGGGCTATTTTTATCTGTTAAAATCAGATATGAGTAGTTTACTGATGCCTTCAAATCATACAGAACTTATATCTGCAGGATTTTAAAATGCTGATTTTCATTTGTACTGCACCTATTTTTTCTTTCAAACAGCAGCAATGAGATTAACTTCACCCTTATACCCAGCTCAGATCTTTGTTGTTTTGCCTCTTCATCTCCTTAGGAGCAAATATTGAATGATGGACTACAAAGGAAATAAACTCCAATTATTTTAGTGAGCTCTTAAGCTGAGATTTTTTAGATCATTATATTTTTAAATTTCCTTTATTGACCACTTTTATACAACTTGATGTTTTATTGAATTCTTTTTTAAGACGTGCCAAAGTATAAATGTCAAATTCTGCACCATTGATTATCAATATAATAGATCATATTTTTTTGAAAGTAATTGCCAAATCTAATTATGCCTGCATATATTGCCAAAAGGCTTGTATACATTATTAATTGACTTCAATTGAACTATAAAAAATATGTAAATTCCAATAATCTCCTTCTGAGAGCTGTTGTGTAATTTGTTTGAAATGATGGAAAGGCCTACTGTTTTCATACTCAAACACGAATACATTATCCACAATTTTCTCTATTTCTCAGGATCTCTTCTGGGTGTAATTTATGAAGATCATGTTTTGAATCTGGACAAGTGCTTTAGGAGCTCTTGCTCAACATTCTTGTATACAATGGCAAAATACTGTCGATATTTTTAGAAAGTGAAATCCTTAAGTACCAATATGCATGGCCCAAAACTGTAACATCATTACAGGCAATGTTTCCATGAAGGTGGTGGTTCTTTCTCTCAAATACAGCCTCTGAGGACAAAGCAACCTGAACATGATCTAGTATCTAGAAAATTTGTACTTGCCTAAACCTCCTTGACATTTTCATATCAGGAGACAACTAATATGAAAACTATGTTTTTTTGAGGTAGGGAAACAGAATCCAAAGTGATCTTGTCTTGATGTTGCTATTACTCTTACTACTAAAAAGTGTGAAACTTAATTATAGTAGTTTGTGTTTTACTAGCAAAGGAATACACTGGCCATCACTTGAAGCGCTCAATTTCGCAGTTGCGGAAATACATTTTCACAGAAACATTTGTGGTTATTGATGGTGTTATTTAAGTATTCAAGACAAATACATTTTTATGACCATTGATGTAATCATACAGAGAAATTGAAGGACTGGGAAAGTGGAGTTTTATCCCTGAGTCTGATACAGAGCTACTCTGTAACTGAGACCAGGTCAAGTCTCTGTGTGATACTGTCTGTGTATGGGATGACAACAATGCCACCCATGTACTTTTGTAATCTTCCCAAGATTGCAGAACAGAGATTAGAAATTGCATACTTCACTTCCTGACGTTTCTATATACTGTGTATTACATATATACTGTGTATTAAAAATTATTTCTTTCTAAAACATTTTGAGCCTTCTTCTGAGCTGCAGTATACATCCATTATTTTCCTTTTCCCTGAAGCTAGTAACATTTTGCCAGAAGTAACCAAGTCTCAGTTTCGCTAGAATTTTGTGCTGCAGACACATAGTATGATTTGATCAAGATATGCCTCTCCTGTTCAGTCATGCTCAGCAAGTAGTCCTCAATGCTACTGGGGTATTTTTCATCATGATCAGTCACTGAAAGTCAGGAAAATAACTTGCCTTTTAACATTTAGCAATTTCCTGTGTGTTTAAAAGGCAAGAGGAGAAATTACTCTGACTGCTTTTGCCAGCATTCTTTTTGTTCATTTAACTTTGCTTTATTTTCCTTCTCCTCCTACCACCTTTAGCAAAATTTTGGATTTATTCCTATAAATGATTTTCATAAACTCCCTCACTCACATACAGAACGCAGTTAGCTTTTACTCAGGCATTCCTATTCATGTTCAAATATTAGTGCATTTGCAGATAACATTTGCATGTAACACCTGCTGCAAGCCTTAGAAATTCAGAAGGCATTCTGATATGAGTGGGAGACACATTTTTCTCTAGGTTTTTGCTCCACTTACCTTCTGCAGTTAAATAGCTCTGACTGCATTGAAGAAACATAAATTTATGTATCTGTATTGTCTTATATTCTAGCCTATGTACTCCAGTTTTCTTATAAGATGATATCTCCTGAACAAACTCAACCTCAGAGAAAATTGTCAGTCCTGTTAGTCTCTGGCTCTACTTCTCAAACACTTCTACCAGTAGATTCCCTGCAACCCATGTTGTGCAGATTCAGAAGCCACGTACTGATGGCAGAGATAAGCGACTGTCAGAATTAAGTTGTAAAGTTCTTTCAGCAGGGTTATAGGTGATGACATTTAAACTAGTGGATTTCAGTTGTTACATTTTGTTTGGTGGATAGGGAATGAAATCATCCTTATTGGCTGATCCCGTGATGAGTGGGCGTCTCTGCCAGCACCATGCAACTGCTGCTGAGATCAGCATCCTTGTGGAGCAACAGCCAGGTGGGAGGAGAGCACAAATCCCTGCACATGGGCTGCTGTCTTGAGGGAAGGACAGCCTTTTCAGAATGGTCACTTCTGCAGACAAGTGTGAAAATGCTGAAAGCTTGGAAGTACTTTTACTGTGGAGCTGTACAAAGCATGTGGCAGAGATGTTTCTGCCCACATTTTCTGTACAATCTGCATCACCAAACTTCTGTGTCTAGGTGAGATGTACCAGTTACACACAAAGCATAATATTCTACAATAATGGCTACAAGACAATCTCTGAAATTAAATACACTATTTCGTTCACACAATAAACATATGTAAAACTTTGATTGCTGAACTCAGTCCATCAAGTTTAAAAAGGCTTAGCAACTGTTTTAGGTACAAGTAGTAATAGTACCAATGCAGTTACTTTTCTCCATTAAAAATTAATCTTGTTTATCTATCTTAAAAAAGCCCAAACCAAAAATTATTTCTCTCACAAATATTTGACTATATTACAATTTATATTTTTGTTAATAGAAAATCACTTTAGCTGTACACATATTTAATTCTCTCTTTAATTTACATTATTACACAGTGAAGTACAAATGACAGGACAATATATTTTATCTGTCAGATTGATATATAGATAGTAATACACCTTGTGTAACAACTAACATAATTCTATCAATAAATTTCTTAATAATCATAGACAAATTACAACACAAGTCTTCTAATTATTTAATTAGTTCGCTCAATTTTTGGAATAAAATTAGCATTTCAAATCTGGTAAATGACATGGAAACAATGATTTTTAAAGATCTGTCATTAGCAATTCCTATCACTATGACCAATACTATTTATTAAACAAACCTTTTGATCACATCACCGAAACTAGTGTAAGTATTACACTTGTCTTTTTATCCATATTTATCTTTGCCATGAGTAGCTAGTGGGGAACTCAGCAATGAAGCATAATCCTGCATAATCCTGATTTCAGTAAAATATGAGTTTTATTACTTTCATCGCTTTAATCAGAGCAAGACTGACAAATTGGTTGTAAATTTGTCTACTGAAAATGGAAAGCATTTTAAGAAAATACCATTCTATTTTCTGACCTGTGACTTAAATCTGTGACAAGGTGAGTGGCTACTATATGCACATTGCCTTGCAACAGCAAGGGATACCAAATTCCTTTTAGTCCATATACATCACTCTTTCTTTGAAGCTCATACAGTGAAATTGAGTGGATGTGACAGTGTGTTTCTTCCATGTGGAAAAAAAGGGCAAAATGTCATTCAATTGTTTTCTTCTGGTTGCTTCAGAATCAAGTGGTCAGTTTGACATTTTATACCTTCTGCCTTGCGCTCTGTGGGACTCTCTGATTACATATTATTATATTAATATATATTAGGCTGACAAGGTAGTTTGGATGCACTTCTGGAAAGCATTCTTGCACTTTAAGCCTGTTGACTTTGACTTACTGCTACTGATATCCAAAGGGACATTTCCCTCAGCTCTCAATATTTCTGAACCCTTAACTGCACTTCCCCCTGTAACGCATATAAAAAATCCCACTATTTTTACTACTTCTGCTAAAGAGAATCAAAAAAAAGCATTAGTACCTCATTCTTAGTAGTAGTAAAGACCTCCTATTTTTTCATCCTTCTTAACCAGGGTAGTTTTTATTAGATGTATTGACAAACACATATGTAGAAAAAATAGGAAAGGGAGATAGCTTCTATCTGGACAGGTGAAAAAGCATCCTGCACAAAAGTTAGGCTATATTGTTACTCCTATATGGCAGGAATAGCTGAATAATGTCTAATAGTATTGCCAAACAGCATATGCATTGCTAATTTTTTAATGTGCACAAGTAGTTGTTGTATATACAGTATCAGAAGTTTAGATTTCAGCAATTTAGTGGTGACCGGGAGGTGGGGGTGTCTGGACTCTGTAAGAGAAGTAACCCCAAAGTGCTCTGCTGACACTGCCCCTCCACTCCCTCTTCCCTAAAAAGCATCTGTAAGGCATCTTTAACATTTTAGACACTCCTAAAGAAAGCATCTGCTCTTTTTCTGTCAGCGGCTCTCTTGCTACAGAAAGTTGATCTACTCACCCAGGCTGTCTGTGTGAGCTCAGTTCTGTCCGTTCAGTGCTGCTTCTCTACCTGCTTCCTCCCTTCTGCATGTTACCGTGTCTCCAATGCGGAATGCACTTGCGTCTCACTGGGGCTCCTTCTCTCCCGGCATCACTTTTAAGTCAGGCAGGCAGCGAGCAGAAGCCAAAGGAACTCTCTGTCTGATTGGTTTCCATTCAGTGCCCCTGATTAATAAAAAACGTCCCTCACAAGGAGAGGTGTTGCTGCCCCTCACAGAGATGTTGCTGCTGATAGAGCCGCAGTGCTCAGCGTGAGAAGGTTTGGGGCTGGGGGGGGGACAGCACCACGGCTTTGCCAGCCAAACAGTGATTTGCAACTGAATGCAGTGGGAGGGTTCAGAGAGGAGGGCTTTGTTAAGGACCCTTTTATTAACTGAGGTTTAAATACAGAGGCTCGTGTTACCAGCTCAGTTTGGTCTGTTTTAATAACAGGGGTAAAGGCATACCCGTAACCTGTGAATTATGTGGAGAAAAAATTTACTCTAAATATCTATACTAGCAATACAGTGCCATTTGTGTGCAATACACATTGGAGAATGCAAAATTATCCTCTAATGCTACTACGGTGACAAATGATTTTAAGGTGAAAAAAGCAAGGTGTGTGAGATTTCCCTGTGTGCTCAATAGGTTTACAGCTCTAGTGTCACTTACAGCTATTGATAATGATGGGCTTGTCACTGTACCTGAAAGTAAACATAATACAAAGTTGCAAGGGATGTTTTGGGAATTGTAATAATGTTCAAGTCATTCACAGAAATAAACAGTTTTGCCAGAAACAATAATGAATTTCCTGGTTTCTGGTGCAGCCTGTTTGGGTGCAAGTAATCACTGCTCACTACTATGACACCAGATGTTCAGTATTACTGAATATTTTGGTTTGCTTGAGCTAGCATTTTCAATTAAAGCATAACATCATTTACTAAAATATGAGAACTGGAGTATCCTAAGTTCTGTTTTTTGCTATTTGCGCATTTTTTGTGGGTTCCTGGGTGCTAATGACTATTTGAGTCAAAGACATAAGATAAAAATTTGCAATGGGATTTCTAGAAACTGATTGCCATTACTTTCTGTACTGACAAACCAGGATGATAGCTGTTCTGGGCACCAATAGAATAGCAGGAAATGCTGCAAAGTGTAGTTGTCTGGTCTTGTAGCATAATTAATTTAGTATTAACATTTTCTCTTAGAAAGATAAATCGTGAGGCTAGTTTGTAGTTATGAAATTTTATTAGGGCTATGGTCTCAGTGATTATGGGTGAAAAAAGATACTGGTTTAATCTGGTAGTGAAACTCTTCTGTAAAAAAAGGAAGGTTTACGTCAAATAGCCAAGTGAGAAACCTAAGTATTTTCTTTTCTTTAGGCTCTTGTAATTGCTTTAGTACTGTCACTGATGAGCTCAACAGACCCATATTCATAGTTCACCATACCTAGTGAGAACCAATTCACCATTAGGTCCTATTTGAAATTATTAAGGAATTGATGCAATTCACAGACACCAGTCAGAGCCTTTCCACTGAATTAAGTGGCAGTTAAATTGGGCTCTGAGTGAATTAGGTCTTCTCTGAATGCTATACATCTGTGAAAACAATATTTGCATATGTGTTGCAGAGAGCAGAATTGGGTCTAATATGTTGAATATCATAAAGCTAAATCCAGACGCAGAACAAAATAAATTAATGCAGTTCAGGTAAAATACTTAAAGCAAAGTTCTAATTAGTATTTTCATTCCACAGTGGGTCCACTTTATCAATGGAACTACTAGGAAAAAAAAATATTTAGCATAGTTTTTGTCCCAGTAATTATATGGGAGAACAAAAAGAAAAACTACTGACAAATGTATATCTCTGATGCTCTAAAGTCCTGGTGCAGATTTAAATCTTGCAGATCCTAAGAGGTATTTTCTTAATAGGAAGATATCTGGATGATAAAAAGGTGTGAGTAATGGCTCTACTTTTTTTTCATTGTGCTGGCTTTTTTTGACTCTTTTGGCTTCTATTTGGGAACATTGCGGCTACTCTAATCAATATTAGGAGACTGTCCAGGTACAGAGGAAACCCTGAAGCTGCAGAGTATCTTTTCCCAATATTTTCTTGACTTTATTCAGTGCCATCTGGGGAACTGGCCCCTGCTTAAATATAGGCATAGATCTGCTCAATACCAGTCATAAGACACTCAGATAAATGGAAATGGCCTCATTTTTGTTGATGCCATCTTCAAGTTAGTAGTAAAAAAAGCAATTTTATTTATATTAGACAGCATAAGGCCTGCTCTCTCACATCTATTTTTCATTGTGTTTTAAATACAGCACAGTAACTACTATAGGGAGGAAATATTGAAAATATGTGCTATACATTTACAGAAAAAAGGAGCATTTCTAATGCAAATTGTGTTGCATGATGGGGATAAAAAGTTTTGCAATATACACTGTAAGTGGAATATACATCAAAAGTAGGCCAAAAAGGAAAAAGTGTAGGTGTGACAGCAAACAGGGAGAGATGGGTGGAAATCTAAGGCTGTGCTCTAACACGCAGAAGGCTACTCCATATAGGGGAGGAATACAAAATTCTCCTTCTGAAAAAGAGTGGGCAGTGGAAAGAGATATGGAAAAGCAGAAAGTGCACCAAAAGGATAAGGCAGGAATGCCTTGTTTTGCAAGACAGGCTGTACTTCAGTTTTATATTTTATGAAGTCTCTTGGATCCAGGTCTCTTCTCTTTTCACCCCTATTCATCTTTCTTTCTTTACCTTCATAAAGATTTGTCTGATAGCATCCATGGGAAGCAAGAAGAAGTGATTACATACCTAATCTTCATTGAAATTCTAAACATTGCCTTGTTTCACAGAGGCTAAAATCACTCAGCAGTGCACAGAGTTGGGCTGGTTGCCATGTTAAATCCTTCTGAGTTCAATCACTCCTTCCCATCAGTTTTTCTTTTCCTGACATATTTACACTTAACCTGTTTAAACAGAACTAAGTGCAAATAAAACTTCAGAAGGCGAAAGGGATCCATTTTTATCCCTAGGTTTTTCCATCTGTATGTAGTCAGAATATGATGTCTAGGTCTGCCAGTGGGACTGTTATCTCATGTCATCTCATCCGATACTTCTGATAAGCCAAGGCAGACCTGAATTTTTACAAATCTGTGTTCCTGCAAATGTCCAAGAGTCTGTAAGGAAAACGGCCTGTGTTTTGGTAGTAAAAACTTCCTTTAATTATGTCACTTCAGTATGAGTTTTTTCCATTGTCAGAAATCTTAAGTATGTATTTAATCTTTCTCCAATAAGAGACTGTGATGTCAAAAAAGAACAGTACTGAACAGAATAGAACAATCAAGAAACATATAAATAAACAAAAGCTTCCAGAGATTCACAAGAACAAAGCTAACAATTTTGTAACTTCAGCTCTGCTAATTTTCACTGGAGACTTAAAGATTCTGAAACATAAAGAAACTGGATCAAATAACTACCACTAGTTGAAAAACTAGTCTTAAAAACATCTGTATTTTCACTTAGTCAATCAATTCTAAAGAATGCTATTAGCTTCTTTTCCAGCTTTTCTGCCAGCTTTCTTCTCTCTTTCTGTGAAAGATTTTAAATGAACCATTTGTTAAAGAATATGATCAAGTGTATGACTTTGAAAGATTGTTGGAACATTAATGTGTGAGTCAACACAGGCAGGCAGCTGGAACAACCACAAAACCACAGCCAACATGCAAAGAGTAAATTTATTTCTTTACTCAGTCCCTGGAGGATCCCGAATCACCCAGACAGAGACACCCAAGAGGGAACATGGGCACCGTCAGACTCAGTTCATCCTAGTGAGCAATGGGCCTGCTGTCTGCATTCATTTATCAAGGGCTTTTGCACGTGTAGCTTACCACCATGCTGAGGTCTCCTCTGCTTTTATCTTCTCTCTCTCAAGGCAGGGAGATCAAGCACATCTGTGAGAGTGTCTTCGAGTCTCTCAAAACACATACATCATCTCTACACAGAAATTCTACTTCATAAAACAGATAGAGGACAAACAGCAGTAGGCATAATATGTGGGATTTCCCACACTGTTATTCTCCAGGGCTTGGCATTCCCAGTTGCAAGGTCACTTGAGTGAATCTACCATCCTCCTCACCATTCTTCTGCTTTTAACCCTGTCCTCCCAACTGTTGCTAAATCAGACCTGACAAGCATGAGATTTTGGCGGCCCCTAGCCTATGTATATACTATCCAAAAGATAGGACATAAGAGAGAGAATAGAAAATCTTCTATTTCTTTCCCATAATTGAGCCTCTTCTTTTGATAAAATTATGCAAAGAACAGCCACTCGGTCTTGTTTGAAGAGGAGTTATGTTTCTGTATATGACTCCAAGTTCCCAAAAAAGACATGAGACGAGGGAAGGCATGTATGTGGGAAGGAACCTATATCAAGACCAAAACATGATAAGAACAATTAGGCATTGCTAAACTTTGAGTTGTTTAAAACAAAATGAAGTTAAAACACATGTATAAAGCAATCTGGTGTCACATAGACCATTGGATTAGACTAAGATATCTCCAGGGTTATTTGTGTTTCTGATTTGAGGAATAAAATAGTAAAAGCTTTAGTTAAAAACACGTTCAATAATCAGTTTCATAGCCTAATATATATTTTCTCTTTACATCATTTTAAGGTAAATTAAATCCCTAAATTTGATTTTTTCCCAGCTTTTTAAAAACCCAATGATTTATTTGGATAGTTGGCACGAAATTATTGGTTTTATTTGCCATGCAGATGCATATTTACATACATGCACCTCTTCTCCATTTATTTCTCTGAGAAAGTTTGTTTATCTCAGTAAGTCAAGATTCAAGACTAATATCATAGTTAACTTGATTTTTTGGGTTAAATATGTAGAAAAACATTCTTAGAAATCCCTAGTAGTTTCAAATTTATTATTTATTTTGCTTTTTTTGTCATCCATAAAGCAATGGTGTTGATCACTTGTATCTTCCTTTCTTCATTCTGCAGATATGCTGTTTTGAAATATTAAAATTAGATAAATCTGAGTTAGGTTCTGATGAACTGGAGTTTTAAAACATCAGGACAGATTTTATAGCAGCAAGGCCTTCATGTTTTCCAAGCATTTAATCAGTTTAAAGCTGGTGAAGAGTTTGAATGTACATAAATCCAATCTAAGTGTAAAAATTGAACAGTTCAGATTTTCAATCAATTTACCAAGATGACCATAAAAGAATGATTCATTACATACAGAAAAAATAAAGCACAGTATACTAAAGTAAAATTGACAAATATTGGATGGAAAGTACAAATACATGAAGAGAAAGTGAAAATAAAGCAATGTACATGAAAGTATAAGTGCCAAGCTGAGTTTCCAGTCACAATTCTTCTATAAAGTGACTTAGGACTTTATTTTTCAGTCTTATATAAAAACTTTTTGCATGGGTTACTAGTCCTGGTCACAATCTTTAATACAGATTTTTTTCTTGGAAATACTGGTTCACTGAACGTGTGAACAAAGCTCAGTAGCTTTTTGTTTATTTTCTTTATCCATGCTTTGGAGACAAAATTGTGACCATATAAATCCTGCATGAAATTAAATCTTTCAAAATTATTTAAATTGTATTGGTTGACCTGATCCAGATAGATTTCCTTTGTGTCTTAGTCTGAAAATATTTTGAAATTATTTTACTTGAGGATAAGGCTTCTATTTTCTGAGAAATTTGAAAAATGACATTGAATGGAAAATTTTTTGGCCTTTCTACAGTAATTATACATTTAATTGCAATAGCAATACACTTTTACAACATGTACTTTTAAAAAAAATTAGCTTAATCTGCAGAGGTGAAATAAAGAAATTATATATTCTTTTGGTACAAGAAATAAAGTTAAGGCAATAATTTGATTTGGTTAACCTGAATCCTCTTTACACTAAAAAAAAAAAAGAAAACCTCCTTAACTCCAAATATTAAGAAGAAAGAGCTTCCTAAATATAAAGAAAAATATGAAATTCTCCTGGCTGGTCCAAAGGAGCATATATTCCAGCAAAGAGTGAACCTCTGTGTACACTGCTTACAGAAGAGAAGACCAAATCTACAATGGCGTTTAAGTACCTTCTACAGAAAATAAGCATATGAACAAAGCATGTGATGCCTTTCTAGAAGGTGTGCCATTTACAGGGACAGACATAAACCACTCTCACTTTCATGTTACAGAAACCTGTCTCTAATGGGCCACAGCAAAACCCTCATCTTAGATCAGACACATTGATCTGAAACTGCTCCCAGCCTCATTCAGACGTACACACACACACACACACACACACACACACACACACACGGATTTATTATCTACCTAACTATTTCAGGGATACAACAGAAATGTGTATGGTTCAGAGGAGACACAAGTAAAGTGCTCCGCAGTGTAAATGCCACCTGCTAACTACAGACACAGTGAAAAATCCTGAAAATAAAAATAAATACAGTGATATTTGTCACTTGCTAAGGAACAGTTAGAAGGTACTTTAGCTCCACATGATATTTCCATCCTTAATTCCATTCCACTCTTAGCTAGAGTCCATAGGAGATTTGTATGTGCATTCAAAAATTGATCAAGATGAACTGCTAACCATTCAACCGTCATTTCTTCATAAGCTTGATGCCTAAATTCTTTGTTTAGAGTGTGTGACATATGACAGTTGCAAAGAGTTACTGAAAATCGTGGGAGGAGAGTTGTTTTCCTTTAACATTGAAGAAGAAGCTGGTTTCAAACACAGAAAAAATCAGAAGTAGTATCTTTTTTAAAATGAAACAAAGTTCTATAGGATGATGTTTTGCCCCTTGATACGACAAAGGTAAAGGATGAAAGCAAAACTGAATAAATTGGCTTTCATTCTTTTTAAATTGAGATAAATGTGCATTAATAAATAAGTCTATTAACAACAGTCTTAGTCTGTCAGTGCAGAATATTCCCAGACCTCTTCCATATTGCTTTTGGTTTATGGATGTAAAGCAATGCAAAAATGCATAATCCTCTCAGCATGTGCCGTTGTACTTCACCAGTTTGGGAAATATCTATTCTTTTTACTTAATGGTATTTAGATGAACTTCTTCGCCTTCTGTGTGGTAATATTCAAGTTTCCTTCCACTACAGTCCTTGGAGGAAACCAGAATTCTGATTGTGTTATAATTGGATCTTGAGATGGAATTAATTTCATCTCTTTTACTGGACCAGAAGTTAGGCAGCCACTTCAAGTTATTTCATGTATAATCAGTGGAAGGAGAAGGAGGTCTCCAAAGGAAAATTCATCCCATTTTAAGATAGCTGTTTGAAGAAAACTCAAGTTGCTAAGCAACCTCATCTGGAATTTTTTTCTTTCTCTGGGCTGACTATGGGGGGAACCCTGCTGAGAAACTCAACTAACTTCCAACTGCCTATGGTAGGTGAGATGAATACTGTCCTCCAGCTTCCAGAGTTCTCAAAAGACTGTGATCCATTATGCCAGTTATTCCAGGCAGATGATTTCCCCAGACTTGTTACTTAAGCATGTTGCTAGTCATCATGATAGGGTGGAAAGAATGAAAGTGCAACTGAAAAAAGAGGTCAAGAAAGAAGATTTTATTATTTATTGTTATTAATTATTAAAACATATGATGGTCAATGTTATCTCAGAGCTTGGCTTTGCCATACTTATGAATTGCAATATCTATCTAGATAATAGAAATGTAGCAATACTGAGAGAATAAGCAATGCTATTAAATAGTTTGACCTGGTCAAACCAGTTAGTTTTAGTGAATTCATAGATAGATTTTGCGAGCCATGCTTGCACAGGAGGTATGCAGATGACTGAGGTTTTTCTAATTAAAAATATTTTAGAGTAGAAAAATGAGCAAACCCCTGAAATAACAATACCATATTTATTCCTGTTGATTTTTTTTTTTTTAATTATTAGCTTTTTTTGTCCTTAATTTTGGTTTTAAAATTAAAAAAAAAAAAAATCTCCCAGCTACTTGAAAAATTCTGTTTCAGTCAACTCTACTAGGATTACTTTCTGATAAGGGAAGGGAAGTTGCAATAAGGGAGGGGAGGGAGGGCAGGGAAGGGATGGGGAGGGAGAGAAGAGAAGAGAAGAGAAGAGAAGAGAAAAGGAAGAGAAGAGAAGAGAAGAGAAGAGAAGAGAAGAGAAGAGAAGAGAAGAGAAGAGAAGAGAAGAGAAGAGAAGAGAAGAGAAGAGAAAACTAGTATTGTGCTCTCATGTTTACATTCCTATTCTTTTATTGTGAAAACCCTATGCCCTGCTTTATAAGACTATAAACTACAGAGTGCTTGGTTTCCAGGACTTTATTTTCACAAAGCTTTGATTGATTTATCGTGATTTATCTTAACCAGAAAAAATATATGGCTTTAAGTTCCATGGGATCATTTTTCTTTAAAATACATATATTTCTGGCAGATATTACTCTAAATAGAACAGCACAATTTTTAAAGGAGAACCCATTGTGGGAGGCTCTGTGTAAGTTAAAGCATTATTTTTAAATATCAGAGGCAGTACTGGCTAGATTATACTGAATTCCTGGACACTATATGAGATTAATAGAAACCTCACAACCACATTCTTTAAGTGTGCACACAGCAACCGGTGAACTTGTAAATGTTGTTATAAAAATGCTATACATTTTTATCTGTATATTGTCTTTACATAACATGCATTCAATACCTTTTCCGCTATTTTCCAAGCACCTTTGTGTTAGGTATGAAGATGGGGAAAAAAAAAAACAGAGGAGGGAGAATAGATCACAACAAGAATAAAATGAAAAGGCAAATAAGAGGAAAATATATTAGATAAATGCATCCAAATGTGCAGCCTGATCATCTGGTTATCTTGTTGTCTAATAAAGCACCCAAAATTTATTCAGATTCAGAATTTATTCAAAATCCAAAAGATATTTGCATGTTAGTGAAAAGCAATATACAACTCTCAAAGAATTCGTTATTCTAAGAGGTACAGAAAAACTCAAGCTTCAAAATATCATCCTGGATTGAGTAGCCATCCTTTTAGGAGGGAGGCCAGATAGAGTATCGGAGTACTTTGTTTCCGAGTCCCACCAAACAGCAAAATACTCAGATTGCTTCAGCCGACATGCAACATGTTTTAGATGCAGATGGTTTTACAGACTTGTATTTGAATGACTCTCCAACACTGTTGGACAGTGAAAACCAGCCTTTACTATTACCTATTTCTATTTTTGTGGAACTTGGCAACATATTATACTAGATGATTTGAAAGCATGCTGTAAGACACTGATTTACATTATTTGGTTTAGGTTTAGATTGGATATTGGGAAAAATTTTGCATGGAAAGAGTTGTCAAGCACAAGAACAGGCTGCCCCAGGGAGCAGATTACTCACCATCCCTCTAGGTATTTAAAAGACATGTAGATGTGGTGCTTAGGGATATGGTTTAGTGGTAGATTTGGCGGTGTTGGGTTAATGGTTGGATTTGATGGGCTCAGAGGTCTTTTCCAAACTAAACTATTCTATGATTCCCATGTACAATTTAAATAGCCATAGATCTCTTAGTGTGAGTGTAAGGAATGGGAAGAAACAGCACATATGAAACTGCTAAAATTACTCCTCTCAGTCATATAACAGCTTAGAGAATTTCCCTTTGCATGCTGTGCCTTACCTAGATGATAATGTGGATTTCAGACCACTTTACAGGAGCCTGTTCAAAGCTTAATTGTTGCCACATT
The DNA here is from genome assembly GCA_013397775.1 of Eulacestoma nigropectus. NCBI lineage: Eukaryota > Metazoa > Chordata > Aves > Passeriformes > Eulacestoma > Eulacestoma nigropectus. The sequence goes on along the minus strand of VZTE01000680.1, from coordinate 33,815 downwards.
GCCCTGGTTAGTGGGAAGGGAATGTGTGCCTTCTGTTCTTTGACACAACAGTAGGACTTTAGCACACTGCCTACCAGTTGAGCAGCAGTAGTTTTTTCCATGGATATGCTTTGTATCTTTATGTTTGATTGTGGGTTTTTTTTTGGTGGGGAGGGAGAGGGTCGTTTAGAGATTTTATTTTTTGGTGGCGGTGATGGTGGGTTTTGGGGAGTTTTTTTCGCTAGTTTTTGTTGGTTTGTTTGTTTTTGTTGTTGCTGCTGTTATCTTTTTCCAGTATAATTCAAAGTACCACCTGTGCCTAGATGAGTGGTTTTTTCTTCATATGGTCATACATCATTTTGCATTATCTGCAAAAATGGAGCGTGCCTTTGACAATGTTGAGCTGCCTTCTATCTTGTCAGGAGACATTCAGTATTTCCCACCTCTAACCACTGCATTCAGTGTCAAATGACTATTACACGCATTGGTCAGGGAGGTAAAGTAGTGATAAAAGAGCTCCACTGACTTGCACATTTTGTCCAGTTGCAAATCACAGCACTCACATGAATATATTCAAACGATATCAATTTCCAATTTCTTTCTCTTTGGAGCCCTTCTGTCTTTAGAAAATATTTCTTGTTTAATTAAAAGAGTCTCCGGAAGCATGCACCCAATACCAAGCTCAAAACTCATGAAGCGAGTTACTGGAATTAAACAAAACACATCCAAAGTCATTATTCTGAAAAGATGAGCCAGAAAAACCAACTAGTAGCATTGCTGAGCTTAGTTATTGTACACATCCCTTTTAAAACTTTGTTTTGGAAAACAATAAAGAAGAAAATTTAAAATTAAAACTACATTAGCTGTAGCAGCATGGAAAATTAAATAAATAAATTTAAAAACCTAAACAGAAACAAACCACCTTTCTTGAAAGCGTTAAAATATGGGAATAAGCAATACAAGCTACAAGTAATGTGTTGTAATAATTAAGCTTCCAGTAGCAGTTTTTCCTTGATTTTGTTAGAAAATAGTTTATATCTCTGACAAATAACAGTATAGTATTTTCTAATAGCCTTAGTTATTTCTGAAAATTCACTCTGTAGTTTTGATTGTAGAAGTATATTGTGGTCAATTAAGATATTAAGGCTTGATTAAGAATTATTGAGAATTATTAATGTTCAAATTTCAATATGAATTTTAAAGCTTCATTGTTGTCCAGTTGCTACCAAGAAACCATCTTCATTATATGCATAAAAGTTACAGTATTGCCTTGAGGATAAACTGATCTACTTAGTGTATATGGTGCTAATACGGTGATTCTCTTCTATCCTCTCAAGTGAAGCAGAGAGGTGAGGGCACTGTAATAAGGAAATCTGTGGGTTAGAGGCCCTCATAGCTGGTCAAATAGATAACAAAGCATTTTTGTGTGGTGGTGTCATTTTACTGTTTGCTGACTTTTCTATTGTAAATTTAATTTTTCAAGCTTATCCAGTTGTTAAGGAAAATGACTCTGAGCAAAACGTAGAGTGTAAGAACTCAACAGAATAAAATAAATGCCTGTGCTTTAATCTCAGTACATTTAACATTCATACAGTGTTCTACATACCACTAACAGTTTTTTGCCATAAAATATGCAGATCCAATCAGTGACTTGATCTTACCATATGGCCAGTCACAATTCCTCTCCTCACTCTATGAGGATTAGCTCAGTTACTCTGAGATTACTCAACTGGTCAGAACATAGTGCTATTAACATCAAGGTTGTGGGTTTGATCCCTGTATGGGCCATTAAGAGCTGCATGGGTCTTAAGATCTGCATTGAATGATTCTTGTGAGTCCCTTCCAACTGAATATTCTGTGATTCTGTGATTTAAAAAGGAGCAGCCACCCTTTTGTTGGTCCCTTCAAACCAGGTCCCTGGTGTGATCCTGTCTCAACACTTGCTTTCCTCTTACTGCTCTGCTCTTTTCGTCCTTCATCTGAGAAGGTATGAGGGGACTTGCACTCCCTTCTCCTGTGTCTAAGCCCTAAGCACCACACTGCTGCTCTTTAGTTTGCAAATAGATGTTTTATAGCACATAAAACCAGTTGTAGGACTGTTAAAAAGGGGCCTCTGAATTCAAAGAATATCATTTGCATGAGTCTGAAGAGCTTGTATTGCAAAATTAATTCTCTCCTGCTAAGCTACAAAACTAGTGCACCCAAAGGGTCCTTACGTCAGGAAAGATGCAATGATTGTTTATCCTTCAGACCTGTGGCCAGAATCAAAGTGGGGACTAGCTTACCAGTGGCTGCTAGATTTCCCCTATTGTAAGTTGCATCCTTTTAAATCTACCCTCTGGGATTTTCTTCAAGACTTGCTTCTCTTTTTTCAGTTCTAAATTATTTGTCTTGCTGTCTTTCAGTTTATATACCTTCTGCCAAGCTTCTTAAAAGATTAAATTGAATTTGTTCCTCTTTTAAGTTAGGGATGCAGTGAGAGTGAGAAAGGAATTTGATAATATTCTACATGCCACTGATTAGCTTTAAACTATGTATTATCACCACAGATTTAACCACGGTGTCATTCACAATCATAATGAAAAAATTTTTAAAAAATCCATCTATTTGCAATTTATCCCAAGGACAAATACCCTTGTTGGCATTAAGGAGAATATAACTCCTAGGGAAATTAGACCACTGATGAAAGTCAGTCTGTGTCAAGCTGCCTAAAACTGTTTGTGGTACTGCAGAGCAAAACAAGGTCTCCTGGGAAATTGCTCAATGTGTCAGAAAAAGCATGTGGTCTGTGTGAACTACTGTTCTGGAGACATTAAAGACCTCCAAGATAAATTAATGCAGCCCAGACACTATGCCAGCCTCGCTGTGATAATTCTGACACATTTCCTTTACCCCAAAGGAGAGCCACACTCATTTAGTCAAATGTAATCTCTCCTCTGACTGATGGTTGTTACATTTAGAGATTAAAAATATCCCAAACCTACAACACTTCAGTTGTTGACATCTTAGCACAAGCAGCAGGCAGTCATAAAGCCTCAGATTAATAGGGCTTCAGGGCAGATTTGCTTTATTCTGACAGTTTCTGTTTCATTCTGTTGTGTTCCTCTATTGCCATAAGGTTTGATTTCACTAATTCATTTTTAATAAACAATAAGATTTTAATGCACAAAATGTAAATAATAAACACAGGGTAAACAGGAAAATAACTGCCAACAGATGTCCACATTTTTGTAGAAAATAACGTGGTTTTGTTTCTCTTAAACACACTTAAGGACCTGTTTGTTTAGGATTTACTTTTACCATGATTAGTGTTTGCTAATACTGAATATAGTATATATATTTATATATATTTTTTTTTATAGATATA